>OY728157.1:1648509178-1649115524 GCA_963277665.1 Viscum album | reverse complement strand
TCACCATAGAAAATACATGCTAAAGGTCCCATGTGATATGATATGTAAATGGTTATCTCTCCCAAATACACAGGGAAAACCAAAAACACAATTTATATTAACCCTCTATGTAAGGGATTGATACTCTTGTAGTGTTTGTCACGATGATATCGTGGACTGCACCTAGGGTATGAAGATGAAAAGAGGATATCACTTCAATCCATAGATAATGACTCCAAAAACTCTATCCAAAAAGTATAGTTGAAGGGATTGTTATCCTATGTTTAGGGGGAAATTTCATACTAACACTTAAGAAATGGATATGTGGAAGGCACCCTAATGAAACTTGTCTAAGATATGAAGGACATGCGCTCCGGGACAACTTTTTTAGAAGTTCATGATGTGTAGTAGGGGTACAGGTTGTATCCCTTCGAACATAATTTATACATGTATAAATGGAATGTGTCTCATTTTATTATTTTTGTAACAATACATGGTGTTTTGGAAGCTCGTGTACTCTCCACGTGAACCAATACACAGTTATACCCATGTACACTAGGCCAAGACATGTCCCTATGAGAGTACATGGTGTTCTTGTGCCAATTTACCCAACCTTGTTTCTGTGTACCCTTTGTGGTACATTCTGATCAATCAGAAGGGGTCCACATATAGTGTGAGTAGTTCACACATCATATTTAATTTAACTCCCTCAAAAATCCCTGGCCACAACTGGAAGGGTCCCATGTGACATGTCGCTACGAATTAAACATCGTTTACTATGGAATTTTCTAGATTATCATATTTTGATCTTGTGTCCTCAATAAATAGTATGATCTTCAATTCAAAAAATATATCATCATAAAAACCTGGATTAGGTCCCAATGAGTCATTCCATCATTGATTAAAATTTTTCCGGCCCATCAGTTCATTCAGAAAAAATCCTTCATATGGTGTTCTTTTTTTCACACTTAATAACATGAAAATAGTGTACCTACATCATCAGATATATTTCCGCCTCCATAGTCGCATCATCTTTGTGCCATGCAAAGGATGTATCTACAATTTCAAATCATGGATCCAAGATTTGTTGTCAAACATTCAAAATTCTTATATACATCAAACCACATGGAAAATGAAGAATGATCGCAATGAAAGAAGAAAACTGAGAGAAATGAAAAACCATAATCACAATGAATAGATATCAAATATTGTTTTTGTGGGTATTGACCCATCATCTTATAATGAGAATCAATGAATCAAATATCACGAAGATATTCTCCTGATAAAATCCTTGTAATAAGTCCAATACGCAAAATGATCCATCCAAAAACCAATATGTTGTTTGATTGATTCTTTTTCATCATAGAAACCATATATAAGGAATGAATTCAATTAAAATAATGTCTGACTATGATTTGGATCAATTTTTGATGAATAACAATGAAACTACTTTGTGATGGTGAGATCCTCTGATTCTCTTGTATTTTATTTGTAGATCCACGATCTGGCTAAATCTTGTTTGTGATAGATCCTACATCTCTATCTCTAATATCTCCAAGTTCATGACGCTAAGCCTAAAAATATATCATAATAGTTTTATTAAATAATCTCTGGTCAATATGTCAAGAAAATATAAATAATCCAATTTAATTAATTATTATAGTCATTTCACGCCTGCAATGACTTTTCCACAAACACCCCACTCCGAAAATGGTTCTGTCACTCCTAAGTTAAACCCCATGTTTTGAAATCAATGATGCCTTATATTTCTGATATTGGCCTCCTTTTATATGTTATTCCAAACTTTCAAGACAATTTCTTATATGTTCTTTTTAATATGTGTAATATTTTTCAAACATTTATTTTTCGAAAAGTGGGCCTTGGAATCAAATGTTGTCTAAGTGTTTGGTCTCAATAATAATCCATACAATATACAAATATAATACATGGAAAATTTGAGTCACTAAATTCTCCCCAGCATGGGGATTTATGTCTCGATAGGAAAAAACAAGGGATACACAAAGAGATGTTGGTACTAAGCATAGATCTAAGCCTCCCTCTCTCACGTTCTCTCCTAAAGATACTTATGCCACTATAGGACATGCACTAAAGGAATTATTCAACCACAAAGGATCCAATCATTATGATCCTCAATTTCTATTGGATACTTAAAAAAGGTATATTCATCCTTGATGTCCATATCACCCACATTTATAAAGTGTGATGGTCCGTGCATGTACTTCTTTGTCTACGACACGTGGAAGAAATTATGTACCTGGTCTAATTGTAGTTGTAGTGCTATATGGTGTCCCACCTTCCTAACTCTACACAGTATCTAAAAATGGCCAATTAAGTTTTTATGTAGCCTACCACCCCATAAAAATCTCAATAATTCATGTCGAGATGAAACTCATATGAACACTTTGTCTCCTTCCATGAACACCAAAGGCCTCTATCATATTTCTTCATAAGACTTCTAATAATTTTATGTAACCTTCATCCACTCACTATAAAAAACAACGAGATTAGAAGGGGATATTTTTTATCTTAGAAGGGATTATAACCCCATATAAACCCATTTGTGGTGGTTATGAGGAACTACTGCTAATGTACTCACCTACTGTTATTATAAGTGGTTTTGAGGAACTGATTGTAATGTAATGGATAATTTACTAGTGGTTGTATTAGAATGGGATAAAACCCACTCTAATTTCACCAAAAATCTTCGTTCAAATGGCATTTTAACAACCTATAAATTTTATATCAAGTTATATGTGGTTAGAAACAACCACTAATTGAGTTATATGAGGTGTATTAAATGAATTTTTAAACCCCGTCTATTATACTCTTTAATATTGTTGGTTTCATTAAACTGCCTTTAATAATTTATTAGATTTTAAAAAAATACATAAACACCACTTTTCTTCCCTCCCATTAAACTCCAATTCCCCTTGGACCCCTCCCAATACTACCTAGGATCCAATCCCATTCTTCGTCTAGTTCCCATGTTCACCCGCCCCTCTATTTCCCATCCAATTCCCCCATTCACCCACCCCCTACCATTACCATCCAATATCCCCCATTAACCTACCCCTCTCATTCCCTTATAGTTCCCCCATCTATTTCACCCACCATGTCCTATTCCTATGTAACCCTCTAGGTCCACAGGTCACCCATTCCCCACACCCTTACAATTCCTTATTTCTTTGAGAAAAATTTTCCTAGTTGGGTTTAGAACAGTGTATCATCTTCATGAGATGAAAATCACTCTACCACCATGCCAATTGAATTCTATTAATATATTAGCTATTATTTTATAAATATATTTTAATTAATCATTATTTGAATAAATATTTAAATACATATAAATACATAACCTAATTATATATTTATATAAATTAATATATACATTTTTATGTTATGTTTTTATGTATCTATATTATAAAACATTTATATTATATTCAATTTATAAATATATATAAACTATATATTTTATATGTGTAATTATATAAATTTTTGTAAATATATTTTATAATTCTATTTATATAATGAATATACTCAAATATTTATATATTTATAAATATATGTATGTAAAATATTGACATACTTAAATGCATAGTTGTATAATATGTATATTTTTATTTAAATAAAAAACTAGCTTTTAATATAATTTAATTCTGTATCTGAATAATATTTTGAATTTATTTAAAGTTAATTTAAGTAAATTTTATATAAATATGTAAAATCTAATTCATTGAAATCAATTTCACTTTGAAATTTGATAGAAAAACAATTCAAAATTTTTAACATTTCCACTTTAAAAAGCAATGTTGTTTCGTACCCTCTACATAATTAATTTCAAATTAATTTCTCCAAAATCTGTGATTAGAATTTTAGAAAATTTATTACATATTTGGATTCATAATAATATATAATTTTTAATAATTTCAACTTAGTTTTTCACTAAAAATATTAGTGAAATAAATTAAAATTATTTACAACAATTAAGGTAAAAATAATATTACTTAGTGGTAAAACTTTAATTTAAGAGGAAAAATAACCAAGAAACTTGTCCACAATACATTTTTAGGAAATATTTTAAAAAATAACATATTTTAGAAAAAAATGGATAATTATTGGTGTAACATTAGGAAAGGGAGACCTCTCAATAGTGTTTACCTTTTTATATTATCAAGATTGTCACTCCTCTACGAAAATAAATAGGGGACTCACCCTCCTCAGTTATTCACACCAACCAAGGAATTTGTGTCATCGAAAACATGAAAAAATATCCTAAAAAATTACCTAACTTCATCGAAGATCCCTCACATTTCACTGAAGGAAAACCAAGGAATCCCTTTAGTGAAAACCAAAGCGAGTTACCCAAAGAATAAGTAACATCCTCCCATAATCTATTTTTAATTTCATTCTCCACCCCCAAAATTATTCTAAGTATATGATCATATAAAAAGATAACTATCATTAATATAATAGTAATTTTTTATGTTATGGTTTTGACATAAACTCACTCACAATTCTATCAAATGTGATACAAAATCATCGTTCCTTGGTACGACATACTACCACCTCACGAATCGATGTCGTATGTTCATCCATTGACATTATTCAAGGTTGGAAATATTGAGGGAATTTATATTATTCTTAGATATATATCATAATTATGGTGTATTTATGATAATATAATTATTATATAACATATACCTCTAAGATTCCTATTTTTTGGAAATATGATTACTTCGTTTGTGGATATGTGGACTACCGTCTCCTCAAAGATTTGTGATTTGTTCACACATTACATGAAATGTATTAAAGATGGATTTAGAGAAAATATATGATATATTTTACGTAATAATGACACTATAAATCCAATATACGCACACAGATATATATATATATATATATATCATTTAATTTTATTTCTTTAAAAATATTACAAGAAAATGGGAACAATGTTCAAGCATATGTATGTATAGAAGTCTCCATGAATGGTGTATTTCATTTCTCATTTATATATTTTATAGATTACTATAAATAAATATATAATGAATATTTATTATATTTATACCATGATTAATATTATTTAAATATGTAAATAATTATCTAAGTAAGTGTACCATGAATAAAAATTCAAAACATATAGGAAAAATTAAGTGTTTTTTACCCAAAACATAACAATAACATGGAATTGCTAATAAATGGGTAATATAAAGTAATAATAAAATCATATATGGTTTGATATATGGTAATATGGTTTAGATTTATATTTATAATAAAATTATTTTTTTTCATATGATATTTGGATATGTATAAAGAAATTCATTACTTATGGTAACGGTTTTCTCATCTCACTTTTATATTTGTGAGATTTATGCTATATTCACAACTTCTTGTTGCGAGGTGTATACAATGACCTATGACGTGTCATTTAATTAATTTAATTAATTTAATTATATTAAATGTTTCTATTGATATTAATATTTCATGGATCTCTGGCTTCAAAAGTTACTTTAGTAGTTATGGGGTTTTTAGTCTCATATTCATTTCTGCAAGACGTATGTGATATTCATAACTAGTTTTGTTTTTGTAGTGTGGATACCGACAATGAATTTATTCTAAGATTATTATCCTTAAATCTATGCGTATTCACATTTACATTTTATTATGTCACTTCTATGGGGTTTATGGTTCATAAGTTACCAAATCAATAATGTAATATTTTCTTTATTTGCCTTGTTTGAGACACATGTTATGTTATGAACCTGTATTCTTTCATGAGGTGTGTAAAATGCATAATGAATCATTTTATAGTGAATAAATTTATTCTCATGGTATTTTACGCTACATGTAGTGTTATTTTTTTATCAGGATTATGATTCAATGTTATCAAAGTAGAAATAGTTTATTTCTATAATCTCATCATTTTTCAGGATTTCTTAGGATTATACTCCAATGAATGAAATATTTTGATCTATATCTAAAGAAATCTCATGAAATTTATTATCCTATATTTATTCATGACATATTAATGTAACGATACCTTTTATCCACTATTCTGTACTTTTGATAATTAATAAAATGTTTTTATGAGAACCCGACCATATTTCTCTCTTCATTCGAGAAGCTGTTTTATTCAAAAAGAATGTTTTTGAAGAAATAATTTTTTATTTATATTTTATGATCATTTGAAATAATAAGGATTTTAAAAATCTATTTTCCCTTAATAAGTGTTTAAAATGGTTCTGAATGATTTCTTTATATGTTTTCATGGTTATTTTCAGAGGAAAAATGATTTCAAAATGTTTTATGTTTTAAAAATAAATTTTCAATGTGGGAAGGATATTTTCTTCCTGAACTATTTTATATTATTTCTAATGATTCATTTACCTGTTTTAAAAGTGATTTTCAAAGAAAAGGATTCTTAAAATGTTATATATTTTAAAAAGTTATTTTCACAGACAAATTTGTGTTCCATGTTATCTCTCAAAATAAATATACATATAATATTATATCCTTTGATATACATTATTCCTATATAGATATATGATCCAAGGATACTAATCATATTATTTCTATGGATGTAAAAAATTTTCATGTCATAATGTTTATGGAACCCATTTCTTTTATGTTGGTAAAACATGTTTCAAATATTTGGTTATGAAACATTTTTCTTTTCCAACGGCTAATCACATTTCTTGGATATTCATATGAAGTACATTTATTTTCCATGGGTTAATCATGTTATGAAATAATTATTGTTTTAATGTATTTTACTCTGATATGAATGATCTTTCTACGTTATTCATGTGTTAGTTCATAGACATTGATTATACGATGAGGTGGCCTAGATAGCACCAGATATACCCATTATAGCTTATATTATTGGATGGCCTAGATAGTGTCTAGTAATACTATTATATCATTTATGATGGAGTGTCTTAAATAGAATCGGGTAGGACCATTATAGCTTATATGATGGGGTGGCCCAAATAATGATGAGTGATCCCATTATAACTTACATTAATTATGGGACTTATATCTCCCTAAATTTCATTGGGTAAAGATTTATATCTCATTATATAATTATGGAAATATTATGATGGTTTTGATCCACTATGGGAAGAAGGTATATCCTAATTCACTATTTAGAAAGGTCTGCGACTAGGGATGGTGGTGTTTCCCTCCCAATAGGTGTATCCCCCATGATCTTCTTTGGTAGGTTTTAGAAATAACCCTTGACATAAGGGGAATGATTTTATATAATTATGTGTATGCCACTATGTATAGTGACCCAATCCAAGAAGCTCGAAACTATTTCATTATTTTATTACATTGGCATGATTATAAGGAAAAAATCCCATGGAACTGATTATATTGGTATTATTGGAATCTCAAATTATATACATCATTCCTATAGAATATCAGGAAATAGAAAATGAAAACATGATACAGAATAAAAAGAACTAAAATGCATGATTGAAAGCTTATTAATTGATTTCTTCATCATAACCTGTGTAAATAAAACATAAAAAGGGAGACATCAAATTATCTGTAAGGGTATGTAAAATAGAATGAATAATTAATCAAGAAGAATAAATTAACATGGAAAGGTAAATAGATGATAAAACAAGCCATTAAAATAACTAGATAAGGAACAATAAATATTGAAAATACATTCCATTTTATAAATGAACTGAAATGAAATATATCCATAGATATAATGATCAAAAATCACATTGATTAATAATAACTGAAACTATACAAGAAAATCACATAATTGTTGGACATAATGTATAAGGAATATGAAAAGCATTACCTTGAAGTTTTTTCACAATATATTTTAAAACTATGGAAGGAAACCCATTTAATTTCTGAAAACAAATTTCCTCATGAGAACCTATCGATGCATTGATAAGCTATATATTATCCAGTCTCCACCCTTCATCGCCTTTACAAAGAACTACTTATATTGAATAATTTAAATAAATAATATGGATTATCAAATATCCCAATTAAATAAATAATAGATACATATCAATAATTCCACAATGGAGGATAACTAACAACAAGTGTTGTTTATGTTGCTGAAAAAAATACCACATATAGATCGTTAAAAAAATAAGCAAAATAATCAATAAACATTCCAAAGCGTCCCACTTGTCCTTGAATAATTTGAATAGTAATTCTCTATGAATTAATAAAATCAATTGAAATATATAATATAATTAGAGTAAGTATACTCATTATATAACATGTTAAATGGTGGTATACACACAAAATAAAATGGAATTAGTGTACAGTACTAAATAAGTCTCAATGAAATGTAAATTGAGACCAAATCACTTATAAATAAATAAAAATACCAAAAAAATTTATCATCAAATGAATCATTTAAAAAGTAACCTTTTAAATGTGAAAATTATGTTTCTATGAAATGACTGTGGGTAAATTACTACATGTCCCACCATGAAAAAATAATATTCCTTTTTTCTTTGTAAAATGGTTAGAAAACTCCTCATTCAAAAAGAGTCAATAAGTTTCCCTTTAAAAAATTGGTAAAATAAAAAAATGGGAAAAATTTCCATTACTGCATCATTTTTAAAAGTTAAAAAACATTTTTTTAAACATTTTAATAAATCAAGCTTTTCAAAAGGAAATAGGTTCTCCAACTAAAGGGAGAAATGATGTCAGGTTTTCTTAAAATCATTTTGTAAAAATATTTTGAGTATTAAAGAGTGTAAAATGGTATTATTACTTGTAAAGTGCAATGAATAACCAGTCAAGATTAAAATTTAGGGATTATTAGACAATTATCATGTAATTTCTTCTGATGTAAATTCATGTGTAAACAATCCCGAACAAAATTAGATTTTAAAGTAAACCCTCGAAAAGACCATAACATTGATGTGAAAATAAATAAATGAATATATTATTTTTTTCAAATCTAAATCCAAACAAAAAAGTTAAAATGGAGAAATAGATAGTAAAAATATTATTATACACATAATCACATAATATTAATGATAGCAAGGAAGTGATATATCCCAATGAAAATAAATTGGGCTATGAAATTATTTTCTACATAGAAACCTTTATTTCAATTCCACTAAAGAGAAATAATTCATATGGAGACTCAAAATTACCTGAAGATAAAGTAGATCATGGTATGATATATTAAAATGGGAATCATATGCACCACACAAAATAAGTTATTAGTGAACATGAAATTTATCAGGTAGATATAAAAAGTGAGTTTAAAATATATTACCTTGAGTATGACATGTCATGCATGTATTTATCTTAGAGAATAATAAAATTATGTTAATTATTTACATGATTCAGAAAAATTTTTAATATAATTATTACTTTTAATTTAGTTATTATTATGTTGTATACAATTACTTATGAAGTTAAATTTATATCTGTTGTTTTGACTAAATTCAATTCATTTCTTAAAATGACCGTGTAGGTTGAATATGGTAAAATGTATTATTATATAAACATATAAAGAATAATATTCAAGATATAACAATCATATTTATACATATATTATATTTTTAAAAACAATAAGAATATATGTCTATGAATGATGAATTAATGTTTTGATCATGGGGACGGTATGCTGTTCGTACGCATGAGTAACGTTCCCATTATTCAACAATCATTATGGGAAGAATTTAATTATTACATAGATATTTATAGAATTATAATTATATCATAAATACCATATTATTTGGTCATATATAGTTATATAATCGATTCTTGGGATGAAAATGGATTTGTATCATGTCGTTGAGGTGGTAGTTCAGAGGTCAACGAACGACGTAATCACAATTTAATTGTGTAAAAGGGTAATAATAAAAATGATATATTATATTTATAGATATTTGAATATGTCATGAATATCATATATATGTTTTTATGTAACATATTTTTAATTAAAACTATCCTCTAAATGTTCCTAGAATAGTGTGAACGAATCACATTCTTTAAGGTGTGGTAGTCCACACTTTGACAAATTAAGTTATTGTATTTACACAAAATGGAAAGTATAAAGATATGTAATATAAAATAATTATAGAGGGTTAAGGAAAAAATTAATATAATATATAACATATATTAATATATTTCCCATCATAATTTCCACTATGAGATGTGGTAAACGATAAATGAACAAGCATTGTTTCATGAGGTGGTAGTTCGTCGTACATGTAAATAGTGCGTTTGTTGCCCATTAAATGTAGGTTTTTGCATGTTTATGATTAAAATATAGAATAAAAACATCCTAGTAAATTGTGGATATTTTAGTTTTTATATAAACATGGAACACAAAGAGTCCATGGTGTTAATACTACAAATAAACGTAAGGATATTTAAGAAAGATGTTACCTCTTAATCGAGTAACTCCATCTGGATTTCCCCAAAAGGTTTACATGGATTGATTTCTGAAAAAAGGGATAATTCCAGGAGGAATTATGGGATTTTTGAGAGTGAATTGGGTAGATATTTTTCTATTCTAATTGTCTTGAAATGTGTGAGGAAGTGGGTGAGAGGAGGCCTTTTACACTAGAGGATGAGTGACACTCTTGTAATAATTTGGGAAAAAGGAACCCCACCCACCTTTTTTATTTAATGATGATAAATAATTTAAAAATTAGATAAAATATAAGATATGGTTTAAATATTTAAATCTAATGGATTTTGGAAATGTTTCTAGGTTATATTAGGCCTTAAGAATAGGGTTTGGTCCCCTATAAAGATAAATTTCACCTTAATCATTGTAAATAACATCGACCACTTTCACTAATATTTTTTGTAAAAAACATTGTTTACAATAATATAAATTATAAATTATATTTATTACTAATATGGAAACATTTTTTCTAAATTCCAATCACAAAAGTAGAAAAAATAATTAAAATTTAATCCCACGGATCGGATAACTATGTGGGTTTTTAAAGAAAAAATATTCGAATGTTTGCTAGGTTTTTATATTAAATTTCAAATTAAAATTGGCTACAATGATATAAATTAAATTAAATGAGATTTTTTTATCTCATTAAACATTAAAATAATTTATAATTTATAATTTATTCTTATAAATAAATTAGATTAAAAAGTAGTTTTGAGTTAGAATTCAGTATTTTCATTATTAATCATAAAATGAATCTTCTCATAAAAATATCAAAAATTTACCCTAACCTAATTTTATTGTTTTGATTTAAAATATGAAGTTTATTTTGTCTTATTAAATTTATAAAAGTGTAAAATATTTGATTTAAAATATATTCACCACTAAAAGGCTGTAAAAGTTCCCTAACAAAAATAATGGTTTTTCTATGTAAAATTTTGGTTTGTTAGTATATTATGATTATCAAATAAATTGGATAAATATCAAAATTATTTTATTGAGTAATATATATATATATATGATATTAATATCAATCACTAATTTTAATTTATGTAATTTATGAGGACTGAACAACTTTCTGATCAGAAAAATGGTTTTCTATAAAAATAGTCACTTTATATTCAATTGGTTGTTATAATAATTTCTAATAAATAATAACCAATGAATAAATTTTATATGTATGTAAACCTTTATTTTCATAATTTATGTATTACTATTCATAATTACAAATTTAACATTTTGTTTATATTTTATTATATTAAATAATAATATTTTTATAATATAATGTTGTTTAGTAAAATTATGTTTTGCATGTAACGCAAGACATTGAAGAAACTCATTGTTGCATGTTAAGTATGCTATCTTTGTGTCACTTGAATTTCTAGATATGAATTGTATTTAATTTATTTAAAATATTAAATATATTATAAATAATCATGATATTATATTCCCTTATGTTTATGGTGTTGCGTGTCATACATTTTATTCAATACAATGTTCTTACATAAAATTTTGGGCTGTTACATACACCCCACCATAATTAAAATGTGTCGTCACAATTTAAACTCAATACTGGTGATATATTATCTAATATTTCCTATTTTTAAGTCCCAAAACATGAGAAGGGTTCGTATAACATCATCTATAAAAGATAGAAAGGGAAGTACAAGGGTGACAAGGAAAAACATATAACTAGGTCTCTATGTAAAAGATCATCATTAGAAAGTAGATATTAGTACATGAAGAAAAAGAATAAATATTTACACAATCTATTGAGGTCATAAATCACAAACAAGTGAATAATGATATGAATATTTATGGGCTTCAAAGCCATTAATCTATGATGATTTAGTAGATCATTAGTTAAAAAAATAGGTATTAGGACAAAACATGTTTTTGACCAATTTTATAATATGGATTAATTATTTTATTTCCTAAGAATACAAGGAAATATAATTTCATAATTGATTTCAATTTTATTAGAACAATTTCATAATTTATTTGTCCATCAATCAAATTATAATTCATCCCTTACCTCATGAAATGGGTATCCAAAAATTATTTTTGATCCATTATGCACTAAAACATTTAAGAAACTGCAAGGCCCCTAAAAGATTGACAACTCTAACTATTTTTCAATATCAATTATCCAAAGTCTATGTGGTTAATATATTCAAATATAATTCTAAAAAATAACACTATTGGTTCATTTCTAATATTTATTCATCAATTTTCCTAAATATTTCTACTTTAACCATGACATCACCTATGTCAGTGATAGGTGAAAAACCCGTATCGTTCTTTCGTCCTTGGTTCACTCCATGCATCCTTTCTAGGCAGAATGGGTTGAAACCTATCATACTTTTTTTCCTTTTCTAAAACCATCATGATATAATTTCTAAAATAAATATGTCGTACATTCTTGAAATAAAGAAAATAACTAAATAACCTTTTAACTAAGGTTTTTAATACAACCGTAATGCATAAATACATCATCCACTTATTTCTACATATATTTTTCCTTGGTCTACGGTTTATCCATAATATCACTTTTATGATTTCTAATCAACACACATTATCTTCAATTAAAAATTACTTAGCTTTAATTTGGGTATTCATTGTCAAAATACTTCATAATGGTTTGTAAATAAAATGTGAATTATCCAAAGCATAACCCAAGGGAGTGTCAAACTAAGTGTATAGTAACTCCCATTTACATGTACTAGGTTAACCCAAGTTAGGCCTGAGACACCTTTTCAGAGCGTTTACTCCAATTTACATCTATTCCAGAACCGCATCCACTTGTAGTATCGAGACATGGATATATTTCAATGAATACCCACATAATCTCTTCCATACCAACATTATAGGATGTTTTTTTACTCATATACTCAATATATATCCTAAGGTTGTGATCTCTAATATAAATTACTTAAATATAATTTCTATGTTTTCTTCTAAACATCCATTTATACCAACTATAGAGCCCCAATCCTAGAATCCCAATGTCGGTGCATTATATTTTTTTACAGTTGAATGATTACATGGGGAGAAATCTCAAAGGTCTGATTAGTTTAGCAGTCTTGGAAATCCAGATTATATAGTTGATTCCCATAATACATTGAGAAATTTTTAATACAAATATGAAACATAATAAAAGAAAATAAATTATGTCCTTGAAGGTTTATTCAACTATATCATTTTCATAACATGGGGAAATGAAGAATAGTAAAGGTGAGCTTAAATGATCAATAAGGGTATGTAAAGTTGAATTACTAATGAACCAATGAGAATAAACTAATATTTCAAGTTAAATAACTAATAACACATTTTAATAAAACAACTAGATAAGAAAAAATCAATATGGAATGGTAAGAAACTGAAAGACGTGCTATTTAATCAGATAACTAAAATGGAATATATCCATAGATATATTGAACATGGGGTTTATTGCCTTATGATAACTAGGGGATGGATGAGAGACTTCCCATTAGTATGGAACTATCATCCATCATGCTTGAATTCATGTTTCTACTTGTGTGTTTGAATCTCAAATGGGTATGACAATAGGAAATGGTGGAATGGAAAATTTTATTTAGTTAATTTTTTTTTTCTTAAATTGTATTAACTATGATAAATTGTACTAATATTCTCATCCATGATTTATTTTATTCCACTATATGGTATATTTTATATTTTATTCTGTGTGTTTATTTTAAAAAATATTTATAAAAATTATATAATTTTAATATAGAAAAATGGATTGCATAATTTTAATTAGGAGGTTTAAATTCGGAAAATAGGACTCTTATATTTTTGTTAATTATAAATAGTTTCCATGGTAATGATTTGTCACCTCAATAAGTGTAAAATAGGTAAAACTGAGTAAAAAGTTTGGGTTAAGGCCTTAAAACCCTTAAATAAATCTACTTCATCTAGTTTTATGGGTGTGTTTCATCCTTTCTCTGGAAGTTTTTAAAAGTATGGAAACTTTGTTCCATTTTTCATTGATTATGACTTTTTATTATTTTAGTAAGTTGATAAATATAAAATTTTACTTGCAGGATTTTAATTTTAATTATATGATTTCATTGTGATAAAAATATGTTATTAAAATATAAAACATTATTTGGAACCTAAATAGTTTATTTTCATGATATAAATTTATTAATAATTTTTAGTGGTGTTATAATTACTTGAAATTTATTCACAAGGTTAAAAGGGTGATTGTGAAGGAAGAATAAAAATCAAGGAATGTGACATTAAAAATAATTAAATTAATATTTTTTGAATTAATTATGGTATAAAATGAATTTAAAAGTAAATTATACACTACAAAATTTTCTACAAAATTTTATCATTAAATTTAATTGTTTTTGGGATTTACTTCATGTAAAATTAAAGTAATACTCCCAAAAATGACTTTAATGATATTATAGGTCATATAATATTTTATTAAATGATTTAAAGTAAAATAATCATGAAATATAAAAATGGTGATCTGAAAATTTTAAAAAATTAATAAATGGACTATTTTTCAATTATTTTTCACCTTATAAGTAAATTTATGACTCGTAAAGGCAAAAAAGATGTCTTCCAATTGTCGATCATAAAAAGGGTTAATGAGGGAGTTAGACCAAAGTATAATATAACCAATCCATCATAAACATGTCTAAAATTCTTATTTGATGGTATTTAGATCAATAATTTTCAAAATACTATATTATGGCCATTTTGTGTCACTTTACTTGATTAATATATATATAATATTGAAATATTTTCATTCATTTCAATTGTATCGTTTCTCTTAGTTATAAAAGGGAACCTCCTCCTCGGCCTTATTCACAATGTTTTAGCCTTATATATTATCCAACACCTTCCCTACTACAATCTTATCATCTATAACCACGTACTAGAGTGTCTTTTTAGGGAAAACATTCATCCTTTCAGGGATTAAGGTGTAAGATAATGGTGGTATCTTAAAGAAGAGGTATACAAATTAACTGTGTAAATTCAATTTTATTTATTATTCTACCACATATAAATATATGGTATCCATTATAAAATAATGAATTCAATATCATGAATATAAATAATTGTTTTTATGATAAATTAACAACCATTATACATGTCTTTTCCTTCGAATGGGAAAAGAAAACAACAATTGTGTGTATGTGTCGACTACCACCACTACAAGTGATGTGTTTCATATTTCCTCACCACATCAAATTTATGTATATAATTATGGATTCAATGAATATACATTATGTAATTCCCTGACCCTTGTTACCCAAAGTTAGTTCATTATTACATAACATCAGTAGGATCACAAAAGATCAAGTCTCGAAACACCGATCTGTTTTGTAACCTTGGAAGTACTAGATACATAAATAAGTTTTACATTACATAATGAAATCTAAAAAAACAACATTGTGTCCCCTTTTAACAAACTCATATCCCTTAGCCTATTTCTACAGGTCCATCAAAATATACTTCTTTACATCCTGGGGAAAATAAAACATAAGAAAGGGGTGAGCTCAAATGCTCAATAATGATAAAAATATAGCATAAACTATTATAAATAAGCATAAATATTTAAGGCAATGTATAATACTAAATAACAATACATTTAATATTAAACTTCAGCATTATATGGAAAAGATAATTCATATAACGCCATTTAATTATTCACATGGATATTCTACTAGTCGAATAATCACATGTAATATCAATAGCTAATTTCATAATGATGGAATACATAATTTCGGACATCATAACCACATAGTGAAGGCCTCATTCCAAGACTACAAATAATTATTTTTTCAAGACCATATGCCAAGACACACGTTTTTATCATGAGACCAACCGATGTATCGAGTTTCTATAATGAGCCCCACCCATCACCTACTAATTCCAATGCATTCCTTATTTGAAAAAGTTGAAACATAACATTAACATTCATATTAAAACCAGAATATAAAATGTCAATAATTTAAGAATAAACAATGAATGGCATAAAAATATAACATCCACAGTCCAACATATCACAAAACCTTCAATACACTATGGAAGATTATATCATAATAAATTAACTTCAAACAAGCGTAAAATCCAAAAAAAGGATGTTGACATAGATGAAATCAATCCAAAAACTATTTGAGGGAAATATCACATTCTAAATTGAAATCATTTAAATTTAAAGAAAAAATATATGAAAAAATATTACAATCTTGTATGGAAAGCTTCTAAGGTGTTATAATAGATAAAGATAGTAGAACCCTCCATATAAGTTAAAAAAACATTCTTTCCTTCATTTGTCTAAAAGGTCATAAAGTACCTTGTTTGGAAAAAAAGATTCCATTAAAAAAATTATATGGAGTAAAATAAGGGTATAAATTACTTTACCCATAATCTACAAAATAGTAAAAATGTTTTGAAATACATTGTTAAGAAACGCAGATGTGGATTATAAAGTGGTCCCAGTAGATACTTGCATATAAACAACCTTGGATAATGAAGACATTGTAAAATTAACCCTTACCTTGTAATTTTCTTTAGTGGATGGTACATTAACCTTTTGTATAATGGAGGAAATTTTTTTATTAAATTATACAAGAACCACATACATAAATATGATATCATATATGATCCTCTAATTTTCATTATTAATACTATTTCAATAGTATCACTATTTAGGGTGTTAACTGATTCAGTTTACTTTATGTGTTTTGTTACGTAATTCATGTTTGTTATGGATATGATATTTTTGATTCATATCTAGAATTATATTCATTTCATTAATCCATTTCATTAATCATCAAAACAAAATTATTCTTGAATGGTTATGATGGATAATGAAATTTCATCACGTTGTTGAGACGGTAAGTCGTACGTATGCACAAGTGACAATATCATTCTATTTATTGTGAAATATTATCTTATATGATGGTATATTATATATATATATAATCATTAATATGTTATATTTCTTATTTACAACAATTATATTCATTATTATACCCATCTAAAAAATGATTTGTTGAATAAAAAACTATGCCATGACATGGAGACAGTAGGCCATACATACAAATGTATGGTGACATTGTCATTCATATGATGGATAGAATAATTAATATGGTTATACCACAATAACATATCAGTAAGTAAAAGGTAATAAGGTTATTATTTTGTTCTCGAATCGACAAAAAATAGGAATTGGAAGAAGACAAGAACATTGAACAAGGTGAAGAAAATATTACATCTTCTTAATGTTCTTCCTTTCAATTTGAAAAAAAAGATCATTAGGATGGAATTATGATAAAATTAAGGCCATTAGGTTAAAGTCGTGGTATTTGGGAGGATATTGGATCCAGGTTTGGCCGAGTCAAATGGCTTTGGAGGTGTGAAATTAAGATAATGGGACATACCTTTTTATAAGAGAGGTGATGGTCAGTTTAGGAAAATCTTGAATTATTAATTTATTATATAATCATTTCCAGTTTTAAATAGCTCAGAAATAATTTATTTCAAGGATAAGGTGGGTATTTCTCAAAATCTTCTCAAAATAATAGGTTTTATAAAATTTTAGGTCACCATACTAACCTTATCTTTTAGATTGTACCCTTAGATAAATAGTTTAATTTGTACCATGTATTCTTGTATTATTATATTACATGGTAAATAAACATACTATAAAATTTCAAGAGAACATAAAGTGGTTCATTAATTAAATATATACAATTATATAAGACCTTTGGTTGAACATTATATTTTTAGGACTATTGTTTAATTTAATAAAATAGTATTTGTTTAAAAAACTCAATTCTGTCAATTTTGACACTATTTAGTATTTGGTTTTTGTGAAAGTCATAAAAAAATTTTTACATAGAAAAAAATACATTTAATCAACCCTAACATTTCATTTTCAACTATAAAATTCATGGATATCATCAAAAGTTTCAATTTACATTTATTTTAATATTTATAACATCAATTGTTATAATCATTCATTAATAAGGTAATTAACGCATCAACATTGTGTCATAAATAAATTTTATTATTTAATGTATATATATTATAAATAAAATACGATAAATTAGGAAATATTATTATCATTATAATGAAGATTTATAATCTAATTTATATTATGTTTAACTCTATATAATTTTGTTTACTTTTTAAACATTGAATTTATATCTTTTAACTCTTCGTTAATTTTTTTAATTAATGTCCTTATCAAATAAAAATGGATAAAAAAGGATAAAATGTTATTCCTAAGGTTTATTTTTGTCAAAATACATTTATCCAATTGAATTATGACATGTGTTAGTGTAATTATAATATCATTTTAACCTTTAATTACCCTATTAACTGTTAATCGTGGAAAATAAAATTCAAAAGTTACTATTCACCAAAAAATATTTTCATTTTATTAAACAATACTTTTTTTACAAACTACAACCATGTCTCCATAATTTTTGAAATTCAATTCGTAGAAGCTATAAAATTATGATTTATTCAAATTTGTAAATGTGCGTAGAAGGTGGGTAAAAGACGGTAAAAATTTCAAGAATATTTAATATATATAATCTTATTATAAAATTACTCAAATGAATTACATTAACTTAATATAAGTATTGTGTATCTATCATGACTTTAAAGTAAACATAAATTAAAAATAACTATTTAAATAAAAAGCCTGTTTTCAACAATAATGCATAGTTTTTCACTATTCATAAAAAAATTGAATGTTTTTAGAACAATACCAAAAATTTTCCCTAAAATAATATTGATATTTCAAAACCAAAAATGAATTCCATTTTGAAAAAAAATTATATAATTTAAAAAAGTGGTTATTACTATTCATAATCACTTTATAAATGGTTCGTTTGATTGGACGTGGTGTGCTAGAACTCGAAGTTTCGAGGATCCCAAGCTATTGCATTATTCAAAGAGATGCATATTGTGGAAGCATGGAGTGTTACATTCTTCCCTCCTTCAAATAATTTCATCCTCAAAATTTCATTAATACTACTGCACAAAAAGATTTGGGTGATTCTTCATCATAAGTTCCTCAGGTTCCCATGTGGCCTCTTCCATTTTATGGTTTTTCCAAAGAACTTTTACCAGACGAGTCGTCTGGTTTCTCAACACTTGTCCTCTGGTATCAAGAATCCTGATAGGATCTTCACAATTAGACAGATCTGGTTCCAATTCCATTTCATCATAGGTGAGTATTTGTGTTGGGTCAGGCATGTATTTTCTCAACAGTGATTCGTGGAACACATCATGAACTTTTGAGAGACTTGACAACATTTCCAAATGGTAAGCTATGACTCCAATTAATTATAGAATTTCAAAAGTTCCGGTGTACCTGAGACTCAATTTACCCTTCTTACTGAATCATATAACACCCTTCCATGGAGATACCTTCATGAAAACATAATCTCCTACTTGATATTACCGATCCTTCATTTGGTTATCAACATAGCACTTTTTCCTACATTGAGGTGCTTTGATGTGGGTTTGGATAATATTCCCATTTTCCACTATTTCCTAAACAAGGTCGGGGCCTATGATATTTCTTTCATCAACATCATCCCAACAAGTTAGTGTGGGGCATCTATTTACATATAATGCTTCATATGGATCAATCCAAATACTTGAATAAAATCTATTATTATAGGAAAATTCTACCAAAGGTATATATTGTTCCCACATACCTTTAAAGTTATGTGAGTAAGATCTCAACATGTCTTCTACGAATTGAATAGTCCATTGTGATTGTCCATATGTTTGAGGATGTTAGGCAGTGCTCAAACGAAGTTCAACATCTAGGTATTTATGAAGACTGTTCTAGAATCTTGATGTAAAAAATGGATAACGATCAGAAACAATCAATAGGGGTACACTATTAAATCTTACAACTTCATTAATATATGGTCTTTCTAAATGTTCAACTATTAAATCTTCTCTTATAGAATGAAAATCTGTTGACTTGGTAAGATGATCAATAATTACCAATATTTAATCATTCCTTCTAGGAGTCTTTGGTAGGCCCATGAAAAATTCCATTGTAATATCATCTCATTTCCACTTTGGTTTGGTAAGAGGTTACATGAATCCTCCATGATTTTGTATTACAGCCTTATCTTATTGAAAAACAATACATCTTGACACATAATCAGCAATCTCCCTTTTCATGTTGACCCACAAAAAATGTTCCTTCCAATCATTATACATATTAGTGCTACCAGGGTGTATAGAGTAATCCGAGCTATGATAATCATCCAATAATTCCCTTTGTAGATCAGGTATATAGGGAACACAAAACCTTTTCCCAAATTTTAAAATTCCATTTTCATATACGAAGTCGATTAGTCTTCAATCATTCACATCGTTAATTTTTTTTGAAACTCCTTATCATCAGTCTTAGAACATTTTATCCTTTCTAGTAAAGATGGATTGGAAACCATTTAAAAAGTATCGATGTTTCACCTTCAATGATTATTCCCAAATCCATCTTTATGAGATCAATTAACATATGATCCATTTCAACTCTTATCTTGTTCAGAACTCCATTATCATTTCTACTCAAAGAAACTTCCCCCACACTTTCCTTCCCCTGGTGGTAGTGTATAGTTCAATAATAATATTTGAGTAGTTCAAGCCATCTCCTTTTCCTCATGTTGAGTTCTTGCTATGATAAAATATACTTCTAACTCTTGTTATCAGTATATATCCCAAATTTTTCACCATAGAGATAGTGTCTCAATATCATCGGAGGAAGGATTATAACTACTAACTAAATATCATTTGTAGGACAGATTTGTTAATTAATTTTTATCTACCATGATGCATAGGCAATAACTCTATCATTATACATAATGAAAAAACCAAGTCCTTTCTTTGATGAATCACTATAAATAACAAACACATCATTCTCCGATGGTAGAGTCAAAATAGGATCATTGACTAATATTTTCATCAATTCTTCAAAACATTCTTTACACTCTTTTGTCCAAACAAATTTATCCCCTTTATGAGTGAGCTTGGTTAACGGGTTATCTAATCTGGAAAAATTCTGTACAAAACACCAATAATAACTTTCTAAACCAATAAAACTGCACAACTCAGTTATACTCATCAGGGATAGATATTCTTGGATTTCTCTTGTCTTCGAAGGATCAAAAGATATTCCATATTTATAGACAATATGGCCAAGGGAAGAAATCTCCTAATGTTAGAATTCAGAATTTATAAACTTCCCATATAATTCATTTCATCTAAGAGTCTTCAGAATAGTGCGGAAGTGGTTTTCATGATATTCATATCCTTTGGAGTATACCAAGTTATCATCAATAAATAACACTACAGAGTCATCAATATATTCATTGAAAACTCTATTCATTAGAACCATGAAAATAGAGGGTGAATTAATTAGTCAAGAAGGAATTAATTTAAACTTGTAATGCTTGTATCGTGTTTGAAATGATATATTTGGATTTTTCCTTTTTCACACACAACTGATGGTATCTAGATCAAAGTTAAATCGCTGAAAAATATTAATCTCCATGAAGTTGATCAAATAAATCATCAATGCAAGGTAGGGTTATTTGTTCATTATTGTTATAGCTTTGATCTCCCTATAGTCAATGCACAACCTCACATATCCATATTTCTTCTTAACAAAAAGAACAGGGGCTCCCCATAGAGAAACACTAGGGAGAATAAATCCTTTATTACTCAATTCCTCTAATTTTCTCATTAGTTCCACTAATTCTATTGTGGCCATTCTATAAGGGGTATTTGATATGGGCCTTGAACCAAGAATTAAATCAATGGAAAGCTCAATTTACCATTCTAGAGGTTGTACAGGTAAATCCTATAGAAACACATCAACATATTCTTGAAAAATATTTAAATCATCTATTTGAACATTCTTTTTCTCGCCCATAGTTATTTCACACCCTTCCTCCCCAATAAATGAATTTAGTTGAGCTACTAGGGGTGGATCCTGATGAGAATAATATGGTGATGTTTCTTCTATAAAGATAAGGTATTCATTATCATTATCGAAAATTGTAACCTCCTTCTTCTTACAATAATATTTCACATTATGGTCGGAAATTCAATCCATACTGAGGATTATATCAAATTAAATCATGTGTATGATGATGAGATCTATAGATAAATCATGTTTATATTCCATAATGGTAACTGATTTACAAAACTTTGTTTAAATGATACTTCCCTTAAGAGTTTTTACAAACAACACCCTTGTTAAATAAAATTAGAAATATCTAAATTTATTGTAAAACTCGGAAGATATGAAATAATTCAATGATCCAGAATCAAATAAATAATTGGATAAGTTTGAGAAAATGATTAAAGTACCTTCCACCATGTCATTAGAAGCTTCAACCTTAGTAGTAATGATCATATAAGCTTGGCCTTTCTCCATTGGAATTTTTTGAGGTAAGTTTCCTTGGTGCTTAGGACATTCATTTGCATAGTTACCCATTTCTCTACAATTATAGAATTCAACATTGATAGCCTCTTTCTTTGCCTTGAAATCACGAGCTTGGTGGCCATTTTCCCCACACATGTAACAAACTCCCATCACCTTCAGGAATGTACTGGGTTGTTTCTTCCCATATTTAATTTTCTGAGGAAAGTCAACTTTTCCCTTCTTAACCTTATTTTCTTTTTTAGAGTGTTCAACAGATCTCTTCTTCTCTTGTTTGATTTAAGGTCCTAAGACTTAGATAATTCCTTTTCTATCTTGATAGCACCTGAGACTATATGTTCATACTATGATAAGGATTATGAGACTAATTATCTATGGAAAATGGTTTTAACCCATCAAATAATCGATCAATATTACTTATTGGGTTACATATATAATCTGCAACATGCCTTCCTAGCCTTGTAAAGTTAGCTTCATACTTTGTGACATTCTCATCCTCCTTTTTCCTCAGACTCAGAAATTGCCTTTACATATCTACTCTATGCTCACGAGGAATGTATTTTTCTATGAAAATATCATTAAACTCCCTCCATTCCATATTTGATACTTCTTCATCCTCCTTTTTTTAATTAATGACAACCATTGATCTACATTTTTTGTGAAGCGATAAACTACCATGACCACTTTTTCCATTTCCCTACTCCCCAAAGCATGAAATATGTTTTCAAAGGGTCATATCCACTGCTCATCTACAAATGGATTTATAGTCCCATTGTATTTTGGTGGTTTTTTCCGCACGAATCGGTCTAACATGGATCCTTCGTGTTGTGGATCAGGGTGCTTCAAACAGGTAATGTTATTATTCATAACCTGAGTGAGTTGTCCAAATATAGTTATAAGTTGTTCAGCACCAGTTGCATCACTAGATCCACTATAATTATCCTCTGTAGGAGGGAAATCCCTACATGGATTACATGCATTGATATAGTTTCCATTCCTTCCACTTGGCCCCATTTCTGAACAATGCCATACACTAGATTAGTTTATAAAACACAATGCATAATTCCAAAATTCTAAAATACTTAAAATATATTGAATAGTTTATTCATATAATACATAATCATAAAAAATGTTTTCTTTTAGGAATTATTTACTCATAAATCCTTCATAATTTTTTTTAATGGAAATGTGAATTATACTAACGATAAACCCCTGGAGTTTTGTAACCTAGAGTGTTGTAAGGCCCATTGTTTTGCAGCAATTTCCATTCGAGTCTAGCTCAAAGCTGTGTTTTCGCATTTTACCCCTAGATACATCTGTTCTAGAGCTGCCTCTACCTGCTCGTATCCAGACAAGGACGTATTGCCTGGAAAATTCACGAAATATCAACATTACCAAAATTCAATGAAGTTGTTCTGTACTAATCCTCCAAGTTTCTCTTAGGGTAATATTCAGTAATCAGAGTTTTTCCAAATATAGTTTCCAAGGATTATACTAAACGTCATCTAATTCCAACTATAATGCCCCAACCATACTTACCCAGATTTGGTGCATTATTACATATCATTGGAATGATCACAAGATATCACGTCCCAAAAGACTGATCAATTTAGTAGCCCTAAATGTAATCAATACATATGTATGTTTTACATCACATTAAAAAAAACAACATTGTTTCCCCTTTGAACGCACTCATATCCATTAGTCTATTTATTCTGGTCAATCATAACATAATTCTTCGCATCTAGTGGAAAATAAGACATAAGAAAGGGTTGATCTCAAATTCTTAGTAAGGATAACAATATAGTGAAAACTATTTTAAATAAGAATAAACATTTAAGGAAATGTATAAGACTGAAACACATGAATTTTAATCTTAAACTTCAGTATAATATGGAAAAGATAAATCAAATAATGCCATATACTTATTCTCATGGATATTCTATTAGTCGAATAATCACATCTAATATCAATAGCTAATTTAGTAATGATCGAATGCATAATGTCATATATCATAACCACATAGTCAAGGCCTCATGCCAAGACTACAAATAAATATTTTTTCAAAGCCTTGGGCCAAGACACATGTTCGTATCATAAGAGAAACTGATGCATCCTATAGCGGGCATCGCCTATCACATACAAACTTCAATGCATTCCTCGTATGAAAAGGTTGAAACATAACATAAACATTTGAATTAAAACTATCAAATGAAATGTCAATAATTTAACCATAAACCATGAATGGTATACAAATTGCTCATCCATAGAAAAACATATCACAAAAACTTCAATACAATATAGATGATTTTAACATAATTAGTCAACTTCAAACAAACGTAAAATCCAAAAAAGGATGTTCCCATAGATGAAATTAATCCAAAAACTATTTGATTGAAATATCTCTTTCTACTTCAAAATCATTTAATGGTAAAGAAAATATTTATTTTTAAAATATTTTTATAATCTTGTAAGAGAAGATTTTATGGTGTTAAAGCAGTGTAAGATGGCCACACCTGCCGTATAAGTTAAAAAACATTCTTTCCTTAATTTTTTAAAAAGGTCATAAAGTATATTTTTTGGATAACAATAGAAAGATTCCATTAAAAACATACTATAATAAGTCAAACAATGGTATAAATTACTTTACCCATAGTCTAGTAAATTGTAAAAAAAAATTGAATTACATTTCTATGAAACATCGATGAGGTTGATAAAGAGGTCCTAGTAGATACCTAAATATAAACAACGTCATATAATGAAGAGATTGTAAAATTAAAAATTACCTTTTAATTTTCTAAAGTCAAGAGTACATTAAACTCTGGTATAATGGTAAAATAATTGTTATTAAATTATACAAGAACCACATACATAAATATGATATCATATATGATACTGTAATATTCCTTTGTTAATAATATTTTAGTATAATCATTTTTTTCGATTTTAACTGATTTGTTTTCCTTAATATTATTTTTAACGTAAGTCAGGTCTGTTATGGATAAGATATATTTGATTCACATCCATAATGATATTAAGTTCTATAAACATTATTTTTAATCATAAAATGAAAATTATTCTTGAATTGTTATGATGGGTAATGAAATTTTATCGTGTCGTGAGGATGATAAGCTATACGTACACACGAGTGACAATATCATTCTATTGATGGTGAAATATTATGTAATTGGATGGTATATTAAATATAATAATTTTCCTAATATAATCCAAGTGGATCATAAAGGACCATATTTTTTTTCCTACGGTTTATTTTGGTCAAAATACACTTATCTAATAGAATTAGGACTCGTGTTATGATAATTATAATATCATTTTTACCTTTAATTACCCTATTTACATTAAACTGGGGTAAATAAAATGCAATAGTTACTATTCGACCAAAATTATTTTCATATTATTGAACAAAATTTTACATAATGATGTCAACAGTGTCTCTCAGATTTTTCAAATTCAATTCACAGAAGCGGTAAAATTACATTTTATGTAAATTTGCAAATGTGTCTCGAAAGTGGGTAAAAGATGGTAAAAAGTTCAATAAAATTTTATATATCTAATATTATTATAAATCAACATCAATAAATTACATTGGAATAATATAGGTATTTTTTATCTATTTTAAATTAGAAATAAATTTAAATTAAAAATAATTCTTCAAATAAAAAGTCAATTTTAAATAATATCGCAGTGTTTTTCACTATTCATCAAAATTAAAAGATTTCAGAAAAATTCAAAAAATTAACACTTTGAAAATTATGACATTCCAAATCCAAAAATGAATTCCATTTTGAAAAATAAATTTTATAAAATTTTTAAAATTGGTTATTACAATTCATAACTACTTTTAAAATGGCTAGTTTGATTGGTCCTGCGGTACTAGAACTCGATGTTGCATATGGCACAAACTATTACATTATTCAAAGAGAAGCGTACTCGTGGAAGCCTGGGGTGTTACATATTATATATATTATATTATTATAATTTTGTAAAGGTGATTTAATATTTTATTTTATTTCTTTCCATTCATTAAATAGTGGAAGCATCACTCATGCATACATACAGACTAATATCTCTATGAAGTGATATAATTTATTTTCATCACCTCTTTAGATGAATAGTTTTAATGTTGAATATAATGATTAAATGTGATAAAAAAATTATATGATTAGAATTCTGGATATTATGAATCCATGATCAATTTAAAATGACCAGGACTATTGAACTGAAACATGTATGAAAAATGATGAAGTTATCACACCTAATAGTGATTTTAATAATGAATTGTTTATAAAAAGGATATATGATGTTATAGGTACATTAAAATAAATAATTATATATATTATTATGGCTCATTAATATATTTATAACGTATATATATTCATATTAGCGTAGTAACAAAGACATAGGAGGCAATAAAATATTTTTTTTTAGGGTTTATATTTCAGTCTCATTTTCTTTTGGGTTTTCCTATACAGAATTTCCATTTAGGTAAATTTTATGGGGCATTTACTGTAAGCCCGATATTTTTTTCTTATTTTATTATTCAAAAACAATTATAGTATTACTAATATCTTTCTATATTTGGTAGTTAAAATGTTTGAGATAATTTTGTTAAATAAAATTGAATCTTATTTCCCCTTTGTAGAACAATATTTTTTACTCCATGTCTAAGTTCTAAAAAATTATTTTATGAAAGTTCATAATTATAACTATTATTTTTTAAAATTTAAAATTTCACTACCTTTAATTATATTTACAATGGTTTGAAAATAATCTTTATAAATTATTTTTGAACTAGTTTTTTTTACATTTTATTAAAGTTTATAAGGAATGTTTAATTTTCATGTATAGAGAATTAATGAATTTTCTCTAAATCATGAATGTTATACACATTAATGATATATTTTCAATTACCCTTGTATTTTTTTAATATAAATTAGTTTATTAGTATTTTGGGAGTTTTTAGTTAAAATGCTATCAAAGGAAAAGTAAAATTTCCCCTTTCTTAAATTAAATTCTAAAATAAACTTTCAATGATATTTTTAATCTATGAAAACATACTTTAATGTTTTGTATACATAATTATGGATTAGATATCATGATATCATCCATGTAATTTCTATGGATTTGAAATGGTTATGTGATAATGATATGTTTATGAAACCCATTTCTTCTCCAAGGAATATGATATAAAGATGTGATGAATGGTTTATAATATTATAGAACACATTTTTATATTTTCCACTATGTAGAGAATGTTTATGTTAAATCCATAAAATTAAGTTCATGATTCATTATATCACACAATATAATTATAGAAAACAAGATGATGTGATCGATCTAGTGTGGGAAATAGATAGGGATTCCTAATCTGCTTTGATATGGGAAATAGGTGGTGATGTCAGGTCTAATATGATATTTGAAAAGTGGTGGTAATTACTAGTCCACTATGATATTATTGTATTGTTATTTAACCTTGAAATATGTTATGGGTTGTATACCAATAGTGGTTCCACACACAGATGAATGATTTGTATGCTTATGATTTGAACTCTTGATTCATGATTGATTTTTGATGATTCCCAAATATTATGTCATGCTAAGGTTTTTTTACAATACTCATGATTATGATCTATGAATTATTGGGTTTTATTACATATTTATAATCACAATTTAAAAACATTATTCTCATGATATTCTTTTATATTATCGGTAATTAATATCTCCCATATTTACTCGTACTGTGTATCTGAGATCACCCCTTATAAGGTTTTAATTTTTTCCCCATGTTATGAAAAAGTGTAAAATTTAGGACGAGTCTAGAAGGTTACCTTATGTAATAAATGATTTTATATATATTGAATATTGTACATAAATATTATAATTTTATATCTGATATCCAAGCACACAAAACCTTAATAGTTCGGGGGCATGTAATGTTATTAGATGCCTTGAATATTCATATCAAAGGATGTAATATTTATGTATTAAATTTTCTGTTCACATCAGTTGGTATCATAGTAAGGTTTAATTATTTAGGGGATTAGGATAATATAACATTACTGAAAAACCTAGGTATAAACATAAGTATATGAAAACATCTTAATATATTGGTAACATAGAGGTTATATGATTTTCCTTGAAAAACATCCATGTTTATTTACAACAAGTGAATGTGGTTTTGGAAAAGATGCATCCAATGATAATAAACTTGAAAAGACTTTTTGGCGTATAACATGGACTTCCTTATGTGGCATAATGAATGGGCCCATAATATACACCTAGTTTGACACTCCAAATGGATATTATTTGGTTAATTTACATTTTATTTATGGACCATTACAAAAAATATGAATAGATAATAACCATGGATAACCAAGGTCAGGACTACGGTGTCAAATATTGATAAGAAGGTGTTGTGATATTGATACCATATGAATTATTTCTAATGATTATATGACTGAAAACATTGCTTATTGTAGTGTGGTTTCTTACACTATTCATTTTTATTTTATTCAATTTATGTAACCAAGTGGAATCCTAAAAATAATAAATGTAATATGAAATGAATAGATTATCCTCGTAAGGAACTGAATTATATGGTAGTTATAATACATAATATTATTATTATTCTCATGAAACAATCTCATCCCATGAATCATGTTGAGCTTCTGAATGATCAATAGAGATAAAAATATATTGTTTAGAATTTCAGAATGAAACATCCAAATTCTTTTACTGGATCTCCAGATTCCATAGCAGCTGATCAATAGTCCATTACCACTAAATTAATACTATCTATTATCCAATGATTTAAACATAGAAATGTTTTCCTAACCATTTATCATTTACAAGGTAAAGTAGATCATTAATGGAATATTATTAATAATATGAGGTAGGAGGATGAAATTTACACCAAGGAGTATAATTAGTATGAGATTCTATTTTTTAGTAATAAATTTACATGTTTTCTATATAAAAAATTATAAGGAAATCCTTGAGATTAAGTAGATAGATGATGAATACATAGGTTCCCATGAGGATAATTTTACAATATATGTAAGGTATTCTTATGATTTAATCAGAATACATAAAAGAAAAATTGATCAATTCTTTGATGTCTTGAAATAAAGTCTCTAAATGGAATTGTCTATAACAGAAAATAATATCTATGAGAATATTATTCAATTTTCTATCAAGGATGAAATGAAAATTGAACATTACCATTATTTCGATAGTTTTGATAAGAAAATTAAAATGGAGGTCTTATGAAAACTAGAATATATCACACAATATAATGAAAGTATGGTCACCTATATATCATAAATATGGGTGAAAACATCAAGGTAATTATATAAATTGAAACACGATGTGAATTAAATATAGAAGGTCTGTTCATAAAGGCCATGAATATAGAAAGGTGATAAAGAGGCCAGTCGATACAATGGTGTAAAAAATGATTGCAACTAATTAACCTCCCAAACCCCAATTCCTAAAATTCATAGAGTATGGGCATTATGACAACCAGAGCATGAATCTTACTATTTATGATGATTATTGTCATAAATAACCTATTAATCCCAAAAAATTGAAATTTCATATGATCATGACTGTTGATGTGGGTTATGAGAAGCGTAGGGAAAAAGGTAAAATTATCATGCACTCTTGAATTTTTAATGTTTCATTAGATTTTGTAAATAACAACTCTTTTATTACTATGTAATTTTCAAAGAGTATCACAATACCCAAAAAAAAATATTTTGAGTTAGTAGTGAAAACTCTTAATGGTATAATGATCACATCACAAGTCTATGGTTCCACTCTCATTGAAGTTTTTGGGAATTTTATTCCATTATATCATGATATACACCCTATAGTTGAATTTTATAGGATTAATGGAATGTATTTTATTTCATTATATAGATCCCAGGTCAATTTCCAAGTGTTGGAAGTCACATTTCATATTTTAATAAATCTATGATCATTTATTAGTTTGAGGACGAATAAAAATATTTATTTTAAATTAAATATATCTTAGGGGTTAAAAAATTTGATCCACTAATGGAATCTATCTTAGTTGATTAGGGATAAACTCAACGTTGAGGAAATTCCTATTACATGGGAGTATTTTAAATTATTTTTAGAATATCTTCCTATACTTTTTCTTAATAATGAAGTTGATTTTTGAAAAGAACTCATTACGGGTGCTACACTTATTTCAATGAATCCATATAGAATGTACTAGATTGACATGAAGTAATTAAAGTATAAACTCAAGAATAATATTGATAAATCATTTATACACCCTTTTACGTGACCTTTACGTTCCCTAATTCTTTTTGTTAAGAATACAGATGGTTCAATTCAACATTTCAATGATTCACATGTATTTAGTAATATCATTTTCAAGATGAAGTATCTTATATCCCGTATAAATGATTTTTTTATGTATTAAAAGGATATATATACATTTCCACCATTGAAATTCATTTTTGAAATCATGAATTTATGGTTAATAATGAGTATATAACTAATAATTCCTTCGATACTAGTTATGGAAATGTGAATTTATAGTGATTTCATTTATAAATACTAATTCCTCGATTGTCATCATGGTTTTCATGAACAATGCCTATAGAAAATAACTCTATATGTTTGTGGTTATATTTATACATGATATTCATATACATATGAATAGTAATTAAGATAATGAATATTATTCTTGAATTATGTTGAGAACATATGGGAGGAGATTTTTTTTCTAAATTTACAAATTTTGAAAACTGGATTTAGAATGATTCTTCATTGGGACATAGAATCATTTGTGAGGGTTTATCGGTGGATCCTTCAAAGAAAAAAGTTATTATGTATTGAAATAGACAATCCATGGTAACCATGATACATAGTTTTTATTGGTTATATAGATACTATTGATGAATTATGATATATTTCTCAAGAGTATCTAATAAACTCACTAAGATGACATGTAAGGGAGTTATGTTCTTTTGGATAGATCAATGTGAAGATAATTTCAAGGAGTTGAAGAGAAGGTTGGTTGATTCACTTGTTCTCACAATACCCTATTGTGGGTAAGGGTAATTTATCTATATTAATGCATTAAAAAATAGAGTTGGACATGTTCTTATATTAAATGATATGGTGATTACACATGCCTCTTTCCAGTTGAAAATTCCTGAGAAATTTATCACAACACAAGATTTAGAGATGGAAGTATTTATTTTTGAATTGAAAATATGGAGGGGTTATCTTTATGATGAAAGGTGTAACATATATACATATCATAAAATCTTTATGTATATATTCACACACAAAAAGATAAATATGTATAAAATAATATGGTTAGAGATGATTAAATATTATGACAACGTGATACATTACCACTCTAGAAAGTCGAACAAGGTGGATAATGCTCTAAGTAAGAAGAAAAATTCTAGGTTTTAAATGATTATAATTTAAAATCATAGAATATATATGAATTTTTATAAGATAGAACTAGAAATAATGAGTAAAAGAGACAGATCATATCTATATCAGATGAATATTCAACCATCCATCCATCTGAGGATTAAAGAGGCATAGATGGAAGATGCATTACTATAAACTAAAGTGCGTAATTTTCCCAAATTAAAAAACATTTGTAATGAAATGAGAGGTTTTACAAATATAGTAAGTGTATCATTAAATATAAAATTGGAGAAGGATCTATTAGATGAAACTCACATTTAATCATTTTATATTCATCATATAATCATAAAGATGTATAGATATTTAAAAGAATATTTCATGGGACAATATAAAAAAGTATATTTCAGAGTATGTATCATAATGGTTGTTATGAAAAAAAATTAATGATGAGATATATAATTCAAATGGGATGTTATATCCATTTCATGATCCTGAATAGGAATGAGAAAACATTACTAGAGATTTCATCATTAGAATCCTCAAAATATAAAAATGGGACAATAATATTTTTAGTTTTAATTTATATCCATAAAAATTCATAATATTTTATTTCTATTATGGAATATTTATTTCTTTTTTAGCTTACTCAGTTATAGATTAAGGATCTTTTGAGACTCTATGGATTTATACTCTAAATTATATCTGATTGGGATCTAAAGATTTCATCAATGTTCTAGAAAAGACTTCCTGAGACATCAAATATAGAATTGAGTTTTAGTATTGCATATCATAAATAGACAAATTCTCTATCTAAGAGAACCAATCATAGCCTAGAAGGAATTTTGAGAGATTTCTCTATGGATTTCAAAGGCGGTTGGTATCACATCTATCTTTTGTTAGAATTTTATTATTACCGTGACCTTCAATCAAGCATTTAGATAGATCCTTATGAATGTGTTTACGGTAGTAAGTTCAAAAATCCAGTGTTCTTGGATTATTTTGGATAAATAAATAAATTAATACAAGATCTATCTTAGAAAATAGTAAAAAATCAGGGACATTTAGTAGCACATAATGGTAGCTCATATTTTTCAAAGACATTATATTGATGTTAATTAATGATATGAGTGTTCAATGTTAGTGATAAGGTATTCATTTATATATCTACTTTGAAGATTATTATTTTAATTGGAATGAAGAATAAGATAATACCTAGATATATCATTCCCTTTTAAATTCTTGATTGCATTGGTATGGTATCTTATTTCATGGATTCTCCTCCAAATATCTCTTATGGTTATGGTGTGTTCTACGTATACCTCATGAGGAAGTATAAATTAAAGAACCCCAGAACACCCTAAGAGGGGAGGGGTGTATGGGTGTCACATTTTTCTTATAAAGTGATGGATATTATTTACATGTTTCTAGTAACCTCTTAAACCTATCTAGTGGGAATGTTCATAAAAGCAATCATATGCAAAGAGACAACAAACTAATTTCACTTGGTTCACCCCTAAGGGAAATTCTATGGATCATACACTAATAGTTTTTTTATCATAACTAAATCGAAAAATATTTACTAGCTATGGAATATATAGGTTTATATATATTCAGTTTTTTCTAGGAACACTTCCTTTACAACAATTTACAAATTGAAAACTACGTCACTTAGAACACTTCTATAGAATCCCCAAAGCCCACTTCCTTGGGTGAAGTTTTACTCAGTTAATCAACATGAAGTTAGATTTAGTAGATTGGAATTTAATTCATTATTCTTAACTAGTATGAGACTCTTCTTGTACTATAGAACTTTGTTGATGTTCTTTAGAAGCACTGCTAACTAGAATTTAAGGTTAAAAAAAACTATTCACAGAGCAGGAGTGTGAAGATCCCAAACTCCAAAAAGAAAACTAACTTCATGGAATAAAATTCCTTAATAAAGCCTACTAAGTCAATTTAGAACTCCCGTTCATCAAGAATCAACCATTAATCACTAGAATTTTCATCAATCAAGACATAAATAGTCTTTTCGTGATACTCAAGTTCGCATAGATAGACATATTCCAAACGACCTAAACCTTTTTTTAAATTAGATTGATTCAAAACAAATTATGATTATTTTAGTGTTGAATGAAGTGGGGGTATAATTATATATATAGTCTCATCCATTTGGGATTCTCCACCACCACTTAGTAGATATTTCAGATACTTCAAAAACAACTTTATGGAGGTCCTCTTTTCATAAAGATCCATTCAGAGTTGTCATTGTCTTGATGATCTTCATCAAACCATCATGTAATCATGATTCCCCAATTCTCATAATCATAAAGAACACCTCCAACTCAACATTCATTCACAAATCCCCCCTTCGTGAATCCTAGTCATCATAAAACCCATGCAATTAACATTTTTATGTAGAGACAATTCTAGAAAACAATAATTCATGATGTTAACCTCTTCCTCCTAATTTTTGTGGCCGAAATTTTTAAAAAAAATTGGAAACGATGACACATTCAATTATATAGTCATATTTTACTGTAATATCATTCTCCTTGCAAAATATATACTCATCCAAGTGGGTATTGAAAAAAAACACAAACCAGACTCTATTTCTAGATAATTAAAACCTCTCTTCCAACAATATCCTCTTTTGGGTTTGTTGTAAATCTATAGATAAATTGAAAAAACAAACACTAGATGTTATCAAGACATGATACAATGAAACAAATAATCCAATAGTCTACGTCTATGTGATCAAAGATACTTTTCATTGTTTTTCAAAAACATGCAACCCCCACACTTTTAAAATGTTGAATTTCTTCATTCACCATTCCCATTTTCCCCATTTGTAATGTTGAATTTTTCCATTATCCCCTTTGGAAATAAACTCATCGAGCCTGTATTTGTACTTATAAAGCTCTAAACACAATCTCACAGGATTTTATATCCCCCATAAACCTACATTACTTCCCCAAACATATTAAGACAGTTAACACCACTGAGGAGAGGGGACCAATCATAAACTCCTCATGCACTAGGAGTTCGATGAACACCAGGGTTCAAATAATGTATTTTAAACACCTGTACAGCAAATGGATTAGTTGAGATGTCAACCACTTGGTTATTAGTTCACACATGCTCCACTTTAATCATTCTTTGATAAAAAAAATTAAAGATAAAGTAATATTTTGTCTTAATATGTTTGGTATTAGAATGTTGAACATTATTATTTGTAATTATAATAATGCACTTATTATCAAATTGAATCACTATTGGTTTTTTCACCACATCACCAATATCATCCAATTATTACTTAATCCACAATAGCTATGTGAAATACCTTGTAACAGAGATATATTATGCTTCAGAGGTACTAAGAGAAGTTATTTTATATTTCCAACTTAAACATACTTCACATTTATTTTTAATAAAGAATGTTCCACCACTTTTTTACCTTATATCCACCACTTATCCAGCCTAGTCAGCATCAAAAAATTCTGATAGTTAATTATCTCTTCCCATAACAATGAATAATTCATAATTTTGAGTACCGTGAATTCACCTCATGATTATTTTAATTGATTCCATGTGTTCTTCCATCAGATTATTATGGAAGGGGGATACAAAGCAAGTTACGAATATATTATCTATCCATGTTTAAATTTAGTATAATAAGCTTCTTATGAATATCATGTATAGTGAGGGATCCATAGAAGTCTCATACTCATGTTTTTAATGTTTTATCCCAACTGAAATAGGAGTCAACATTTATTTTAGTCATGCATATTGAGTTTCTTTAGAAACACCCATGCATACTTTTCCTGGGAAATGAAAGTGTAATCCTTCTTCTAAATCACCTAAATCCCCCATAAGTATGAGACTTCACCAATCATTTTAATTTCAAATTATGATTTATTATGGTTGGAAAATTCTCCCACAGATCCTTTTCTAATTCTGCCAAATATAATATCATCCATGTACACCAGCACCATAAATTGATCTTCTTTTAAATCTTCACATAAATATTCTAATAAAAACCTTCTCTTTGGAAGTGGAGATTCTTCAAATATTCTTCTACTCAGAAATACCATGCATGTGGTGAATTCTTTAGACAATAGAGGGACTTCTTTAATCGATAAACCTTTTTTCATCATTTCTAATCAGAAATCCCACATTTTTTCAATGTATACTTCTTCTTAAAGAACTCCATTTAAGAATTTGGGTTTGAATTCCATTTTATAAACTTTATATCCTCTTTGAATTGAAATAGCATGGAAAATCCTGATCGAACCTAATCTTCTTACTAGAGAAAACTTTTTAACAACATCAATTTCCTTATATATTTTCATTGTTGTTACATAATAAGTGTGTCTTGTTTCAGATCACATTTCCATAATCATAAAATTTGTTCTTAAATATCCATTTTTTTCTAATCACATTGGTATTTTCATTTCTTTTATCACGATTCTATGTATGGTTCTTTTCAATCTAATATACTTCATCATTCATGGATTTCACCCATGATTTATCCTTTACAGATTCTTTAAATGTGATTAGTTATTTAATTGATAAGAAGGAATAATGTGCTTCACTCGTTATTCTCCTTGTTGGTGTGGGCATTTTTTAATCCCCAATGATATAGGATTGATCAATTTTTGTGCTTCTATTTCTACAATGAGGTTCAAATAAATTTTCTTCAGCCATTGTTTCCACTTATAATTCTTCTTCTAAATCATCATCATTTTGTGACCCCTAAATTGTTTTCACACCATCTTTTACTTATAAATTTCCATTTATTCCATCTCCACTACCTTACCCATCTTCTATCATATGACCATAAGATCTCCTCAAGGTATTTTTGGTTAATCTGCAATGATATTGAAATCACTACCTTCCAAAATTCATTGAAGAAGAATATAAAAACATTTGTTGCATTTTATTTCCATTTAATATCCAATGAATATTCCATCATCAATAAGATCACAAAAAATTTAATGATTTCATTCTTTATTTCAGATGAAACCTTTTCTTCCAAAAACATGAAAATATTTTATAGAGGGATTCTTCCCATGATAAAAATCATATGGTTTCATGGTTTCTTTCATATTGATCCCTATTTGATTTTGAGTGTATACTACTACTTGAACAACATCTTTCTAATAATGAAAAGAAATAAGACTGTCAATCAACATAGTTATAGCCATATTTTTTACCTATCAATTTTTGGGTTCAACAACTCCATTTTTTATGGGGTTCTCAATGCAGCCACCTCATGCCTTATTCCATGTTTTATAGTTAATTTTCAAATTAAATGGATGCTTTTTCCCCTATATTTTGATATCATGGAACTTTGAGTGTGCGACCAGTATCAATCTCACATATTTTATGATAACTTTTCATGGAATCAAGAACAAGTTTTCTATTGTGTATAATAATTAGGAAAACCATTATATTATAGTCATCATTAAAAATATTGAAGTACCGTTCTACATATATCCCATCAACATTTATTGGACTACATAATATCATGTGGATTAGAAAAACAAGAGTCGAAACCCTTTTCTTTTATGGCATATATAAACAGCAGAATAACCTTCCTCATGTGAAATAATCACTAGTATTTTCCCATTGACACATAAAATGGGGTATATCTAGAAAAATATTCATCTTAAAAATCATTTTCATGCACTTTTGATTAATGTGATCTAAAAATCAGTTCCACATGTTGTTTTATTCTTCAACTATAAAGCAGAAAATGTTCTCTCTACCATCATACTGATATTAGTTTTTAAATGTTATGAATCCTTTTAGGAGATAATTCGATGTATTTATTTTATAGTGCACCCATTTTTACTAAATGTCACTATAAGTCTTCATTCAAAGAGTTGACACACAATTAGGAGATCGTGACACGAACCCTCTAAAAACATAAGGTCTATTTCACTAAACTCGTCATTTTCTAATTATGTATTTCTACATCCTTTCATCTTCAAAGAACCATCATTGTTGAAACTTACTATTATAAAAACCCTTTTTATCACTCTTCAATATGTTTGAATTTCTCGTCATATGGGATGAGAACCTATTTTCAAGAAGTCAGATGCTACTATTTTTTATGGATTTGAGATATATTTCTTCATGGTTTGGTTTTTCAATGTTCTTCATTTCATCCCATGAAATATTTGGATTATTGGAGGATAAGGATGGACTTTATAATCTATTTTAAATGTGCATTGTTTCTTTATACTTGTATTGATCTTCCAATGAATAATACTTCTTTCAAGAGAAAATCTATCTGGTTGGTGGGAGTTGTCATTTCTCTGATTTGTGTTTGTAATATTCCCACCTTTATTCAACATACAATCAATATATTTATCACCATAGTATGAGCAGTGTCAAAAATATCCCTAAAATATATTTCTTATATAAGATATAGAACATGAATTTGTTCTCCTTTTTTTACTTCCTATCTCATCCATGTTAAAATATCTCTTTAACTCTTCACGGTATGACATCTTATGGCCTAGATAGCCACATAACTGACATTTCATAAGTGGAAATGTTTTTCCACTTTTATTCCTCCTCATGTCCCCTTTCTATGTAAAAGAGTTTGACTGCCAATCATTTATAGATACTTGTGGATAGTTTTAGTTATCATTTCAGTTTTATTTGAGGATTTGATTTCTAGTACTTTAGGTCAATTCGTGATATATTCTACTTTTAGATTCCCTTTATTTTTAACCCATTTTATTTTTAGCCATTGACATTTTAGTATCACAATCAATTCTACTATTTATCATCCATGTTTATCTTTGATCATTCAAAAGTTTCTCTACTCTATCACAGCCATGCATAGGTATCTCTAACATCTTAGAATATGAGAATCTTCCCAACTATATTCTCTGATTTGTTTCATTTGAATTGGATTCACAATCATGTTTACTCTTTAGAGTAAAAAAAACATCTTCATGACCATAAACTATCATTGTCCTCTCCTCCAGCCTATATGTAAGTTCATTAGTGACCTTTTTCAATTCTTCAATATGAAGATTCAATTATAATATATATTTTGTGTTGTCAATAATTTTTTAATTTAATTTTAGTACTTCTTCCAGTCGATCTATTTCAGCTTCAAGTGTCTCAATATATTCTGATGAATCATTGAGATCTACTATCTATTTTTTATTTCTATTTATTTAATTTTAAAGCTTACCAAGATCATTGTAATGTTATAAGAAGTGATCAAAAAAATATACATTATATAATAGGATTTATCTTTTAATAGTTCTGAAATTTCTATTATAGCCATTATGGATTCTTGGGTTCTAGATTTAAACTCAGTTTCTTCATCCTCAAAAATTTAATTATCATTAGTTTTATTTATAGACAAAACTATTTATCTGTAATTTCACTCCATATTTCAATTCTCGATTTTTTAAAAACCTTTTTTGAGTCTTCAACATGTTTTGAACTTCACTTTCATCATATTAAAACTTCCTTTAACACCAATACACAATGTGCCCAACTCTACCCCAATGAAAACAAGACAAAGTTATCTTTCATTCAAATATCCATTTACTTATTTTGTTTCATTAAAATTAGAAATAATTTCAACTTATTAACTATGTAAATAAATATTATATTCATAAATATTAAGTTTCTCCATGGATTTGAAATCCATTTCTTTTCTTATACAATTATTTACATCTTCTAGTTTGACTCTCATTTCATATGCCACCAGACTGCTCAGCAGATCATCCAAATAAATTTTAGAAAGATCCCTTTCCTCAAGGGATTACACTTTTGGATTGTTGAGAAGTGGAAGCTTTCTCAATATTTTATTCACAATGTAGATTTCTTTGATTTGTTCACCAATGCCTCATATTGTTGCAATAACTTCAGTGATTCAATAAAAAAATTTATCTTCATTTTTCTCAGGATTCATTTTCATATCATCTAACCTATTTGAAAGAACATTGAGTTTCTCTTACATAAATATTTTTATCCCTCATATATATATTCTAGTTTCTCCCACATAGACTTAGATGATGTGAAACGCCTCAAATTTAGATATTTTTATTCATATAGATCATCAGTAAATGAATTTTCTACGTTGTAATCTAAATGAAAATTTTTATAATCTATTCCAGTCATTGACAATCTTGATGGTTCAGTGACATGTATCTATTTTGTAGTGGAAAAAAACTTAATTATAAGATATATTATATGTGATATCATCATGTTCTTCCAAATCTATAATTTTCATCTATCAATGTAGAGGACTCCCCGAAAATTTACTAAATTCAAAATGACAATAATAGAAGAAATATTTAACTATAGCAACATGTATACTCTAATACAACTTGAAGAACCCTGAAACACCCTGAGAGGGGATGGGTGAGTCAAGGTGTCAAATTCTTCTTCTAAAATGATGGATATTGATCCCACATTTGTAAGAACCTATTAAAACTATCTAGTGATAAATGTTTAGAGAAAAAATCACATTAAAAGCGATAAAACATCAATTTTACATGGTTCACCACTAAGGGATAATCTAAAAAGAATACACCAATTGTGTTTCCATGGTACCTAAATCCACTAAACTTTACTAGTTGTGGAATATATATGTTCAAACACATTCACTCTATTCTAGGAACACTGGCTTTATAATATTTTAGGGATAGCACACTGTGTTCCAAAGAACACTTCGGTTGACTCCCCCAATCCCACAATCATTGGTGAAGTCTTACTCAGTTTATCGACTTGAAGTCATCCTTAGTAGATTTAAATTTTTGACTTTTCCCATAACTATAATTATATTGTTCTTACATTATATACCAGAGTTGATACACCTTGAAAGAATTGTTAACTTAAAATAGATGTTGAGAACAAATGTTCATGGAGCTCTTTCGTGAAGCTAACAAACTTCGTGAAGAAAATTTCCTTCTTGGAACAAACTTCCTTCATGAAAAAAATTAAACATATAATTCATAGTTATCATGAAGCACCCATTAATTAGATGAATTAAAATTATTCAACACAAAACTAACCTTTTCGTGATGCTCAATTTTCCATAGAAATTCATATTCATTAATATCCCAACCTTCCCAAAATTAGAGTGATTTAGAATTTTCTATAATTATTTTCTTGTAAAATGATGTCTGAGTATCGACATATATATGGGCATAATCATTTCTTATCCTCCACTTCCTCTTGTAAGATTTTTTCGGATCCTTAAAAAAAACTTCATGGAGCTCCTCCATTCACAAAGATCCATTGATAATTTTCATTGACATGAAAATCTCCAACAATCAATCATGAAATAATGATACTATACTTTTTGAAATCGGGTATAACACCATCAACACATCATGTATTAAGAAATCTCACCTTCCTAAATCCAAGTCTTCAATAAACTCATTCCCTTACCATTTTTATGAAGAATTGATTCCAGAAAACTACCTATCACGATGCTAGTGTCCTGCTCCTGATTTTGAGCCCAAAAATTTTGGAAAACCTAGGAAATTACACCACCTTAAATAATGTAGTCAGATTTTACTATAATATGACACTCTTTGAAAACTCCCTAATCATCCATGTGTGTATTGAAAACAAAAAACAAACCAGAGTCTATTTCTGGTAAAAAAGTACCTTGGTATCGACATATATTTAATTCTTTACATATACTAAACTGAGAGGTCAAACCACTGTTGTAAGATCCATCATATGAGTAATTACTATTAGATAATCTATATAATAGAGATAATTTTCTAAAAAAGAATACTCATATAGTCAATTTTTTTTTGGAAAAACTAAATCTTCGAGGAAGCTTTGTGGGAACATAAGGATGTGATAATGCAAGAGTGTCCTTAGTTATTTGTATTAGAGTGACGAATTTTTATAGAGAAATTATTAGAAGAGGGTTATAAAATAATAACCTTATATTTTATGGTATATTTATCTTTAGATATATTTTATTTCAATTATACATTTTTTACACACACAAAATAGTTTAAATGAAGTACGATACACTATTCAAATATTAGTGATTAATGTGGAAGTTTTCACCGTGTGGTTAGATTGGTAGGTATGAATAAGAATAACTAAATAATGAAAAAAATAGTTTACACTTGTATAAATTGAATTTATTGGTTATTAGTTGATTATAAATGTAAATTAAAGCATTTGAAAGTAAGTGTTATGTTTTTCAGAAAACTTGTTTTTATACATGAAATGTGTTTTTTATCAAAATATGTTAAATTAATTACTATTTTTTATTATTTAAATGAAATTTATAGATCATATATTTAAAAAAATTATTCATTTATATAATGGTGTTTACTAGGCATGTGATATGAATAAATCTAGTTTTATTCAAAAATAAATTTTTTTGAAAATAGTTTTCATAGTGTTTTGTGAGATTATATTAAATTAAGAGAATTCCACTTATAAAAAATAAATATTGAAATATTGATTCCATATTTGGAATTTTAATGGTCAAATTTTTAAAAAAATGAGTCTTATATTTTTTTGTCATTTTGAATAGTAACTATGGTAATGTCTTGTCACTTCAGTAAGGGTAAAACGTGTTAAATATTGTTAAAACCTAGGAATATGGCTTTAAAGAATCTCTAACAATTTCCTTTATCCTATTTTTTTAGTGTAGTATAGAAATTATGATCCATTTTTTTTAAAATTATGTAAAATGGGTTCTATTTTTCTTTGACTGTGACTTTAATATTAATTTATGAAAAGGATAAATACAAAATGTCACTCATATGATATTAATTTCCCTTATATGTTGTGTTAGGGATAAAAGTATGTATTGAATGTATATAATAGGTAATTTTGAACATAAATAAATTATTATTATTAAATTAATTTGTTTTTAGTTTTTAATGATGATACAATTACATTAAATACTTATACAACATTGACATAATGTTTGTACAGGTAGTAGAAAAATGAAGGTAAATGATTTTAAAAAGAGTAAAATTAATATATATGGGACGAATTGTGGTGTGAAAGAAATTTAATAAGTCATTATAAATTATATAGTTTGGTAAAAATATATTTATATTAGTTAAATTTATTCAATCATGTTTTTGAATTCAAATAATATGAATAGTCTAAAAAATGACATTAATGATATTTTAATATAACTAATATTTTATAAAATGGTTATAACATCAAAAAAATATTACAATAAGAATATTGTGATTGGAAATGGTCTAAAATTTCATTAATATACCATTGGGGAGACACTTGTCACCTTGATGTAAATTTATGATACTTGATGTCTAAAATAACGTGTTATAACTACTAAGGTTTAAAAGGGTTAACAAGGGTTTAAATCAAAATATAAGATTAATAATTAATAACAAACTTGTCAAAAATTTACGGGTTTAAATTAGTTGGTACTTATTATTTCGTAAATTATAAATTATGTCCATTTTTACATCTTTACCTAATTATATTATACATTATATTTAAATATTTTAAGTAATTCCATGTTTTTCATTTCCCTAAATTATTAAAGGGGTCCTCTTATTCTACCTTATTGATAAATCTGGAGATACCTAGATCAACCAATACCTTCCCTAATTTCATCCTTTCTTCATTTACCACATCCTAGAATATATTTTCTTGCTAAAATATTGTCCTTTCAAGGCTTAAGAGGTAAGCCAAAGGAGGTTTCTCAAATAAGAGCTATAACTCTTATTTAGGTACTTTCAGTTTTATTTATACATTTTTTTTAAAAAGGCGGAGGTTGTGCCTCTTTTATTAAATAATAAAAAGAAAGAAGTCCAAGAGAGAATGGGATAACATAGCACAAATATTATTTATAATTATATATCAGCTAAATAAAATGTAAAAATTCAAAAACTAAAAAAAATTATTTATATCCAATATAGTGAATTATTATTATAAGGATGGATCAACCATTATCTACCGCTTTTCTATCCTATTGAGAAAGAAAACATCATATATGTGTTCAGGTGGACAACCAACTCCATGAATAAATGTGTTTCATTTTTCATAATTGCTTTACATTGACGGTTATAATGACGGATTTAGTAAATATATATTATATTTATCATATTATTAAATTTTTTATAGTTTAATTATTTTTTAATTTTCTTTCGTGTCGTCCATTGAAAATTGTAAGATTCACTCATGCTTAAGTATCGACAGTCATCTCCATAAAGTGATGTAATTAAATTTTAATTATATATTTATATTAATATATATAAATGTTTATATACTAACTAAATATGAAACTCCTGAAATTATTAAATCTGTTTATAGTAGGAACCCATGATCAAAGTACAAGGACCTCAACTATCGAACTAAAACCTACATGAAAAAAAATTGGTTATCACCTTATAAAATAATTATAATAATTAATTGTTAATAAATGGTTTATAAAATGTCATAACTAAATCATATATTTTTTGATAAATATGGTTATGGTTATATAATTTATGTATAATAAATATGTATTAATTATATATAAATTTTTATCAAGTATGAAACAATATGATAATTAAGGTAGGGGTTAATGATACAATCTTATTTATTTTTTACACTGTCTATTATAAGTTTCTATTGAGGGAAATTTTATGGATATTATCTTATAATTATCATATTTTTTACCCTCATCTAGTTATTATTATAGTTTTTAATTATCAGTACCATTTACATCTTTTTACTTAAAAATAATGGGAGAATGTTCTTAAAGAAGTACTGACATTATTTCCTCTATAGTTGACAAACGTTATCTTCCATGTGCACGATCTTGAAATTTATTTTTTGAAAGTTATTCATTATTATATTAATGTAATAAAAACTTAATTTTTACTACCTTTTACTTTACATAAAAAAATTATAAATGGAATTTAATAAAAAAAATTATCAAGCCTTTTTTTGTGTTTTTACAAAAGAGTGAAAGGAATGTTTTCTATTAGAGTATATGGTATGATTATAATTTACTACCATCATGATCATTATTTTATATGATTATTTATTTAAATTTTACCATGATTATTGTTAATGAGATGAATTTTATCAATATAATAGGAACTTTTAGTTTAAATTTTATCAAATGAAGAGAATATTTTCCTCTATTTTCAATAAAATGTTAAAATAAAATTTGATTATTATATTAATCAATGTAAACATCATTTAATGTTGATTTTTTCTCACAGGGGATGATATCTACTAATACATTCCATGTTCTTTATTTTAATAGATTGTAGTAATTCGGTGATGAACATTTTATGAAACCTATTTCATTTCCAAGGGTTATGATATGATGATATTCTGATTGTTTTATGATCTAGTGGAATAGATATATATGCATTTAATTATATGGAATGTGGATCTATTAAATACTCCTAATGAATTGGGTAAAGACTTATAACTAATTATATAATTATGGTAAACTAGTATATGTGCTTGAACCACTGTGGAAAACATATAGGGGAAACAAATTCACTATAATATTGGAAACATGTTGTGATTCCTGATATGCTATGACATGTGAAAAAATTGGGGATACCTAATCCACTATGATATGGTGGTATATGTAGATAACACTGATATATTATATGTTTTATAGGCCTATGATAGTACAACACTCTTATGATACGTTTTTAGGCTTATGATTTGAACTCATGTACATGGTAGATTTATTGTGATTATACAATCTAGTAACTTTCTAATGTTTTATTACATGAATTTTTTTTATGATCTATGAATTGTTTTTTATGATTTACTATTGATAAAAACATATTATCACACCCTTATGATCATCTTGTAAATCCATATTATGATTGGTTTATATCATCATTGTATACTCTTACTGTGTATCTGAGCTCACCCCATCTTATGATTTAATTTTATCCAAGGTTATTAATAAGGGTACTATGTATGATGAGCCTATAAGGGTGTCTTATATAACATTTGATGTAATAAAAGATTAATATTGTATTTAAAAATGTTTTTTGTGTATCTAATCTCAATGTTTAGTAAGCTATTGAGGTTTTGGGTTGTGTCATGTTATTAGATGTACTGAATATTCATCTAAAAGGATGTAATATTTATGTACAAGATTCTTGGGTCACATCATGTAAAATATATAGAATTCTTTAGATTATAATTTTTTTCATTGTTTCTGGGGTAGTAACAAGATCTTTTGTTGTAGAATGATCTAGGATCAAATAGGAGTTACTCTTCAACTATATTATATTTATTTTTTTTAATTTTCATTATTTGATCATCCAAATACTCCTTCTTCATGAATTTAGTTATGGTTATTGGTGGATAAGGCTATATCTATTGAGGTTGTAGTATAATAAGGTTATTTCTTTGGAGGGGTTTGGATTGTGAGATTGGGATTTTATTTTTTAAAATTTTTAGTTATCATTCTATTGAGTTTCATTTCTATAATTGTGTTTGGACCACTGATATACATAGTTGTCATACCCATTTTTTATTGTTTAACATTTTGTTTTTGGGTTAAACCATTCTTACCATTTTACTTTGACACTTTTGCTCTTAGGGATAGCCTGAGGTGATTGGTAAATGGTCCCGGGTATGTTGTAGTCTAGCTTGGGTGTCCAAGAGACGGATGGATCATTCAAGTCTATGAAAGAATGGTATTATTTCCTAGATTCATTGTATGGCCTCGGTTCTAGAACACCAATTATTATTTGATACCAATTGTAGATAGGATATATGACTATTGATACTTGGTGGGTACATTTTGGAAGGATCATGCAGGATATTTTAAATATGGAGTCTCAAGTTACAATGGGATGTTGGGCCAAGATTGTTGGGTTTTTTGTTTTTATTGTTTACCATTGTTATTTGATCTATTTGTTTTGTTATATTTTTGGGAATGATAAGGGGATTAAACTGGTGATACTTTTTGAGCTCACTTAGATGTGAAATCTATGTGGATTCTAAGTACATGGTTCATTATGACTCCTAGTGGTACTGGTGTAGTTGGAATATGGTCTTTCATGCTATGAAACTAGGCTACATGAAGACACTATTTTACTTTTTAATGATTTATTAATCCAATTTGGTATTAATTCATTCGTTTCTATGACATACTGATATTTTTTGGAAAAAAAATATTTTTTATTTAAAAATCATGGTTTCAAAATAGTATGGTTTTATTTTTTAATGAAATAAATGGATTCTCCTAAACAATTTAATAGACATCTGTTGGTTTCCAATAAAATGTTTTGGAGAAAATAGGGATTATATTTTCGGGCGCATCGTTTTGAATTTGAAAAATTTAAAAACATTAAAATTTGTGTTGAATTATATATTTCAAAAAAAAATTATATGATTTTTTATAATGAATTTTATTTTTTACAAAACATCTAAAATTTTTGAATATCTTAAAATGGGGAGATTTTAAATTTTTTAAAGTGACATTTTAAGTGTGGAAAAAAAATTGAATTTTTCTTTCTGGTCTTTGGAAGTTTTATATTAAAATAATTTCATATAAATGGTTTTAAAAAATCATTGGTGATTTAGTGATAACAATTGTGGGGGAGTATTTTATGTTGATATTAGATATTTAGAAAATAAATTCATTCAATTTTCTAAATGCGATAGAAATATTTTAAAGGTTTGTTTATTCATTAAAGTGTATGATTATTTTATTTTGGTATTTTTATAAGAACTTATTTTTGAATTTTAATTTTAATAAACGATTCTTCAATATGGAATAGGTATTTTTTGAAAAATTTGTTGTGAAACATCATAATTGACTTTCGTGGAATGTCCCTTAATTTTATTTGAATATGATTATCTTGAATAATGTTATATGGATTAGTTTAGGCCCATGTATTTTTTTAATTTTTTGGTGTCCCAAAAAGGTATGAATGAAATATGGGGGGTGTATTTATTTTAGGGTATTACATGAATCGTTTTATTATCACGGATTAGTTCTTTTTTTTTCTAGTGGTGGTTCTCTCTTTGGGACTATTTATTTCCATGGATATGGTAGATTTATTTTCTTCAGTGTTTCTTGACCAATCTATCTCCATAGGATTTGACATGAATTTTCATTATGGTATGTTTATCGTATTTGACATATTATTACTTTAGTTATTTATTATGTTTTTTGGAAATTAGAAAGAGTTGTAGCCTTATTTTCTTTTCATTTTCACCTTTATTAGTGGTTGGTTGTTCAATTCTAGGATTTGATGTGATGTGATATAGAAGATAAGGTTAGTTTATTGAGGGGAATGTGTATGGGAATAATTGGGTGAGTGTTTTTGTGGTTGGGATGAGTGTTATATATTATATTTTTTTGTACGGTTCATGGAGAGTCAGTGCTTTGGAAGAAACGACTCAGGTTACTCTCGCTCTCTCTCTTGACAAAAGTTTATTCCCTTATTGTTTTTATCGAGAAATTTTCAATTTGAAAAATATATAGTCATAGAATATATTCTCCTATTAATGTTTCCTTAGTTTTTATTATTTATGGTGGTATTAATCCTGAGTTATTTTATTGAAGAGATTGTTCAAAAATAGTTGGAGATGGTTTCCTATTATGGTATTTATGAATTTTTTTAACCTTTATAGACCATAGATTATTTCTGTTGAGGATGAAAATTATTGTTTCTTATAATATGTGGTTATCTAAAAAAATTTGTGTCTTATTGATATTCTTCTATAGTGGGGATACCATCATCTATGATTTTTTTTGTGGAGTTTTAGTTTTCATTATATGAGTTTACAACTTTTATTTTGAGAGGAAACTAGGGAATTTGGTAGGAAAATCATGGAAAAATTCACTAGTCCTTAGTAGTAAAAATATTTTTTTCTTCATGTTTCTTAGTTATTATCCATAGTATAGTGGTTAGACCCCATTTTTTATGAATCAATATTTAAATCCAAGGCTTTCTTTGGTAGGATAACATTATGGTGGAGAGAATTGTCACACTCTATCCCTATTTTTCCTTAAAATTTTATTTATATAATTATTTTATATATTTTACATCAAATTATGGATACACTAGTTTAATTTTTTTTGTAATTTCATCATTGGTTAATTGAAGGCTCATTATTAGTATAAACCATGTGACAACCACATCAATGCATCTTAAATTTGAGAGGGAGAAAAAAATGAATTGTTGGAATATTATTTATTTAACCTTGATTCCTTCTCATGAGAGGTGTTCCACAACCACAAGTAGGAGGTACATAGTTTAAAAATAATATGGCCAAACAATTTGATTTAACTTAGGATTATCATTTAATAAATTTACAAAAATATCCCAAAATATTTTATACCAAATTCATGCCTCGCCTCCCTCATCCCTCTTGTTTATTTGATATGGTTAGATCCCCCCATCCCACCCCAAAGTTCCAACTATGACTTGCCTCCCTCATCCCTCCTGTTTATCAAGAAATTTCTTATTGATTTGAAAAATATTTTCAAAGGTTCATTTTTTTCTATTGAGATCCAAATAGTTTATATATGTATGTGTATGTGTTTTTGTGTCTAAATCCTTTTACGATTATGTGTATATATACTTGTGTGTGTTTTTTTATATACCCTTTTAGTTTTTTATCTATATATACTTTTTTTGACTAAATCTATATTATATATATTTATATCTATATTTGTAAGCATATTCATTTTGAAAAATAAATTAATGCATGGCCTTCAAATAAGATAATTTAATATATGGTGTTGATGTGGAAAAATATGTAATGGTTATAAAGGAATGTTTTCAATATGTTAAATGGAAAGGGAATGTTATTTGTTTTGAATGGGTAATTAATATGGGAATCATGGGATACTAATGTATAATGACTAAGAAAATTACAGTAGGCAATGTTCTTCCATCACTATTATTTTTTTCTGTCTCACAACACTAATTAAAGAACATGGTGACATTGAATAGGTAACCTCTAGAACATTTTATTTATATTATTAATATGTTTTTGCATTAGAATAAAAATATATGGTTTAGCCTCTATGATAGTATGAGGAACCTAGGTTTCTCCAATCCTTAGCTAGCTTATGGTCTCCCCATGATGACTCATTGATGCCGATCTTTAATTATTCTTTATCCCATGATGATAATTTAAAATTAATTATTATATGGTTCTTCTATTAATCTTTTAATTCCTATATTTTCCATAACTATACATACTTTAATACTTTTTGGTGTTATGGTTAGCACCTTCATCTATTTCTTCTTAAAATGATGAAAATTATAACAAAAAAACGATTTATTTATAATGTATCTTTGAAGGGGGGATTTAAATGGGGGATTTTTTTTAATAGGGGATAACTCCTTGTATAATAAATTTTATGTTATTGTTTTCATTTATGAAAAATAAATGTTTTTTTTTTGTAAAATCACTTTTTTTTATTTTATTTTCAAATTAGTGTTTATGATCTACTTTGAAAATGGTTATTTTAGGGACTCTATACTGATTTTAAATAGATAATTTTGTGACCAAAACCAATATAAACCCACTCTATGTCTAAATATTGTGTGTAGTTTTACAAATTTATATTTGGTTCTATGTTTCTTTGGTACTAAGATGACATTTCATTAGAGTGATAGTTGTCAAAGTCCTTGTGAAAAAATCAGAGAAAATATGATTGTTAGAGGATTATTATGATCATTGGAATCATGCCAATAAATACTTTTCCATTTAAAGTTCTTGTGGATTCTGATTCAACTTCCATATAAAATTTTCTAATGTTTAAAAAGATTGACAATCTTGTTTGTAGTATTTTTTATTGATTTAAATGGATTCAATCTTAAGGAATCCATTTCAAGTTTTCTTCTGAAGAAGTTGTTTTAAAATTACTTTATGCATCTGATATTGTGAATATGATTGAGGTATTTTGAGGATAAGAATATAGAGTTCTAAACTATTTGGTCTAGGGATTGCGGGGATAGAATGATAGAACCCAATCCATTAGATCATGGGCTACTGAGAATGGGCATACAGAGGGAATCCGATCATAATATCAAGGGATTGTAGGCATAGCATGATGAACCAATCTTCATATCGAGGTCTTTCCCTGGTAAGGGAAAGACAGATGTTCTTGTAAGTATAAAACAAGGGACCTTCATCCTAGGTTATTGGATACCATTCTCTATAGTTAAAATAATTTGATTAATTTTATTACTTGTTAAATTACAAGTATTTTATTTCCATTGCAATTATAATAGAAAGGGAATTGATTTATATTCATCCATTAATTTGATTTTTTTAATCATAATATCGTTAACTATGACACTATTATATTACTATTATTAAATAGTTTCATTTGTGAATATGATACTTTTCTGATGATGAATCTATACACATTAAGATAGAATCATAAAAATATTGTTTTACTCTAATATAATTATAACCACTGTGATTATAATCCCATGCTTATACAATTGAATTATATCTGATTAAGACCTATGGAATACATATTATAAACTACTTGATTATGACATGTTGTTTATGAGACTCTCTGTCCAAGTCTAATTACAATTTGAATACTTAATTGGTATTGTGAATATGATTTTTTTAACCTTGTTAAACTAAGGTTAAAAAAATAACCATATAATTCATCCCCATGTTGTGTTTATCCATCAACATATACATTACGATACAATAATTGGTATAAGAGACAAGCCTCTATTATACTGATACTTACATGAATTTCTACCTTTTTCTTCTTATATTTTGAAAGTTAATTATATTTTTTTATAAAATTATTAATTTATAAATACCTACTACAGTAATGTGTTTTGTGGAAACGAATTTTATTCTATTTTTAATGATGGAAGGACTCAATATTAGTTTAACAGATAACTTTAATCAAAATATAACCCCTATTTTTTATGGTACTGATTACGAGTATGTGAGAGATATAATGAATACATATGTGATTAATACTAGAGTTGTTAATTTTCATATATTAACTGGTGATTATAAGATTCTTGATAAGAAGTTGACTTATTTTACAAATCATGATAATAGAGTGTATAAATTGAATTAAAAAGTTAGAAACACTATATTATGTTCCATTACTACAATAATATATTGTAATATTTCTTCTTGTGAAGATACAAATAATATTTTGACGAAGTTATAGATTACTCATTTTAGATCCTCAAAGGTTGTCCAAACTAAAAGAGAAATGCATATAGCTGACTATCATGATTTTGAATTTACTTTTGGTGATCTTGTTACAAAAGTACAAAAAAGGTTTATGACAATAGTTAGTAGTATAAAATATATGGGAGAGAAATGATTGTAAGTTGAAATCCTTGTTGAAGAGATAATTGATATTATTCTCAATAAGTGTGAATCAAATAGAATAGTTGTTGATGAACCGAGGAAGATAACAAAACTTGCTCTTGATGATTTATTTGGAACCATTTTTCAATATGAGGGTACATTGAAAAGTGATGTTGAAAAGGTGAAAAAATGAATGGTGGAGTTACATTTACAATTACTTCAAACTCTACAAAAGAGTAGACTCATAATAAAGATGTTAAGTATACAAAGAAAGTAGAAAAGATTGTTGAAAAGGGAAAGGATGACTCCATTCCACTGACAAAAGAAAAGAAACAAAAAAACTATATCAAATTAAGGAAGTTATAAATATAAAAATAAATAGGCTTAATGAAAATAAGGTGATCCATAATTTAAACTCAACCCAATTGAAGCATTGTATTTAAAAATACATGGAGTTGATGTTAAAGAGAAATAAAATAGTGAAAATAATACGATGAACAATCTTCAGGGTGCTAAATTAGATGATGTGTTGATGAAAAAAGTTAAGTTCCCTTATGAAAATATTATTTTTCCAAATCCGGATGTCAAATTGTCTTTACAAGAAATAGTTATTGTCCACACCAATTTTACCTTTTTTGGAGAAAAAGGAAATCAGTTTTTTTGATAAAAAATCTATTCTAGTTGGAAAAGGTGATTTTAGATTGGAGATACAACTTCCTAAAATGTTTTGAAAATTAATTTAATAACTTGTTGTACAAATAGACATTCTAGGGAAATCTAGTGAAGGTGTTTCAAAATATAGTGTTTTAAAATAAATAAAAGAGTTTTAACAAGGATATAAGGAAAAATAAGAAGAGGATGAAAACCCCCAAAAATATTAATAAGATATTCACTCTGATAATATTTCATTGAGGGATTCTCAAGATTCATAAAAACAATTATCTTCTTTGGTAAATTAAAAGTATAAATTTATTATTAAAGAAAAAAAAAGTATCTATCATTTTAAGAAGAAGAATATTTATCTAAGAAATATGGACAAGATTAGGATTGAAAAGATAAATGTAATAAAAGTTTTTTTATTGATGCAATTGAGATTTGTGATGATAAAAAGCTAAAAAAAGATTGATAAATTGGTTTCAAAGAAAGACAATCAGAAAAAAAAATTCAAGATAAAATCAGAAATTGTCAAATGACACCTTCCAGAAACAATAAATTAGAGAAATAATCACCAAATATGATCACTGATCATGAGTTTGATTATTTTATTCACACAATAAGAATATTAGTGAAAAAATTCCTTACTTCCCAAGATTTGAAACCAAATTTTATTTGATTTTTGATAATCAACACTAAAATTTGGATTCAGATTAAAATTTTACAGAAATATTGATACATTTGGAGCCATAATTAAATATCCTTAAATAAAGTGTTAAGGCTCACAGGAAAAGCTACTATAATATTAACATGAAAAATTGTATTCAGCGAAACTATTGATAGAAATATTGATATTATTGGATTCAAAATTCTTGATCTTGAATGAAAGTGCTAACAATCAAAAGAAAAGATAAAATAAGATGGTAAAATGGTCTCTTGGTGTTGATAATGATTTCAAACTTCATGATAATAATTTCTAAATATTAAATAAGTCTTTAAGTAAAACTGATGGTACTTTGAGTATTCTTGTTAAGACAATGCCAATTGAGTAATGTTACATTAGAGGATCATATGTTCAACTGGAAAATAAACTCAAGAAATCATGGATTTACTAGGGAGCCGAAAATTTCTACTACATGATACATCAAGATTCAATTTCTATATAGATAAAATTGTTGAATTGAAAAATAAAAATGATATCTTCAAATAATATTTTAATGCTCTGGAAGACAATAATATGCTTCAAATGAAATAGTTTAAGGAGAAAGATAAAAGGATTCTGATTCAAGAGGTAGGCTTATAGGATCATGAAAATAATAACTTCTCTTAGGTATCTTTCATTATAAATATTGAAGAATAAATGAAATAATTGAAGAAGTTGAAGAAAATAGTCTGATCATTTATGCTAAAGAATGATTGAATTTTTTTATGAACAGTTTCTATAATTTCTTTTTGAAAACTTTTTTCTTAGATGGAATGAAAAAATTATTATTATTAATAAAATATGATTTTATGAATTTTATTCCCAATTTATATTTGTTTAATATTATTTCATAACATTTATGAAGGTTTATTTAGTTCATTATTTTTATCTCATATATTTGTTTCTCTAACCCTTTTTTAGGTATTACAAGACTCTTTCCCTTTCTTTTTTGGAAACCACAAAGGGGGAATATTTATAAAAAGGAGGATAATTTTATTTAAGTGGGAGATATTTAATTAATATTTATAAAAACATTTTTAGACAATAGAATATGTTTTTTAGGGGGATTTATTATCCTAATGTTGAGACGGTCATATTCATCACATTATTCAGATGAGTTATAAACTCATGGAGAGATAAGTATTATTTTCCCGAAATTCTAATTATGATGTATCAAAAAGATAATGGATAAAAATTATCAAATAGGTATTTATTATTTAGGTCTTGTGGTTTTTTTCAAATAGAAGGATATTATTGAGTCAAATATGTCTTTTTGAATCTTCCATTTCATTTGATTTGTATATCACAAACTCTTTCTTAAATACTTGAATACTAACTCTTTCATGCCTAATGTGTTTTTAAGAATTTATTATAGAAAAAATATGTGTTTTACTGTAATTCTAAATAGTTCTAAAGTATTCATAAGTAATGCTACATTATTCATTATAATTACCATATTGAGTATAGATCCAATATTGATCAGATTCACCATTATCAAATTGAATATAAAGACATTCTATATTGTCATCATACTGTCAAAATGTTTTATAATAAGACTTTAAATCAAAACTGATAGCATCATATTAATACTCATATAAATTATTTTAATGACTTATATAAGTAAATCAACCGTATTGATAAGATGTTAAATCCTGAATAAAAAGACACTATATTCTATCATAACGAAATACATTTTACGTTGAAAATGTATAAATGAAAATGATGCCAAAAATTATATTATAATTTGACTAGTGAAGTCCTAGGTGTCCCAGTCCTTGCAAAAAAATCAAACAAAATATAGTCTTTTGAGGATCAAGTTGAATGTTAGAATCATTTCTATAAATACTCGGTCATTTTAAGAGTTTGGATAAGATGATTTGATTTCGTTATCATTTTTTATAAAAAGTAAAAATCAGTAAAAACTTTTTCTTAGTCTCTTTTAATACTTTAGAGAGATTCCTTATTAAGGAAACATTTTTTGGATGTCTCTGAAAGAATTTGTTTTGTAATTTTTTGAGCATTCGATTGTGGGAATAAGATCGAGGACTTTTGATTCTAGAAATAATGAGATCTGATATATTTTATTGAAAGATTACAGGGATAGAAAGATAGCATCAAATACACCAAATCGAGGTCTAGTTATGATAGTTAGAAAGAGAAAATATGATTTTTGTTTCAAGGGCTTGTGGGGATAGCAAGATAGACTAATCTTTATATTGAGAGATTTTTCTAGTAAGGGAATGATATAAATTATTATAAGTAAAAAATAGGGGACCTTTATCCTAGGTTATTGTATACCTTTCTATTTTGGGTTCAATGAATTGTATTCATTTGTATTACTTGTTTCATTACAATTATTTTATTTCCAATACAATTTTAATTAAAAGTGAATTATTTTATATTCATCCTTATAGTTTAATTTTTTTATCATAATTGCATTGATTTTGATAGTTTTATATTACTATGATAAAGTCATTTCCTTTATGAAAATGATACTTTTTATTATGATTTTATGTTCATTAAGATAGAATAATAACTAAATTATTTTCCTTTGAAATAAATGTAACCACTATGATTATGATCCCTTTCTCATACAATTGAATCATATCTGATTATGACACGTGGAATACATATCGAAATCTACATGATTATGATTCTTTGTTTATCAAACTTGAGGTCCATTTCTGATTACCATTTAAATACATAAGATGTATTGAGAATATGAATTTTTTAACCTTGTTAATATAAGCTTAAAATTGAAATTTTTTAAACATACAACTCACCCCCCTGCCATCTTGTATTTATCTACCAACATATATATTATGATCCATAAATTGGTATCATAGACTTGTCTCTATTATACTGATACTTACAATATTGAAACACTCTAATACCTCCAAAATAAAATCAAGTAGGGGAGAAATGTTTATCCAATGATCAAACCACTTATACCCATGATGATGAGACACCTTTATGGACAAATGATATATAATATCAAACTCTGTAGGTATCCTCTTATGATCAATATAGGACTGCTAAAAATCATAAGCAACCATCATCTTTTTGTGACTCACCTACACCTTCTCATTAATTATCTGTTCCAATTCTAGTCTTAGAATAACCAACTCTCTATCCTTATTCCAACAAAATAGAAATTTTCAATGTTGACTATATAACAATTTTTACATGACTATACCAATAGGTGAGATATAACTATTAATATAGGAGAACACTACCATGGGAAGGTGTTTCATCTAGGATGTTCCAAAATCTAAATGATTACACACAATATATTTTTCATTGTTTGGATAGTCCACTATATCAAATCATCCATATTAGGATTAAAAGGGTTATTGAAGAACAACTGAGAAAAAAATCGTATGGGATACTTAACTACATCCAAGGGGTTGTGTAGAGATTATGATCATCTTAAAACCCCCATAAAACCTGCCAATATCTTCTAAATACTAATTTGATAAAACATTCACGGATATCTACAATATAATTCCCACGAAGTGATATCAATACGTTAAATGCTCTACAATCATCTAAATAAAATCATATCCATATAGAGCTTCAGGTAAAATAGTGATGAATCCCATCAAAATTTCCTCACTCTTCCACTATAAAATAACCAATGAAGAAATAGACCCACCAAGAACCCAATATTAATCTTTCACCTTCCGTTAGACCAAACATCAAGATACAATCTTGGAAATTATCATTTTTATCTCGAATCACTAAAATAGTATCTTTAAGGCATGGTACATCCGGCCTAGGCTAGTACACACTAAAAATATTTATTTTGGAACTCATGAAGAACCACTTTAGAAATATACAATTAATTATGACCTCCGAAAAAACAACACATGATGTTGGTTATCCATAGACTATACCTTTTTGGAATTAAAAAAACTACCTGATCCCTCCAAACTGTCATGTCTATGTGTTTGAAGTGGGATTCCTAAACATGCGACACCAAAGATGATGACATAGTCATCCTGTAGGGAATCCCTCCACCATAAACTTCACCTATATCAAGGTGGAATGCTAGAAGCTTCTCCATAACATTATAAGAAACTAAAAATACATGAAAAACATCTCTTTACATATTCAAGCTCAATATATAAGTGGAAACATTACCTTTCTCATGTTTATAGGAATTATCAATGTCATGGTAATAAAAGAACAACATCTATCATCATTTTTTTAAGTATATATCACATTGAGAGAATATATACATCTAAAACTTGTGATTTTTGAAGACAAAAAATAACTCTCCCATGAGATAGTGTCGCCACAACATCATGTTTAAGACAACTATAGAATGATCAAGATCATGGGAAACATAGTTACATTTAAGATGTTGTAATTGATGAGACCCACAAGAGATGACTTCTCTAGGATGTTCCAAAAAGAAACCAAAACTAAGACATTAAGTATTATAATTAACAAAAAAACGAAAAACATTCTTCTAGAATCTAGAGAACTTGAGAATTAACTAGATTCTACCTAAAATAATCAAAGGCTGTATAGGACTAGTTTTTCCATAAAAAATAATGATCCTACCTCTTAAAAGCATCCATGTGTGTTATGATCTGTGAGAATTTGGACCAAAATTACATGTAACAACCTTCATGACATATAAAATTCTTAACCACGTCAACATTATCATAGGATATCCAAGAATTAAATGATAGAACATTAAACTGATTTACCAATACTCCCCACTAATAAAAAACATTTCCTAAGAAATAATCCTCATAGAATAAATACTAATACTTTAATGGATTCCAAAATAGCTGAGGATGTCGATGAACCTCTAAAATGGATCAAAAATGATCACATGAACCTCCTTAGATATATATTTTAAAAGGATTTTAACAATAAATACTACCGAAAATAGGTTTAGGATGTCATCTTAATGGTGTTCATAAGTCCCATGAAAATGGATGGTGGATTTGTGACACCGAAGGGAGTTACCATGTAATAATTGTGACTGTGGTGACATCTAAAGATAGTCCTAAAGATATGATTATAATTCACTCACATCTAATGAGAACCTCTCCAAAAATAGATCTTTGAGAACTAGATATCTCACTTTAGATAATTTAATAAATCACCAATACATGACAGAGGATAATAATGTTTTCTTAGTCACTTGATTCAGGTAATGATAATTGGTACATAGTCACACACAGTCATCCTCCTTCTTCCTGGAGTTGAAAAAAGAAACTAAATAAAAATAACGAGGATGAATATAAACTCTCTAGTTGATATAATAAATATAAATCTATAGAACCCATAACTAAGATGGTAAAATCATATACCCGGACATTGGTGCTTGAGAGATTATGGACTAAAACTATTTCCCCAACACGATCTTAGTGAAAGGTGGTGGTGTTATAAACTCTTCAGGACAAATTCTCTGATACTCTTCTATAAACCTAGGGAATGAATCTTTTTGAACATCCACTTAATTCAAAATTGGCCCATTAATCATAGAATATAGTGATTGAGTACACTTATAACCCTTCCAAGGATCTTTATCACTAATGAACATGGTAGGATCTCTATTAGAATTGAAGAATATAACTCACCTCCTAAAGAAATAAATATTATCAAGCAAAAAATATAGATAGTTTATGTCGAGGATGATGTTGTATGGTTGTATATGGAAATATATAAAATATTATAATGATTATTGTTTCCCTATAATTTACATATAATATATAAAATCATTATAATTCATATTTTTTTGACTATCATAATTAAAACCAATAGTATTGTGATTATATCCACCTAAAATCATAGATTTTAGATTATGGTGGGTTTAGTGAAGAATTTTGTAGCACCTAATTCGAAAAGGGAATAAACATGAAGAAAAATAAATATAGATGATACCTCACATGAAATCTGGATCATTTGTAGTTGAGTACTCAAAGGTAGAAGTGTAACTGTTTATTTCCATACAACATCACAACCCTAATGAAAACCACCTCCATGGATACGTCCTTCTTTATATACCTAATGATGATGAGAATATTATGGATTTATTCCACTTTCCCCATATCTTCTACACTACTCAAATCATAGTACACCTTGTTGTTGTTTCCTCAACGGAAACTTCCACAGCTGATAAACATGAACAATACTTCCAATTCCACAATAACTACTAATGAATTTTAAAAAATATAACTTCTAAGGTTGTGTCATCTAAATTAAAATAACATAACACATGATTTTTAGGATGTGGTTTAATTACTAATAGCCATGGTAAAATATGATTAATAGTACGGTGGATATTATATTCCTTAAAAAATAATTCTAAACTAATGTAAATGTCGTAAAAGTGGTACTCTTGTTGTCTCTAGAAAATTGGAATTTTCGGTGCCCGTTTCATTTTTTTGGGTTTTATGCATGTTGAAAATAGTATCAATCTTAATTGAGAATGAAATTAATATTTTATTTGAATTTAGTTTTAATATTACTATTCAAACCCTCATCTTCCACTCACATTTATATTAAATCACAGTTAAATTTATTTCTCTTTATTTAAACTAACAAATAGCTAAAAACTCAACAAGTCGCCCTCCATGGGTAATTTCAGTTTTGATACATAAGTAAAATTATCAATCCATTCCCTCTTATCACCTTGACAACCTATTATTAATTGATACTCACTGTCTCTTTAAACAATATCCCACTATCATATTCATATTGAATAAGGATCAGGTGGAATGTGCCTGAAATCCACAAATAAGAGAATAATAATTCAAATTTAAGTTTAAATGAAACCACATATTGCTTAAAAATTCAAATACTTATAAATAAATTGAAATGGAAATGAATTAACAATAGTATTAGAATTCATTAATATGGTTGGGGAGGAATCTCTATGGCATAACCTCTAATATTCTAGTATTCCATCATTAGATGAAGATTACAAAAAATGAAAACAAATAAATATTAGTATAAAAAACTCTCCAATTCATTGAATTCCCCCCTATAGTGAGTTTCCTCACCTTTTTAATAATTATAAAATCATAAATATTCTCCATGGGATTCAATATCCGCCATGTGAGCCATACCATCCTCCTCTTTTTCCTTGATCATATGTATCACTTAAGAAGCATCTTTTATCTCAGGGCCTAGCTCACATATTATTATATGGATTCCACGTGTCTTATCCTAGGTTGTAGATTTATTTTATTATACATCTCTAAAATATATATCCTTCTCAAAATTAATCCTATGAACATTGTTCCTCACATTGAATGATGAATTATTCATGCATTACACATGATTTCCTTTCTATTTTTATGAAGTTGTAAAAAGGATTTTCAATTTATTACGAGTTCTTTACCTCTTTAGAATTTTTTATTTTTCATCCCACATGGAAGTAAAATCTAAAAAATACTAGTATAATGTCATTGAGGAAGTCTATTATATATGGAGTCTCATATGTGGAGTCTCTCATAAGTATCCTATCATATTTTTTCTCTTTCTCATGTGTACTTTCATATTTATAGTCTCCCATATGTATCATACCCATGAGACTTAAAAACCTCACACCCTGGTTATTTCGTCCTATATACATACATATAACCCATAAAAACAAGAACTCAATTAAGGATTTTCTATGTTAAACTAAAATTTATTTAAAAATATTATAATTATTTTTGAAAACATATAAAATAATTTAAAATAAAAACCAAAAAATCAATTCAATGATTACTAATTAATTCAAGAAAAATAATAAATAATTGAAAAAAAATATTCCAAATCATTATCCTTTTAGTTACAGATTTTCTTTATTTATATATTTTTAAAAACTTATTCTGGATTAATAGAAACCAGAGATAAAAATACAATAAAATTCCCAAAACAAAATACAAAAAAAAATTGTTGCTTAATCACTCATACATTCTTAAACAAGAAATTTTTCTAATGTTCACAAGGATTCAACATCCTCTTAAGAAAAATTTATCAATTATATGATTTTAAATCGAATAAAATTTAGTGGAATCAAGATATTAACAATTTTAACCATCATAAATCCCTTTCCCTAAATCATTCTTTTCTATATTTCAATTTCACATTTCCTTGATAATTACTTAATGATATTGACATATATTATCAACTATTTCATAATCTCGGTTTATATTTCCCAAAATACTTTTATAGACTTTGAAATTAGAACACACTGTAATTATCCCAATGGATGTTTTTAAAATGAACTTATTAGATGTGTGAATCTATGAATATGACTAAACTATCCTAAGCTAGTAGTTATCCCCTAAAAATAATTATAATATTCAGGGAATAGAAAAAATTTCATGGAAGTTATCTCTTAAGTCCTTCAAAATAATATTTGAATGAAAAACCACACTCATGTGCATAATCTACTTAGGAAACCTCAATATCAGTTCTCTTTTACCTTTATTACTCGAGTTCCTTTGACATTTCCAAATGTCATTTTGGGAGTCATCAAAAGGGGTTAATCCATTAAAATATAAATTTTGCATATTTTTATGTTTAATACTATGTATTCCCTATATTATCATTATTATTCTATATTTTCCTCTTTTATATAACTCCTTTCCTTGGATCCAAGGACAAAATACACAGTTCTAACTATAACTCATTTTTTCATTCCTTTTAGTAGGGGGTGGGAGAAATTTCTACGAAATTTTTTCTATTTTATTTATAATTTTCCATCCACATACACATAAAACATTGAAATATAAGAAGGATTTAGTTACATATTCTCAACTTTTTCATATCCCACACATGTTTCTTATACGCTAACTCCAACTAATTTCTATATGCAATGTCCAAGGAATAATATATTAGAGGAGTGTGTTTTTAAACTAGTGTGTAAGAGATGGGAAATATTATAGTTTCTTTACTCATATTCAGTATGGTGGATTCATCAGTTCCTTCTAAAATATTTCTTAAACATACTTTATATGTTATCCATTCACATTTGATGGGTTTTGGGGACTTTGCCCCTGTATTCTCTACTATACCAAATTATAAAATGATATTCAATTTGTGGGGTCTTTTAAATTGTTTATGAAACTTTCTACACTTAATTTTAAACCTATAATATAACAAAAACACATGTTCTCCAAATTGGAAGTCGATTTTATTAGTGAATCTATTATAAATAGACATCACCATCTCTTTTTACAATAGGGAGTTCTCATAAGATTCCATTCTAAACTCCACTAAATCTAAAATTTAGAGATTTTTAAATTCTATATCCTTTATAAATATAGGTTCAGAATCTAAATATACTAGTATGATTTTTTGTCTTAAAATTATGTGAAAAAATTTTCCCTAAACTATTCTATAATGGGTCAGACCTATTTGTTTTTAAAGGTGGTTATGTATGCCCAAATTTTATCTTTTGGCTATTTTCTGCATACCTTTATATAAAAATAAACTTTACTCTACATTATTCTCTTGATTTATCTATTTCATACCTCATCCTAAATAATATTTTATGCTATATTAGTATTTTATGTCTTATAATTTAATTCATATCACTTCATGAGTTCTTTTATGATATTTTTTCAAACATGTGTTCCATGATCATAGATTATTTTTTTAATTATTCCAAAACAACAAAAAATATTATCTAATAAAATAAATAAAAAGTTTTAATTATTAAATTTTATTTATTGAGATTCAATCCACTTAGTGAAAAAATATACTACTACAAAAATATAGGTAATTATAAATGAAATAGAAATTGACCCCATAAACTATAATCCCCTTACCTAAAATATTTCACATAAAATAAAATTATCTTTTATAATTTTCTATATTTTAGAAATTCTTGAATTAAATTTAAATTTAAAGATGATTTTGAAAACTTATGTGGGTCCCTAAAAATTGATGTCTAAAACAATCCATCTTACAACCCTTTTAAAAATGTTTTTAAAGATCTAAAATGGCTTCCAAATGTGCTTGTAAAAAACAATGTAAGCACATAATTTACCTATTCATCATGTATCCATCTCCTAATAATTTTTTTTCTAATTATTTTAAATAAATTAGGATCATCCTAGATATAGTTTTTTGATTTATTTTCCATTAGAAGAGTATTTTTTTAGAAAATAAAAATAGTTTTAATTAAGGTAATAGAAAGTTCAACATTTCAAAGAACTATAGTACTTTTGTTACATCATAAAGTTTTTCACTAGGGGATGAGTAATTCAGGACTACCTATATGGGTTTTTCTCTCTCATTAGTTTTTTGAAATATTCTCATGTGACATTCCACAAGGTTATCATAGCCTTTCTTTTCCACAATCACTAAAATGAATTCTTATAGTAGTAGAATCCATCTTACCAATATTAGTGTTGAATAATATATCATTATAAACTATGTAATTACTACATGGTCATAATTAATATTTACTTTACATCATAACCAAAATGAGTAATATTTTTTCAGTGCAACAATTTTAGGAAAAAAAATATTATCTTTTTTTTGCATAATTAATTTTAGTTATATCCAATGTCTATATCTCATAAGTTATCACATGGTAGTTTCTATAAATATATAGGGATAATACTACCCCCATTGTTTGGTTTGATGCATCACCAAATAATTCTAAGGGAAGCCTCCATATTTGAGCAAAGATTGTGGTACATGTGGTCAATCTCACATTGAGTTTATTAAATGTTATCCTACATTATTCCAAAAAACAAGAAATAATTATCCTTATTAATTTGGTTACTCAAAGTTAAATAAATTTTTATAAAGTATTTAATATATTTTCTATAAAATACCAAGTCTCATACAAATAATCAAAAATATTTCATAGTAGTGGGGCAAGGAATAGTTAAAATAATGTCAGCATTGACCATGTACATATCAATTACATAGATATTATATTTCCTAGTACATTGCCTTTTTCTATAATGAAATGATAATTTTAAAATTTTAAGAACATGTTCTTATGTATACATTTTTTAAAATATTTTTTTTAATTTTTTCCTATATTATAAATTGGGATCCATAAACTTTAAATTGATCAAGAAATATCTTTAATATACTATCAATAATATCTATAAAATTTGATACCATATAGTGTTAGAAGGTGCATGGGGATCTGATTAATGGAAAATAAATCCTTTAGTATAAAAATATACAAAATGTATAATTGAATTTCATTTTATCTTTGTCTTCCAAAACTATGGAAACCTATAAGTAACTAGAAAATACATCATGAAAACCATAGTGACACTTACCAAGCATTGTTTCTAAAATCTGATCTATAAAAGGGATGGGGAAGCATTCCTTTAAAGACACATTGTTCAATTTCCTAAAGATAACATTATCACTATAATTATTCAAAATCTTATGGGGAATAAGATCATTATTTTCATTTTTCATTATAGTGAATTTAGTATTTTTAAGAATAATCTAAATGGTATTCACACAATATGAGAGTAAATTAAGGTATATGATTATATATCCAAAATATCCTTAGTTTTTGTAACAACACAAATAATGGTTGATTTGATCCTTCATTTGTGATATATATTAAGTTTTGATTAAATTTGAAGGATAATATAGTTCACACATATAGTGGGACTCATCCCTAAAATGTCTTTTAATTACTAGACTATGTACCTTGCATTTTATTTTAGAAATTTTATTAATTGGTTTTCATTGTTTGTTTCCATTATGTTTGATATTATCATATGTAGATTTTTGCTTTAATAAATAAATTAAAATTTATGATTAGATTGCAGTAGCTTATGTTGATGTTTAGTCTGGTGTTCTTATGAAGTATTAAAATTAGTTTTACCCATTCTTTTAAACTATATATTCCATCGAAATATTTCAATAATAGATTTATGTAAATTGTTAAAATATTATTCATCTTATTCCCTAAATTTTTCATTACCTAGACTATATTCTACATTATTCATTTTCTAAATCACAATTTTATTCCTGAGGATATTTCATTAAAACTTTTATACTAATCTCAATAATTTCATCTCCAATTGACATTAAATATGTTACTTAATGAAAATTTATTATTATTTTAGTGTTTTTTGGAATGTGTTTACCTAATATGATGGTGTAATGGGTTATAACAATTTCTTCATAAATGTTCCTGATATAAAAAATTTCGTGGAATAATAGTCCTTTCATGCTTAACAAAACATCCTTTAAAATTACTACTGGTTAGGAAATGGTATCATTTTCCAACTATACAGCTACTAAAGTTGGATTGAGTTATCTTATCAATAATAAAGAATAAATTAAGCCCTGAAATTACTTGTTTATTCTAAATCATAATGCATTTATAAAATCATGTTATCATATGGTGAATGGGATATTAAAAGTACTAGGTCTGGATATATTCTAGGTAGTTGTGGGGTTATTAATGTATAAACATTTTTTCTTATTCTCACATTTTCATCATGTTGAAATTATCTTTTCTAGGTACACATATCATTGATAAACATTATATACCTTGGGATTTGGTTGTTAGAATCCATTAATGGTATTTTGGCTTACACCTTCTTGAATATTTCTAGAATTTAATATTGTATGAAATTATAACCATTCCACTTAGGTGGATTTATAATTGAAGGAAATGAAGGTTTTGGTGACATTATTTATTCTATCATGGATTTTTATTTGTAATTATTGACTGGTTGTGTCTCTAAAAAAATATCCAAATATTTTTATTTCTCAAGTTCTTCTTCTTTCCCTGGTGATCCATTTCAATATTTAGCATCTAATAGTGGTTATTCACTTATATTTACCTCTATATGACTTTATAAACATATCAAACATATATTTACTTAGTATTATAAATATATTTGGCAATAAGAATACATGATCTATGATTTATCTTGTTATTATAGAGGAAATTATCTTTCCAAAATGACCTTTTATCTCACTTATCAGTGGTCCATGAGTCACAAATTTGAACATTTGACTTCTTTGATAGTTCACTAGTTGTATCAATATATGTTTCATGTTGGGTTTTTTATTTTTCACTAATGTTAGGAATATTTCTAGAGGCTTCAATTTGTTTCACTGGAATGGGCGAGGATAGTAAGACTGTTGAAAATTATTTTTGAAGGGTGGAATTATTGAATAATAGTTTCCAACTATATCGTGAATTGAAGTGTACTAATTGATCCCTTTATTTTATATTGGATATTTGTGGTACTTGCTCTACTACATAGAACTGTAGCTAATATCTCCTACACTTGAGGGAATCTATCGCTAAAATTATCTAATGAATGTAAAATCTCACACACTCAAGGGGGTGTGGATGGTGATTCTCCCAAAAAAATCATTATTTACTAATTCATAGGAGAATATTTTTTATTTTATTTTATTTCATTTAAAGGATATTTGTCACATTTACCTCATATAAACCTCTGGTGCAAATATTGTACTAAATTAGTAGTAATTTTATGAGATCTTTATTATTAATTATTATACTTAATCTTGTTATTTTTTATCATTTCTCTTCTTAAGGAGGCATCCAACATGTTCATGTCATTTTCTAGTATACCTTGGTAAAAGAAAATCCAGAAAAGGAGGTATTCAAATGGTTTATGTGGACATGTTTTATTCAATACATTTAATCTCCCACAAAATTAAAATATAGATTCTAAATTTTATATCTTGGTTCTATTGATTTACTCTAATAGTGGAGTGCTTCTTGATGTGAGGATGAAATAAAAGAGGAAGTCTTAATAGAGTTTATCCCATGTGGTGACCTCTCTAGGTTATATATTATAATTATACTCCTTGGTTGATCCTAAAATGATAAGGGAAACAACATCTAGCTAATCTATCATATTGGGACTCCTCTAGGATTAAAATTACAAAATACATTCTTGAATTCACTATGATTATAATTAGGTTCCTCTCAAGAAAAGGCATGAATCTTAGGTAGCAATTGGATCATGATAATTTTAAATTCAAAGTAATATTTATTATATAACAATTGAATCTAATTATTTTTAATTAAATTAGGTCTATAAAACTCAATAAATCCTATATTTATTTAATCCAAACTATCTTCAATTTTTTCACTCCCAAAATTTGTTTTAGTAGAAGTTGAAGATGATTTAGTGCCCATTAATGGAACTGTGACAAACCCTCTCTCTACATGTTTTCTTATTCCTAATTTATTACTTTTTATAGAAATTTTCTTTCAACATCTATTCAAATAAATAGAAGAGATAATAATTGGACATATTAATTTATCAAAAAAATAAAAAATGATAAAAAATAATTGAAAAATCAATGGCCTTCCTCATATCAAACTATTAAAGTTTGATTTAGTAAATATTGTAGGAATACTTAAAATATTAATTTTTAACCTGAGTAAATGTTGTAAAAGTTGGAATCCTATTGCCTCTATAGAAGAGGAAGTTTTTTTTGTTTTTCATAGGATTTTTGTGTTTAGTTCATGTGGAAAAAATCAATTATTTTTTAGGATTTAATTAGTTTTTTAAAATTGTATTTTTAGTGTGTTTTTCATAACTAGGATATTGTCTTCAATTAACTATTAAATCATAATTCAATTTACCTCTCATACTATCACTAACGAATTAGCTAAACCCTCAACTAATAACCATCCACATGTAATTTTTGATTAAATAGTGAAGTGAAATTATACCTCCATGTAATTAATTGGATATTCCTAATTGTATTTTTAAAATTTATTTGGTAAAATTCTGAGTCCAGGAGCTGAGACGGCGTGCGATTCAAAGGCCCATTGTGCCCAGAAAAATTCGTTGAAAAGTTTATGTTTTGAATAGCACACACACATGGGATTCCTGAAAAAGTGGAATATCATTTAAATGGGTTCCCGGATGAGAAATATCAGGGAACTATTGAGCTAAAAATGGTTTATTTACCAGAGGCGCGACTTAAAATCAGTCAGCACAGGTCATCTGAATAAATATTCACCAAGGATGTAACCTTAAATAAAATTACTAAAAAAACATTTTATTTTAAAATCCTAATTATTCATGAATAGTGGATCAAATTGGAGATTTGAGACCATTGTTGAGTTTTAATGTGGTGGTTTCTTATGGTGGGGCCTAACATCCTCCGGTGCGGGCGGGATGTGAAATATAGTTTTTGGACATTTTAATAAATAAAATAAAATGTGAGTTTATTTTATTTTAACATTACATCAACACAGTGATTATATTATTTTTAAATGAAGAGCTAGGCAGGGACCCAGGGTTAGGCTCATAACCCTAGTAATTACCTGGAGGCTTTGGATGGAATTCTCTCGGTAGCGATGACAAACACCGTGATCAGATATCGTTCTTGATGGATCGCTAACAAAAATAAATCCTATACAATGACTGATTCATATACCTGGTAGGATTTCTGATTTCTGATTTCTTTTCCCTGTTATTATTTCCACAATGAACATGGTTCAATCCAGAAATAGATTGATATTTAGTTTGATGTTTTTTTAGAATGATTTATTATTGTGGGATTATTGGGAGATTATTTTATCCTATTCATTTATCTGTCTAACAAGAATGAATCGAGGTTGAAATGAATAAAGTAAAAGGTTCATTATTTTGGCGTTCTTCTGCTTTCTTTAACTTGTTCTTAGAGATCTTCTCCATTAGATCCTCATGACTGTGGGTCGACTTTTTGGGAGGAGATGAATGTGATCAGAACCCTGTATTAGAGGTATGTTGAAATAGAGGCTAGATTAGTGTTTCTCGGGAACTGAGGATCACATAGTTGTTTCTATTTCATAGATTGGATGACGATGGTAGGAACAGAGGACCGTGAAAGGTAGGGCATTGGAGGATGTCATGGGTTATGGCGCATGGCAGGGCAAGATGACACATGGCGGCATAGTGTGTGTGTTGATGCAGGGGGACATTGGGGCCATGTGATGAGGCACAGTGGCCGCATGGACTAGAGGCGGGAGTCTGAAGTGACCACGTGAGCCAGACCGACCCGACAAGTAAACTGGTTCGGGTGAGATGATTGGGTTGGCATGAAGGGTCGGGTCGGAGAGGTGGGCGAAGCCCAACCAGAGTGGGCTAGACCTAGTGGGGTTGGTCAACTAAGCAAAATGGGTTGGACCCCATGGGTCAAGTCTAACCTCGCAGGTCAGGTCAGGCCCAGGGCGGTCGGATCAGGCCACGGTATACTATGACAGTTGACCGAGATTTCATGCGGCCACGATAATTGGTGTTGTGGTCGACTTTCCCGTTTGGTGAACCGACCACTCGGTCTGTCCACAATATTGTGAACACCCTTCTGAAATTTTCAGACGTTCATAACCTTCAAAATGGGCGTCCGTTTGACGAGTTATCTATGGCATTGGGACCGTTATGATGAGGCGGTTATTTTGGGATATCCTAAGTTGTTTTTTGTGGGAGTTTTCATATGACATAATGGATTAACTAGTGATTTCTCCCAAAAAGAGTGTGCATTGAGCAAAAATTTATGTGGCTAGTTGTGACCTAGAGACTGTGTGTTTATTGAGACCGCGTGTCTTATGGAGAGCGTGTTTCTTATATAGAAATTGTGTATTATGGAGACTCTATTTCTTAGGGAAATTATGTGTCTTATGTGGTCTATGTGTCTTGTTGAGAATATGTGTTTTATTTGATTGAGTATATTAGAATGTTCTTGATATATTTTTTGTAGAACTATAACTACATGGAGTTGAATATATATTAATTTGTGGAATTACATTGTGTTATTCCATTATGGTATTCCTTTGGGGTATTCCTTGGTGGTATTCCTTGGTGGTATTCCCTCGTGGTATTTATTTTTTGGTATTGTATGATTGTATTTTCTTTTTTATATTCCTACATGGAATTTAATTTGTGGTATTCTTTTGTGATATTCCTCTATAAAATTTTCTTTGTGTTATTTCTGTTGTGGTATTCCTTTGTGGTTTCAGGGGGTCCTAATGATTATTGTTTTACTCACCCCTACATTGTCCTTGAACACATGTGTTAGTCTTGTGCAAACGATTGACTCTTCGATAGAGGTCTATGCATACCCAGGCCCAACAATTCCTTGGGAACCAAATAGGATGAGGTGTGTTCTGACATATTTTCCAACCACAGTCCCAATACCTCTTACTTTACATCTTATACTAGTGGCTACAGTCTCTTTTCTTTTGATGAGCTTTTTTTGGCCTTGTTTACTTTCTAATACTTTCACAATTTTACACTGGTTATGGGATATAGTGGTTTTCATGCATTTTTTAGTGCTATTACATTCCTGAATTTATGCCTTGGATATGTGTTTGTGCGTATAGGTAAATAGGATTATTCCTCCCATTAGTGGGATATGCCTAGTCAATGCTAGTCACAATCCCCTTTTCTATTAGAGGTGGGCTTGGGGTAGTCATGGAAAGGTCCCCTTATGGACGGGTCATGACACTAAATTTTATATTATTTACTTTACAAGTGACCTAATATCTCTAGTCCTTAATGAGTTAAACCAATAACCTCAATCGGTTTCATAGTGAATGATGATTAGTTGGCTTTTGTTTTTAATACAGTAATAGTAGCAGAATAATTAAAATTTAAAGATAAATGAAAAAATATTTTTTAAAAATAATATAATTCTTTGAGATAATTTGGAACATATAATAATTCACTATAAATAACATAAATCATCAACATGAGTGGGAATAAATCTTCTTGTCTCAAACAATATGGGTATGGTGTTCCATCTCTAGAGGACAATTATAAAAATGAAAATAAGGAAACACAAATATCATTTACACCCTTCTCCATAAACATCCTCCAAATAGTGTGTTTAATCTATCTTATAACAAATATAAAATCATTTCTATTATTTATATTCTTTAGTATGCCAATTGGGAGCAGCATGGACCTACTCCTTTTCCTTGATCATGTGAACGCATTTGGAATACCATTTTATTTTTGTTCCCAATAAGAATCTTCTCAAATGGATTATGTGTGTCTCAATTGGAGGTATATATTTCTTCCATTTAAATCCCTTGAATCTTCCTCTTGGTCAACATTCTTCAAAAAATTTGTGTCTCAAAATCTTTGTGTATGAATATCTGGTTGATAAATATTGAGTTGTTACTAATTGGTTTGAACTAGTAAAGTATAATTTTATTTTATTTCTAGATTTAACAATTGTATATTTATACCTTTTCATACAATTCATACTAAAAATTACAAAAATACAATTCTAATGTGGGGGATAATTTCTCAAACCCATGTAGATTACCTCACATAAGGACTCCCTTAAAAAATTTCTTTCTTATATATCCCTCTATACTCGGGGTCTCTCATAGGTGCAGTCATTCACACACTCGAAATCTCATATACATAGTCTCCCATATTTTCAATCTTTCATACAAAGAGACTTTTTACATAGATTTCATACGTTTGATCTCTCATACACGAAAAGGAGACTTATAAACTTCACTTATTTTCCATTATTCTTAGTTTAGACTTGTAGCTTATGGAAACAAAAACAAAATGTAGGATTTTACTAGTTAATATATAATTGATGTAAAAGAATGAAAATTTTATTTAAAAATATTTTAAGAAGTTTATTATTAAAACATAAAAATCAATTCAAAGATTTCAAATTAATTCAAAGAAATTGAACAAAAATTTACAAAAAATGATTCAAAACCACTTTTCATTTTAATTAAAAAATTATATTATTACTAAAAATCAACCATTTATTATGAATTAAATACATAGAAAATATTAACCTCCTATAAAATTACAAAAACAAATTTGAATATTTGTGGTTTCTCCAATGAATAACCTTATATCTATCTCTCTATTATTTGAATCTTTTTAGACCATGAATCTCAGAACTTGTTTCATATTTCTTCTCATCATAGTGTCTCGATGAATCCCCTCCCATGTTGATAAAGTTCAATCCAACATCTTCTTAAAAATATCTATCATAAAAAAAAAATCAAGGAACATCATAACCAAGAATAGGGTGACCTGGTGCTCAACCTCAAGATGCAAAGCCGCTTCAAAATATCATGCTATAGACTCATGATTAGTTAGAAGGCTTGAAACTTAAAAGATGTGATGCCTATACTAAATACCCTACTCTTTCACACTAAAGATATTCTAGAGGATGGTTTAAATATCCTAGTGATATGAATCCTTTTCATGGAATGAAAGAAACTCATCTTGAAACTGATCGCGGAACATCTCCCATGAATCTGTGGACTCATCAGGGTCCTCAAAGAATATAAACCACAACTAAAAATATACCACATGAAACATAAAAACAATCAATGTGATTGTAGGGTCCGGAAAAATCTGAAAAGGAGATTGTACCCAAATCCCCCCGAAGAATTGGGGAAAGTATAGAGAAAATTCAAAGGAAGGGAAAAGCTGAAATGGTCTATGGACCGGTCCACCGATAGCACTATGTGGCCGGTTCCGCGAAATACCCCCTCCACGGACCACTATCATTTGCGGAATGAAGGCACAGAGCCTCTGCTGGCGCGAAGGACATGTGCCGAACCGGTCCACTGACACGAACCACCTCAACCGCGAACCGCATCGATCGGCCCAAGTCGCATCTGCTGTCATTCACGAAATGGAGGCGGAACCCTACGTGACCATGAATCACTCCCTGAGCTCATTTGGTTCGTAGGGGGGAGAGATGTGTTCAATGCACCTGCGAGTTGTGGATTGACCAAGTCATCCGTAAACCGGGTTTTCGGTCATGGGCCTCCGCAAAAGGTGTCTCCTGACCACAGATCCATCCTTTTTCCCACTCTATAAAAAAAGATAGAGGGGATGAAAAGGAGGAGAATTCTAAGGAGATTGATTAGATTCAGTTGGAAGGATTTCTAAGGAAGGATTAGGATTTTTCATACAGCGAAGTTCCATTTCGCGAACCAGAGCAAGTATTAACCTGGGAACGAATTAATAAGGAACCGGAGAATGCATAATAACTTGGTGAACCACGAAATTAAAATAGAAAAGAAAAGAAGACCACGAACCATGGCCCCTCTGCGGATGCACTCCCCGTGGACCAGGGAGTTTGTGCCCCTTTTCCAATCCATCGCACCACGTAGCATCCTCCTAGGTGGGCGAAGCCCCAACCGACGAACCCCCGACTCACGCCGCCATTGGCCACCGCTACTCGCACGTAACCCTCCACGAACCACCCTCGTATGCGGATCAAACCTGAAGCCGTGAACCACCTAAGTTCATGGGATGATCACCATTCTCCAAACCACCCTGGTTCACGGGATGCCCATCAGTCCGCGGACCACCCTGGTTCGCGGACGGCTTCATCAACCGCTTAGCACTTCTCTACGCGAAGGGAGCCACCACCCATTCTCCCGTGTGGACTGCTGAATCCTTTGGAGTTCCCATTCCCCAAGCTAGATAAAATCCTTCTAATCCAGAATGATCCTCCACAACTCCCTCATTGGCCTACTCATCGACCCTGAGCCCAGGCCCCCACCAGAGCCGTCGGACCCGTGTGGTGTAACCTTCAGGTGCACCAGCGCACCTTTTTGAGTTCACATACCCACGGTAAGCATGGGTGAAGGGGTTTCCCGGACCCTTGAGATGATTCCTAAATCATTCATGGGTTCACATTCCAACGGTAATGTGGAGTTTGAGCTCGGGAGCCCCCTTTATACCCCACCACTTATTAGGGATCCTCGGGGGTAGTAAAATACCTATCGAAAAGAAGCTCTCATGAACTTCTGTACTTCCCCTAGGAACAAGATAGGTGACGGGCACAAGAGCACCTCCTTCCCTCTCCCTATGCACTTTTTCACCATGGGCGTCCATCTCGGAGTAAGCCCCAACATCCTGGGCAGCTCCATGCATAAGCCCCACTCCACTTCCCACGGATGCACCTTTCGTGACGTGATCGTCTAGTCCATTCTGCTTCTTGTTTCTCACACCTAGCATGACTCACGTGGGATTAGAGTAAGCTTCGACCATGATATCCTCTTATGGGCCTCCTCAGAGTGTAAGCCCCAATCAATTACTCTAGGCCTCTCCAGAGTGTAAGCCCCAATCCATTACTCTTGGCCTCCTCATCGTGTAAGCCCCGATCCATTACTCTGGGCCTCCACAGAGTGTAAGCCTCAATCCATTACTCTGGGCCTCCTTAGAGTGTAATCCCCAATCCATTACTCTGGCCTTCCTCAGAGTGTAAGCCCCAAGCCATGTGAACTATGAGGACTTTGATCCATGTCAAGGCATGGTACGTAGGAAGCCTCCTCGAGGTTCAAGCCCGATCACCATTGGACCCCCAGGTCCACATTCTCGTTGGCTCTCCGACACTTCTATTCGAACTACATGGACTTTGATCCCTGTCTCCTGGGCAGGGTACGTAGGAGGCCTCCCTGAGGTTCAATCCCAACAACCTGTTGATCCTACTATCTTCACGTCGGTTCACCACACCACTCCTAGTGCCACCTCAATGATTCCAAACTCTTCGGGGTCATTAATCCAACAAGGGACAGTAAACCTCAATCATAAATGATTCCTAACCCCTATGTCCAGCTGACCATTTCCCACCAGAATAAATCCATGGATTCTATGCTTGGGTATAAACCAAAGATTCGTGAACATATGAATACATCTTAAATATTTAAGAGAGTCCCGGAACATTCAATAATTCCCCCCAAAATGGTGCGATGAGCCCGACTTCCCATCCTCTCGACCAATGTGATTTATTAAGTGTCGCTGGTCAAACCAACCAGTGAACGCATGTCTTTGGAAAGTAGGTCCACGTATTAGTGGATATGGAAGCGTTGGGCATTTCGAAACTAACCTGGAACAAAAAATGGTGAACCCGACGTGAATCTTTAACCATGCATGAATGATTTATCCTAAATCCTCCTTGTTCCCCCTTTATACTCACAAGGAGGGCCAAAAAAGGTCATTAATTACGCATGGGATCATGAGATGCTACTTTGACGGGTTTGTTGATTGTATTTATTAATATTCTTTACAGGTACCACACAGAACTCTCTTCGATCCAATGGCGTCACGAAGGAACTCACAAGCGTGTGCTTCCAACAATATGATGACCGGAAATCCTCACCAACAGAGGACCCCATCAACAACCTAGTGTCTTCAATGCTGGGTCTCAGATGCGTTAATCCAAGAGTACCATGTGAACGGTACTCTCCTGACAGTAGAGGCAGCCATGCACGCCCTCCAATCTGCCAGGACTCACCAGTCACCTGCCAACCAGCGGCCGCAAAGGTAGATCTAGACATCCCCTATTGTTGTCTGCAACCGTTTCGGGAGTCTATCACCGGAATGAGACAACGTGTACCTCTCTTATCTTAGGGAGGTAGATGAGGTCAACGCTGAGGACCTCATCCTCACTGAACGGGGGTTCCACTCCAAGTCCCCCGTCGGAAGACGCCGTCGCATTCACACCACCACCCAACATCCTATCGCTAGGGAGGAAATTACCCCGAGGATCCAAGCCCATGCCCCCCGAGCTCCGGCCCCTCGGACCGCCTGACGAGGTCTGCAAACGTACAATCCAGGACAAATCCCCACCCTGGTCCTTATGGAGGAGCTCTACTGCCTAGTCACAGAGATGCATCACGAACAGGCACATACACCTATTCCCTCCTCCCAAGCCCGCCATCCAGATATGGCGGCACCATATGAGCGGGCGTGCATCCCCGTCGAGCACTATCAAGCCCATTGCTCACACAGGACGGCACTCACTGGGCATGCACCTCTCCCTTCCTAGGGTCGTGAATCCCACCAACCTGATGTGGTGGTGACCTGATGTCTACAGAACCATATCCTAGCAGGTCCTCTTGACGCCTACCATCTCGGAATGGTGGTGAACAACAAAGTCCGCCACCCAGATGTGGCGTCAACTCATAGGCGGGCATGTCTCCCTGCCAATAAAGGCCACCAACTCGATACGATGGGAAACCAATATATGCAGGGCCAGCTCCCTGTAGATGCAAGAAAAGTCCTCCATCCCAATGTGGTGGTAAACGGAGAGACAAACCGGCGTATCCCGGTATAAGGGCAGATTCATTCACCTACCCCGACATAAGAGATTTTTCATTACCCATTGACCATCGGAGGACCGGAGTAGGATATTCCTACTCTGATACTGGAATGGGACTTCATACCTATTTTAGCCAAAGATGTCTCTCTGAATATCTGGGAAATGATGGAGGAGCAGGCATCGATCCCAGATCATATCTTGCAGGCTATCCAGAATGTCATTGCATCAGTGGAAACAGCAAGGACTCGTGTCCGTGAGCCCCTCACCCCAATTGAGGCGACTCATCTGAGAGACGAGATGGCCTCCTCGGAGCAGATCTGCATCCCTCCTCTCAACCAGGAGGGTCACCGGCTATATTCCATGATGCAAGGGAAACCAGCTAGAGCAGCTTCACTCGTTCCAACTGGGGGACACTCTTCCATCACGGTGGATGCTCCAGAGCAGGCATATATCCCTGCTAAAAGTCAAGATGTTCTTCGGTGCACCCTGGAAGCATCACGGGGCCCAATAATATAGGGACCGAATGGTGAAGGCTGTTGTTAAAAGCAGATTGTCCCCACTGCCCGAAAGAAAGTGCCTCGAAAGCACTGAAGGCAGGTGGAAAATAAAGACTGGGTTCATGACTTCGCTCTACTGAAATCTGGGGTTCCCAATGCCGCTAAGTGTATATCGAAGCCTCAGAACCCTGCCCACCCATTACCATATTATGGGAGTGGTAGTAGCAGTTGTGAATGTCCTCCCCTCAATATCGCTACCAGCAGCTCTGAAGGTCCTCCCCAGAGCACCTGTGGGGGCCTCCCCCACGGGCATATAATTATTGATCATGAGAGCTCCTCTTTTCATGCAAGTCATGGAAACCCTCCATGTGACCAGAAGATCGAGAAACAAGAAGGTCCTCCACTTTCTGTTGTCCACCATGAAGGTCCTCCCTAGGGTATACGCTACAAACACCCTCCATGCAGTGGGACCACAAATTATGATAGTAGTTCATTCTATCATAGTTGCAACTGGGGAGGCCCTCCCCGTAGTGACTTCTCATCACGACAACAAGGCCCTCCCCTTGTCGTATCCGGCCCTGAAGGTCCTCCCCAGGGGTTACATTGTAATGACACTCCGCGTAGCCAGACATCAGCTCATGGTGGTAGTCCTCTCCACCCTAATAGCGGAGTTCCTCCCCGTACAGACGTCAAGAAACGAGAAGTCCCTCCCCTCATTGCGGTACATTTTGAAGGCCCTCCTTAGGGTGTACACTGTAGATATTCTCCTTGCGGCAGCTGTAATGGTAGTCCTCGCCATTGCAGCAACCGTGACGGTAGTCTTCCCCACCACGGCCGCCATTGCAAATGTCCTCCCCGTACTGGCCCCAAGCAACAAGAAGGTTTTCCCCTAGTCCTAGTGTGTCTTGAAGGTCCTCCCAAGGATACACATCGAACGTCAAACCATGGTGGTCATCCTCACCATGATGGAAGTTGTTTCATATGTCCTCCCCGTAACAATGCTACATAGCCAGAAGGTCTTCCCCTTACTGCGACACACCTTGGAGGTCCTCCCCAGGGTATGCACTACGAAATTCCTCTATGCAGTGAATCGTCAAGCTGTGATGGTATTCTTCGCAATTGTAGCCGTTATCGGGAAGGTCCTCCACGCCCTGACATATCATATAGACAGGAAGGTCCTCCCCCTGCCGAATCAAGCATAGAAAATCCCTCATATACCGAGGCCCTCAGAAGGACGGGATCGAGCATGTCAGATTCCCAGTTAGTCACCAACGGCATCCTTCTTCAATTGGGAGACATTTCGGGGCCATGATCATCTTCTGAACCGCCTCGGAATCACCCACATGATGATTCAGCACCTACCGTTCCCACTACCTCCGACCACACTATTGGAGAGCATCTCAGTTGGGATAACCACATAGAGTAATCACTAGTGGAGGAGTATGCCAACATGTTGCACCTAAGGAAACAACTGTCCAGGGATGATATACTAGATATGTTTTGGCCCACGGCCTCCTCTCAGTTCGACATACCCAGAGAGTTGCCGGAATAATGCATGCACGGCATCCTCCATAATATATGGACAACCCTCTTCTGGCTGAAATCAAGATTCCTTCCCTACGAGGGGTATGCAGACCACTTCAAGACAATAGGATACCTTCATACATCATATCGACCTGGATGCTCTTCCGTCGGCATGGCAACAGCGACTCGAGAGGTGTATGGGAAACATAGATATATCTTTCCTCCATGCGCTACACCCGTTGTGTCTCCTCATCGGTGACGCTCCACTGGGAGTCCATATTAGGGGATGGGGGGAACATGGATCTCTGTATTTTACTCCACTCCCATCCCAGAAGAACCCATTGGGCATGGTGTCTTGCAACGTCATCATAGAAAGATGGAAATCGAGTGGTCTCCCTATTCAGGGAAGGAAACACACCCAACAGAGATAGGCCTTGAGTAAGTCCCAGAAGCATTACGCCCGATGGGAATAGGACATTCAAAGACTCCTAGAATCAGGCCAAAAAGAGCATACAACAGGTCTCTCACCTACGAGAGGCCAATCAGTGGTCATTGCATGCCTCCATAGAAGGGATTGATTCACGTAAGAACTCGGCACCAAACCCAGTTCACCCCCGAATGGGGGCATGCAAGATCAGGCGGGTAGCGATAGCAGCGGCCACTTCCGCAATGTAGGGTCGACCCCATCCTGGAGGGCAGGGGGAATTTTTAACATCAAATGCCCCCGTAAGACCAATAAAAATGGTAAGAGACTCAACATCCAAAGAACGGAGCCAACCCCAGTCCTCAAGGCTGGGGGCACTATTACCTCCTCAATAACAACCTCCCCAACGAGAATCAGTATTCTCTCGTCTAGGTAGGACAGTCAGAAATGGGGGTTCCTGCCCTATCACGTCGTTTTAATCATCATACCCTCCAAGAGGGAGGCATACCGTAACGGCGCATCAAATAACTCTCTGTGTCACCCTTCGTCAAAGGGTCCAAAGGCTATCCCAGGACATGAAAATGAAGGCCAGTAAGAGACGCGGGAGATCCTATTCCTATTTTGAAGATGACATTTTCTCTGCCCCGCAATATTCATCCATTAATGCCATAGAGGCCAACCCCATGGGTAATGCCGAATATGATGAAAATTTGGATGAATCGGGAGACGATGGATCCAGTCAGGGTGCAACCTACAACGAACCACCAGGTGTGCACACCCGGAACATGAGGGCCTCCCTAAACATGGCTTCCCATTCAACCAAGTTTTCTTTGCTCACCCTGTGAGCCTCCAATAACGATAATAACAAAGGAACGGTTACCCTTAACCCGCCTCCTTCCCACGATAAAGACGAGCCACTTACGCTCGAAGATTGGTTTGCTCGACAGGAAGTGGAGATGAAAGAATTGAGGCGGCTTAACGCAGAACTACTCCAGAGGAACCGCCATATTGAAAACGCATCCCGAAAAGAGCCACATAATGAACTCCCATTAAGTGCACCTCAGAGACCAAGGTTTTCCCCATAAAATGAAGCACGGTCTGGGCTCCCATCCAATGAGGCACTCGGCCCGTCCAACTACCTATATATGGATCCCAAGGAATACCAAGACTTCCCTCCACTCAGGAAGAAACCAGAGCACGTATGTCTAAACCCTCTCAAAGTGTCCCAAGCGGCACATGCACTCTTAGTACCAACCAGGTTAGATCCTTAAGAAGTGCCTCAGGCTACACCAACTCATGACCGTGCACAAAAGGATGTAAACCAGGGTCTCACTAACACCATCGAGGCACTGACAGCTCGATTGGAAGCGATGAAGGGCTGACGCGCCCTGATACAGCCAGAGCGGAAGCCCAACCCATATTGGGTGAGAAACACACCTCCTCCACCCATTTTTGGGATCCCTGTATTCCCTATATTCAATGGATCAGGCGATCTAGAAGAGCATTTGATGCACTATGCATCCTATTGAGACCCTATGATGGGGACTCTGGAACAAAAAGAAGTAGTGAAACTCAAGTGCTTTGTACAGACCTTACAAGGATCCGCCTTTTTCTGGTATACGAGTCTTCCAGCCCAGTCCATAAAAAGCTGGGAAGACCTTCAATAGAAGTTCTTGTTCCACTTAAGCTCGACATTGCCTAAGACAATGGTTAGCGACCTCCTGAACTGCAAGCAGAGGGAGACCGAGAGAGTCTCGAATTTCATTTCCATATAGAAAGGTCTGAACTACTCTCTGAACATGCCAATGCCTCAAGATTATCTGTTGGATATATGCATAGATAATCTTAGAGATGAGCTGCGAACACTGCTTATACAAGTGGAGTGCACCACTGACTTCCGCCATCTCTCAGCCATTGCCTTGAGAATTGAGAACTCCCTGCAGTAGACCAATATGAAGTCCCGAGTGGCCTCACAGGATCCTGCAAAGAGAACATTTAGAGCTGAAGCATCCTCTGTCATGTTCATGCCAGCCCATGTGCCTGCTCCAATGCTCAGGCCTCCACCAAATCGTCAAGGGCCCCTTGTATATCAGTGGCCGTCTCCGCCCAGGCAGGACGATCATAAAGGGTCGAAGCAAAACCAGTTTGAGGAACTAAGACACAAAGTATACTCATTCCGAAATGTCCAAGTCTGCGACTATTTCATTGCCTCCATCAATTGTAACTTTCTCCACTTACCGGATCTGAGGAAACTCGAAGAAGTCATCTGTGATGACAGTCCATATTACTGTCCATACCATCGAATGTTGGGGCACAATATTCGGGAATGCCTTGTCTTCAAAGACCTCCTTCAAACGATGGTAGACTCCGGGTAGGTCAATCTGGGGCCACCCCTATCACATGTGACATATATTTCTACCACCGACTCCGACAAAGGGGAGGGGTGGCAGGAAGTCACCAGCAAAAAATGGCATAAATTTGACAACTGGATGACTTGGAAGACTATCAACCAAGCCCAGGGCATATTCTGAGCTCAACTACACCAGTTGGTGTTGCCACCAATAGCCCCTGACTTCGCACAACTGACAATATCAGCCTCACAACCCTCCACGATCCAGTCACCCAGGCATAATCGGAGAGGGAGGAGACAAGCGCATGAGCAGAAATCTACGACGAGGCCAAAGTTAGCCCCAATGCTATTAGATTTCATGCCTTCAAATTTGGCACCACGGGCACCGACCCACCAAATGACACCATCAGGGACGACCGAACAAACTGTCCTGTTAGAGGATGAAGAGCCAATATTTGGTTCCATCAATGTCATCCATCTTATGGAATCATCCCCTGATGAAGGGTATGATTTTGAACTTGAGTTCCCGACATGAGGAGCTGGGACGAGTAATGGCAGAGGCAGGGGATATCAAGGGAGGCACAGTCGTGGCCGAAACCAACCCTACATTTGGACCTCAGCCCAAACTGTCAATATCACGAAATCCCGTGGGAGAGCCCTTCAACGGACTCAATAGGAGAAAGAATATCCCCCACCTCCACAAGTTTCCACTCTGGCCCTGTTATTCTGCGATACCAATCAGAGGAGGAACAAGCGTCTAGACGCCTAGTGCACACAAATAGACCGGTCGGGCCGAGTCCCAAGAACGTAGGATAATCGTCGGCATCTGACCCCGCAGCAGGTCCCTCCTCATCACATACTCCAGCTCCCAAGCCGCCTGCTAGAACTCTCACACCAGTGGAGAAGTGTCGGCGACTGGAGGATAAATACGATATCCTCGAGCAGCAGGCATTAGTACCAGCCAGGCTATCAATCCTGGATTCCCTGATTCTATTAGCCGACCTTAGGGAGGGGCTTATTGAAGCCTTTCTCAGCCCGCAGGAATTTCAAGCTGAGGTAGCTGCTGCTGAGATTTACCGAATGGAGACTGGCCCAACTGAATGCAATGTGTTGATTTCCTTCACTGATCAGGATGAATATTTCATCATGCTAGGACACATCAAACCACTATATGTTTCTGGCACATTGAATGAGGTTGAGATTTCAAATTCTGCATCGAAAAAGGATCTGGAGTTAACCACCTTCCCCTACGGACACTCCGTAAGTTGGGCTACCATGAGGCTGATTTAATACCCTTATCCAAAACTCTATTAGGTTACGACAAGAGCGAGTAGAAGTCAATGGGACAAATTAAGCTAAAGACCCATTTTGGTGACCTCGTGGCCTACTCGGAGTTCCTGGTGGTCTACCAGAACACGACATTCAATGACCTATTGGTAAGGCCATGGCGCCATAATCACATGGACATTCCTTCATCCTACCACCAGTGTATTAAGTACTGCGTCAATGGGAAATGTGGAAAATTTTACACCGACAAGGCCCCTTTCGAGCTCTTTGAGTCACACTACATTGACGCTGGATTTTATGAGAAAAAGAAGAAGAAGCCTTTGGTCGAAGGTGTCGATTGGATCCCCGCCTCAAATAGTCTGGAAATGGTTCCTGATGACCCCCTAAGATAGCTTGGCAGAGACTACTTACTACCCATCAACCACGTTGAGAGCAGGGATTCATGTCCGGACACACACATAGCTGTCTTCATGACTTCAGCCATAATGGAAATGCGTGACAATGCCGAAACGTCCTCCAACCCACAATCTGGGGAAGAATACTCGATCGGGGATTCCCACGATGCCTCGCCCTCAAAACCCCAAACGCTCGAACTTGAAACTCTACCCCAGTCGGATGAAGAAGATGAGGATTTGGGAGAGGAAGAGGAGAAAGACCTCAGGGATGCACCCCTGCATTTGAGGAAGGTATCTCCACCACGGTGGACGAGCTTAGGGAAATAAACCTAGGTACCGAGGAAGACCCGTGGCCCACTCTTGTTAGTGCAGCCATGTCCCCCAAGGAACACGAGGTATATACTTCCTTCATAATACAAAATCAGGATTTCTTTTCCTAGAATTACGCGGAAATTCTGGGACTCGATCTTGAAGTGGCGAAACATCACCTGGGTCTGCCAAAAAGCCACCGAGGCTATAAATAGGCCGCCAGAAGGATACTCCCCTCACATGATGCCAAAATAGAGGTTGAAGTCGATAAGATCATTAAAGCAGGCTTCATTCAGGAGGTCCAGTACCCCATCGGGTTGGCCAACATCATCACTATCAAGAAAAAGAATAGGGAAATCCGCTTCTGCATCAATTTTAGAGATCTCAATAGGCATTTCCCAAAAGATGACGCCCTGGTCCCGATCAATGAGTTATTAATCGATGTGACGGCTGGGTATGAGGATCTATCCTTCATGGACAGCTATTCTGGATATAATCAAATCAGGATGGCCCGAGAAGATGAAGAAGCCACTGATTTCAGATCCCCCCATGGAGTATTCTGTTACAGGGTCATGCCCTTTGGTGCAGTTACGCGGGCACCACATATCAATGCTCCATGCATCGTATATTTAAGCCATTCCTGGGGAAATTCATCAAATGTTATGTAGATGACTTGGTGGTCAAATCAAGAGAGCGCTTAGATCACCTTTCAGACCTTGAGACCGTCTTCAATAAACTTCGACAGCATAGACTGAAGATGAACCCCTTGAAGTGTTCCTTCGGTGTTACCTTAGGGAAATTCCTTGGCTTCGTTGTACACCATCGCGACATCGAAGTCGACCCTGAAAATACAAAATCTATCCTTGACCTACCTCCTCCACACAATCTCACTGAGTTGAGAGGATTCCAAGGACACCTGGTCTATATCAGGCGATTCATAGCCAACCTGGCGGGAAAATGTTTTCCCTTCACACGGTTAATGAAGAAAGGAGTCACGTACCAATAGACAGATGACTGTGAAGAGGCTTTTGACAGCATAAAGAGGTACCTTTTATTCCCACTAGTGCTCATGCCCCCAGTTGAAGGAAGATATCTCATTCTATACATAACGGCCCTAGAGCGGTCACTGGGAGCCTTCCTCGTGCAAAAGAATGACGCCAGTAGTGAGAACAATCTCTATTATCTTATCCAAACAATGATTGATGCGGAGACTCAATACTCAAACATCAAGAAGATCTGTTTGGAATTGGTCTTCATAGGTCAAAATCTGTGACATTATCTGCAGCATCATGAAGTCCATTTGGTCCCGCGCAATAACCCGTTAAAGTACATCCTCAGCCAACCAATACTGACCAGGTGCCTATCCTGATGGGAAATCATCCTGCAACAGTGTAACATCCAGTTTGCGCCTATGAAGACTATCAAAGGCCAGGCGTTGGTAGATTTTATGGAAGACCACCCTTCAACCGGGACCGCTGCACTAGCCGTCGAGCTACCCAATGAAGACATCTTCACGGTTCAAGAGGAGCTCCAAACATGGTAAATTTACTTCGACGGTGCATCCCGGAGCCCGACCGAGAAGAGGATGGAAGACCCCAAATTTAACAAGGTGGGTTTGGGGATAATATTCATGTCCTTGAAAAAGGAGGTCATTCCATATTTCTTTCTCATGTCAGAAATATGTACGAACAATAAAGAAGAGTATCCAGCCCTCATTGCAGGCCTGGAACCCGCACTCCAGGCACAATTACAACACCTTAAAGTAAAAGGTGACCCAGAACTGGTCATCAAGCAAGTCAATGGTGACTATACTATCAAAAAGGAAAAGTTGATTCCCCTGTTTGACCATGTCCGAGAGCTAATGTTGGAATTCACAATAGAACCCACATTAACCTATATTCCCCGGTCATAGAATTCCCATGATGATGCATTAGCCAACGAGGCAACAACCCCGGCTGACCCAGACCGAGATGAAACATTTATCAGTATTGCTCACCACTGAATGGTCTTGCCGTTTGTTCAGACCAAGATAGAGAAAATCGATGAATTCAGTCCTGTCCCTGAGCCATATGCTCCTGCCATCTTCTGGATGACCCCCATTGAAAACTACCTTCAACGGGTAGAAAATCCCTCAGACAGGGCTGAACAAGAGAGAATACGGAGAAGGGAAATCAATTTTTTCCTATATGGGGGCACAGGTCGACAAGAGGTCCTCTACAAAAGAGGCCTTGACAGAGTCCTCCTCAGATGCGTTGATGGAGATTGAATTGCTGTCGTCATGACTGAAGTACATGCCGGAGTATGTGGTCCCATCAGCCAAGGTCTAGGCTTTCCCATCATGTTCGATGACTTGGATACTTCTGGCCCACAATGGCATGAGATTGCTAGTGCTTTACCGCAAAATAAAACTCATGATAGATTCATGACAACTTCATACACCAACCCCCAGAGTTACTTCATTAGGCCAAGTAATCCTGGCTATTTTCCATCTGGGGAATGGACATCATGGGACCATATCCTCCTGCCACAACCAAACAGCTGAAGTATATACTCATGGAAAACTGACTTTTTTTAAATGGGAAGAAGCTGTACCCCTTAAGGAATTCGGGGCAAGAAGCATTGTCAGCTTTGTGAAAACCAATATCATCACTAGATTTCGTGTCCCTCATACCATACTGATAGATAACGATGTTATCTTTTGCTCTGCTGAATTGGAGAAAATATACCAAGAATATGGTATTAAGGTTAACCACTCATCCCGCTACCACGCAGCGGCCAACGGACAGATTGAGGCTTTTAACAAGACCCTGTCCAAAATTTTCCCGAAAATAGTGGACAAAGACAAGAATTCATGGAAAGATAAACTCCTCCATGCATTGTGGGCTTACCGGACCACAATCCGCACCGCTACTCAGGCTACTCCATACTCATTAGTATACAGAACAAAAGCTATCCTTCCCATTAAGCTCCAATTTCCCTCACTCAGCGTTGCCGTTTGTGATCAATTATCCTACGATGAGTGATCAGAAACGCAGCTAAGTGAATTGGAACATCTAGACGAGAAGCGGTTGCACACTTTTCACCATCTAGAAATGTACCAGAATCGGATTGCACGAGCCTTCAATAAAAAGGTCAGTCTTCGGTCTTTCATGGAAGGAGAATTAGTATTGGTACTCCGGACCCCAATGATACCTGGAAAGAAACCTCCAAAATTGGATCCCAAGTGGGAGGTACCATATGTTATACATAAGGTCTACTCCAATGGAGTATACTCCCTAATCTCCATGGACGGGCAATTCACTACCGCTCCTAAAAATGTGAGATTGTTGAAGAATTATTTCGCCTAGAAACCCAATGTTTTATATTGTCCTTACCGCACGAAGATAAACTGCATGGATAGAGAAAAAAAGAGAATCGCCTGAGCTGCATGATGTTAAACTTCCAAGCACCCAACGGTCCAAACACTATGACCCTAAACTAGGAGTACCTCGTCCTTACCGAATGATGATAAACTGCACAGATTGAGAAAAAAAAGAGAATCGTTCGATCTGCGTGACATTAAACTGCCAAGCACCCAATGGTTCAAACCCTATGACCCTAAACTAAGAGTATTTTTTCCTCACTGCATGTCATTAAACTGCATGGATATTAGAGAACTACGTACGGCTTGATTCATGGCCCTGCAGGATACGTAGCGATGCTAGGACCCCTTATCCTAGCCCAGCCACCACCTGAAAAAAATGCTCCATCCCCTTGCGTACGGACCAGACATGCACGAGATGTATTCTTCGTCTAAGCTTCAAGACATTAAACTTCCAAGCACCCAACGGTCCAAACTCTCTGACCATAAACTAAGAGAATTTTTTCCCCACCACACGACGTTAAACTGCACGAATTAGAAGTTTTAAAAAATCCCTCTTCCCTGTGTATGGACCAGATCTGCACGGGTTGTATTTTCTTTAAGATAACTACGTACAGATTGATTCATGCCTTCTTAGGATATTTAGCGATGTCAGGATCCCCTACCCTGGCCCAACCACTCCCAAATGGAATAAAAATAAAAAAAATGACCCCATCCCCCATGTATGGACCATCCCTGCATGGGGTGTACTCCTTTTAGAAAACTACGCATGGCTTGATTCCTGCCCTCGCAGGATACGTAGTGATACCAGGATTCCCCACCCTGGCCCATCCACGCTCAAATAAAATATAAAAATGCCCCCCCCCCCCCCGTGTACAGACCAGACCTGCACGGGGTGTATTTATCAAAGTACTATGTACGGCTTGATTCATATCCTTGTAAGATATGTAGTGACACCAGGGTTACCTATCCTGGCCCAGCCACCCCTCAAACATGAGTTTTCAAAAATGACCCTTTCCCCCGTGTACGGACCAGACCTGCACGGGGTGTACTCCTTTGAAAGAACTATGTGAGGATTGATTCCTACCATCTCAGGATACGTAGTCACACCTAGATTCTGTATCCTAGCCCATACATTTAAAAAAATTCCCCTTCCCCTTGTGTACGGACCAAACTTGCATGGGATGTATTCCTCGTCCTGACCGCACGACGTTATACTGCACGGATAATAAGTTAAAAAATTCCCCTTTCCCCTGTGTATGGACTAGACCTGCACAGGGTGTATTTTTCGTCCTCACTGCATGATGTTAAACTGCATGGACCGCATCCTCAACGCATGAAGTTAAAACTGCATGGATTTCTCCTTGAACCACCTAAGATATATGGTGAAACGAGATGGAAAAACTCCTTGTGCATTTGGATGCATCCTCCCAATACATGAGACTCCATGGCCTAGATAATTAAGGATATTCATAACCATTCATGAACATCAGAAGTGGAATGTCATCGACCTGTGGACCCCTTTGCATGACTATGCATACCATTCCCTCAGTGGCTCTGCATACTGATAGCCCCTGGCCCGTCTACCAAAGGCATGATTTCCACAAGAAACACTCTTCCTAGCTCTGTATGCTTATCGTCCTCAGTGCCCCCATATCATATCTCCTGATCCAGAAATTTACGGCGCAATAGTTTACAAGTTTTTAACCTTTTCACATCCAAATGGTGCCAGGGTATCCCTTCCCGGTTAGCCTTTGTGTCTGCCCGTGGTTCACATGAAGACCTACATCTACGAACATCAAGCCAGGGCTGGGGTACTTTGACTCAACGGACAGTTGCAGTGAAGATGTTTCTTGTATGCTCGGACACCATTATCCCCACATGTCAAACTTTGTATTGTGAGCAATATGGGGTTTTCATAATCATTCATGACCATCAGAAGTGGAATGTTATCAACCCTGGGACACCTTTGCATGACTATGCATACCATGCCCTCAGCAGCTCTGCATATTGATATCCCCTGGATCATCTACCAAAGGCAAGATTTCCATGGGCAACACTCTTCCTAGCCCAGTACGCTTAGCGGCCTCAGAGCCCCCACACCACATCTCCTAATACAAGAAAACCTCAGAGTTATAGTTTATAACCTTCATCCCCCACCCTGTTCAAATTATATCATAGCATGTTAACTCAGTTGTCCTTCGAGTGACTACAGCAATAGTCATCCAATGGTCTGAGCTCTATGAAAGTTAAACTAGGAGTACTTCGTCCTTACAGCGCGACGTTAACTGTATAGACTAAAGGTACACCCCCGCACAGAAGATAAATCAGCACAGGGAGCTCTCTAATCTTTAACATCAACCTGGGATGAGTATGCCTGACATGTCCAGACATTTTCATACTGAATGACAGACTTCGTGGCCCGAACAATTGTGGATCCTCATAACCATTCACGGCCATCGGAAGTGGAAAGTTACCGACCCATGGACACCTTTTCATGACTATGCATACCATGCCCTCAGTGGATCTGCATATTGATAGCCCCTGGCCCTTCTACCGAAGAAAATATTTCCATGGGCGACACTCTTCATAGCTCCATACTCTCACCGGCCTCAGAGCCCCATATCATTTATTCTGATCCAAGAAGCCTCAGAACCAAGATTTACACCAATCAACCCCTCTCCACATCTGGGGCATTCTGATGTATTTAAGCCCAGTTACATCCTGATCAAGAGTGACCTTTGCAAATATGTCCTTACCGTATGATGTTAAACTGCACGGAACATCTTGGTCGCTTGTCATAAAGCTGCAAAGACCAAGAATTAAACATCCAAGGAAATTCCTCTAATCACAAGAATTTCACTGGTTTAAAAATGCCCCTCGTCCTCACTTCATGACGTTAAAATGCACAACATCCTTTAAGAATACCCCTCATCCTTACTGCATGAAATTAAACTACACATAATCTAATAATTCTCCACATCCTTACCGCATGATGTTAAACTGCACGGAAGTTGTCTTAATCGCATAACGTTAAACTGCACGGTCAAACCTATCAAGGGTTCAGTAAGGAATAGAGTATTTTCTCTATCCCTCAGTGCATGGTTCAAACCTACACAAATCACCATCTCAAACTAGCGTGAGAAGGAATGCCTTCACCCATTCTCGGGATATTTATCCTAGACGCTTCTCCTGTATCCAGGCACCCTTTCCTCATAAACCATACTCCGTAATCAGAAAAAAAAATTGAACTCTCATATGCCACCCCTAGTGGTCTTAATATCAACTTCCCTGAAGTGGCTCGGCCATTGGGAGAATACAATCATTGACCCAAGGACACCTTTGCATGACTATGCATACCATGCCCCCAACGGCTTTGCATATTGATCACCCCTGGCCCATCTACCAAAGACAATATTTCCTTAGGCAATTCTTCACTCTGTACGCCTCTTAACCCCTAATCCCTCATGTCCATCCCGGGATTCAGAAACCCTCCGAGCTACTGTTTACTAGTTTCTTCCATGACCCTGCCTGAATTTGGTGGAACGTCTCTGAAGAGATTACCAAGGACCAGGAGAAGCTGTTCCATTCTAGATAATGTCCTAGCTGCATGACGTTAAACTGTTCCAAGCTCCAACCGTCATTTATGCTAGATAAATGTCTAGGAAAGGAACCTTACTTCCACACTCCTGATTGATACAGATGTTCTCAAAACCATTCAGATGTCACATACCCTTTCCAAGCCACCCCTGATGTTTTTCATAATTCTCATAGCCACCCATGGTGGTTTCCATAAGTTGGACTTTCATGAAGTCTTGTGGCCATCAGAAATGGAGATTCATTGACATAAGGTCAACTTTTCATGACTATGCATACCATGCCCTTAGCATCTCTGCATATTGATCACCCATGACTTGTCTATCAAAGCCAATATTTCCTTAGGCGATGCTCTTCCCACCTCTGCACGCCAATATGGATCCCCTGCTTTGAGATATTCCCCGCATGTCATTAAAATATAAACATACTCCCCCACATGAATTTGAAGGGTATCGAGATGTCTTTTGATCAACCAAACCTCATTGGGGCCCTCGCCCCACCATATCTGGTCAAAGGTGTTCGACCTAAAACATCAGTAATGATAGTCTTGATTGCAGGACTTTAAACCGCTCACAAAAAGAGGCACAAATCCTGTTAACCCAAAAACCCGAAAAGGGTGACCTATGAAAATGACGGGCCATACCCACTGGGTCCACACTAAATGGGCTCAAGAAAAATTAGGGTTTTAAAAGAGAAGACGAAATGTTTGTGGGGATTATCTAAAAAATCCTAGAAATAGTAAAACTATGCTCGCTGGATCCCATGGTCCTGGAAAAAGTTAGAGTTTTTTTCAATTTCATGAGTTATGATTAATTCTGATTCAGTGAGTGTTTATTTATGCAACAACTGTTCCAGAAACAATCAAATTTTATAGTAATAGAAGACTATCGTAGGTTTTATTCCATTTAAAAGGGGGGGGGGACCTCCACAAGTCGGGGTCTCTCCATATCAAAAAAAGAGGGGTAAACAAAACAGAGAGTACAAGAATGGATCTGATAGTCATAAAGGACCCTGATTCGCTCTCTCCACTAGATCAACAACCAAGCGGTGAAGGTTGTTGCAAGACTACTCTAGCATGGCCTTCTCCCTGGCCATAACCTCAGCCACCGAATGAGTATGCTACAATGTTGTTTGGAGATCGTTGATCCCTTTGCTGGTGGCTTCAAGACGACCAGTCATAGTTGATAATTGATCCCTCAGCATAGCTTCCCGTTCTTCACATTCATGCTGCTCGGAGGACAGAACGGACACCTGATCTCGAGAGATCGCCTCCAGCGCTATCAGCTAACGGAGCTGTATCTTGGCTTCCTCCAGGGCTCTGGTCCCACAATGAGAGGAAGCGAGGTGAGGAAGTTTGATTTCACTAGTGGAAACTTATTCACAGGCCATGAAAACTTGGAAAGCTGGAGAATGGAACTACCGATAGTCAAAGCCACCTGACCCCAAACCCAGGAAGAGTTGTCGGAGAGCTTCAGTTTTGGTTGACATCTCTTCTAGAGGGGTTTTGGAAACTATCTCTCTAATCTGGGGCCAATCCCAACTTCGCACTTCTCGGTGGTCCGCCATGGAATGAGGTTCTTTGCTATCCTTGCTAGATAGCATGGGAACAAATTCAGGCATTGCGATCAACATCGACATGTGTGCGTTGGAGGATGATTCTGAGGTTGGAAGGCTTGAAGCTTCTAACCCTGGTTCGGGCTTGGAATCATGTTTCTATGTATGGTATCGGTCGGTAAAACCTCAAGAATTGTCTTGTTAGGACCCAAAGCCACTGAGTCATCCTCATTCACTTCCATGAAGGTTGGGTTCATCTGAACTTAGGCTGTAGAGGGGCTGGGAGAGGAGAATCCCTTGAGTCGCTTTGACCGACGAGCCATCTGTTGGTCCTCCCTCAGAGCCAATCAGGAAGGTGCGGTAGGCACAGCAACCGCAATGACTCCTGACTTGGTAACCTGCCAGACTGCCTTCCCTACGATCCCATTGGGGTAATGTTTTACCCACATCCTTACGTACTCCAAGGATAGGCTGGCAGCCGCTCCCATACCAGGCAAGAGAATTCTTGTGTGAGATCCCTCCCGCATCAGAATCAACCACCATTGATGGAGAGTGTCCGGGTGCAGTCCTCGAGCCTGAGGAGGGGGAAGGGAATCTTGGAGTTTCATACATACAAATTGGCGGTAGAAATTATGGGGGGAATACAAATTGCAGAAAGAAACCCCATAGATTCGTGCGGACAAAAACCCGCCCCGCAGTGAAATCACGTAAGAGTGATCCTCTATTCTCCACGGGAAGTTATCAACCATGACGCTGGAAGGGACAAGGTAGGGACTGAAGGAAAAATGGGAGAAGTCACTCAGAATCTCGATAACTTCATCAGAACTAAGGGGCTTCAAATGAACCCCAGATATATCAAGCAGGGTAGGCCGAAAAGAAGGAAGTCGAATGATTGTGTTATGAAAATACTCATAACAACGGCAGTGATTCGCTATCCAGCCGTATAAGAACTGAAATGGCCCACTCAGATGGTAGGGTGACCCACCCTCCTACGTATGGCTCAATAGTTCATAAATACAAACCAAAGTGGGCATAGCCAAATTCACCAGGCGTCCCTCTGCCAACTCAAATGCCATCATCAAAGTGCAATCCCTGACGCCTGGGGTGATATCCTGAGAAGGGGATAACCACCCACTCAGAAACATAGAAAACAGACCTGCTAGCCTGAGCATAGGCATCACACCGGGATTCACCTTGTAACCCCATGAAAGGTAATCGCCCGCCTCCAGAGCCACCCAGTAGGAACATGGGATGGTTTGTGACTATTGAGAAGGATGAGTCCTGGGGCGCTTGATCTTCAGCATAGGACCAGTGGTGTTCATAAATAACCCTATCCAGGTGCTATAGTGAATAAGAGAGCGGGCATGCAAGGCCTGACCTAGTGATCGCTTTTCCATAACCAGCAGATCCCTCGCCAATGAACGCACTTGTCTAACATCGTCCCACGCGTCAGGAGTGGGCAGAAACTCATCATACATATCACCAATGATTGGGAGCCCCCCAATTGGTAGATGTCCCTAAAACTAATTCCAACTTCTCCATAGGCTAGGTGAAAAGTGTTAGTTCTTGAACACCAGCGACCGAGTAGGTCAGACAGGATCAATGATGGGGGGTAAATAGCGAACTGGGAGGCCCACACTGTGGAGTACATATTGACTACTTCCAGTGACTCGGTGGATTCCCGATAATGATGATGGACCTAGAAGGCCCAACCCCAGTCATTTGAGAAAATCCCACCCGACCAAAGATCCCACCTAGAAATACATCCCACATTAGAGTCCACTCGAGCATGGTTAACAATAGAGGGATAATTCTTGAAGATAGCTTCTTGAGAGAATTCTTGAGTGAACTGATCACTTTGGGTCCAACCAGAGCCTCTCAAAATGAAAACATATTTCAGATAAGAAGGAGAGGTTATCTCCCCTAATGGGGTAAGGTTCGCCTGAGTGAACTTTGGTAACACGTCCAAGAAAGGAGACTGAAGACCTAAGAAGGTAGGAGGGATAGAGACGTCGTCTTGGAGACCGAAACCATAATGTGGAAGTTGATTTGATAGTGGATAACCCAACATCTCAGGAGAGAGCAGGTCCTTTAAGACACCATCATCTAGAATGATGGACCAACTAGGGTCCTCTTTGATGCTCTCCTCTCTATGAATCATAGTTAGACGTCTCCCTAAACCAGTTGGGAGAGGCTCTACGGCAGGCCTGGGTTCATGGCGAGGAGGAACCATGTTTCCCCCCAGCATTATAGAAACAAGGAAAATGGTTATTCCGAACTAATCAAATATGTGAAAAAATACTGGCAAAGTTCGGAAAGAAGACCTCATAAGGTGGTTCACGATGACTGAATCCCGCTAACCAACCCTACATAGAAGGGTTTCACGATATTCTATCCCGCGGAGCATTGGCCAGAGAACCACGAACCAGGTTGTTCCACGGAGTCCTAATACCAGATTTAAATAATTTTGATTCGAGAAAATTAAGAAGTTTTCAATGTCCGGATGATTTCATTCCATGGACCATCGAAACCGCGAAGCGGATTTCTCCACGACCCGTCATGAATTAATTTTTAATTAATTAAAAGTATTGGTTCACAGTTGGGAAATTGGTCCATGGGTGAAGGAAACTGCGGAGGAAGAGTGATTCGCGGAAAGTGGCAGCTGGTTCGTGGACGAGGTGTTTCACGAAGGAATCATCGCGCAGAGAAAAAAAGTGAGAGGGCTCTGGTTTCGTGAAGAATCAGGTAAAAGACAAATAAAGGGGCCCTCGTATTTATAGGTGTGGTCCCCTACCCGGTCCACTCCCCTACCGCAAACCACTCAAGTTTCAGGACCACTCTGCATCATAATGTCCTCCTCTTCGTTCCAATCGGACCCCATTCCGATGGGGGGAATTTGTAGGGTCCTGAAAAATCTGCAAAGGAGATTCTACCAAAATCCCCTCGAAGAATTGGGAAAAGTATGGAAAAAGATTCAAAGGAAGGGGCATGCTGAACCGGTCCGCGAAGCGGTCCAGCAATAGCGCTACGCTTCCAGTTCTGTGAAACACCCCCTTCGCGGACTTCTGTCATTCACGGAATGGAGGCAGAGAGCCACCTCATGCGTGAAGCATGACAGGCACTGAACCGGTCCACTGACACGAACCGCCCCAACTACGAACCGCGTCAACCGGCCAAAGCTGCATCCGCTATCATTAGCAGAATGGAGGCGGAACCTTGCATGCCTCGAAGAAATCCATTAGCTCGTTTGGTTCACGGGGGGAGATGCATTCAATTCCCCCGTGAGTTTCAGATTGACCAAGTCATTCGTAAACTGGGTTTTCAGTCATGGTCCTCCGCAAAAGGTGCCTCCTGACCACAGATCCATCCTTTTTTCCACTATAAAATGAGATAGAGGGGATGAAAAGGAGGATAATTTGAAGGAGATCAATGAGATTCGGGTGAAAGGATTTCAAAGGAAGGATTAGGATTTCACATACAGCAAAGTTTCAATTCGTGAACCAGAGCAGGTATAAACCTGGGAACGAATTATTAAGGAACTAGAGAACCCATAATAACTTGGTGAACCAAGAAATTAAAATAGAAAAGAAAAGAAGACTCTGAACCATGGCCCCTATGTGGATGCACTCCCCGCGGACCAGGGATTTTATGCCCCTTTTCCAATCCATCGCACCACGTAGCATCCTTTTACGCGGGTGAATCCCCGACCGATGAATGCCCGACCGACACTGCCATTGGCTGCTACTGCTCACATGGAACCCTCTGTAAACCACCTTGGTATATAGATCGAACCTGAAGCTGCGAACCACCTTGGATCGCGGGATGCTGACCATTTCGTGAACCACCCTGGTTCGCGGGATTCCCATCAGTCCGCGGACCACCCTGGTTCGTGGACGGCTTCTCCAACCATGTAGCACTTCCCTATGCGAAGGGCACCACCACCCATAACCCCATGTGGCCCGAAAAATCCATCAGAGTTCCAATTCCCTGAGCCAGATAAAATCCTTCCAATCCAGCATGATCCTCCGCGACTCCCTCATTGGCCTACTCATCGGCCCCGAGCCGAGGCCCCCACCAGAGCCGCCGAACCCGTGTGGTGAAACAGTTAGGCGCACCAGCGCGGCATTTTGAGTTCACATACCCATGGTAAGCATGGGTGATGGGGTTTCCCTGACCCTTGAGTAGATTACTGAAGTATTCCTGGGTTCACACTCCCACGGTAATGTGGATTCCGATCTCGGGATCCCCCTTTCTGCCCCTCCACTTGTTAGGGCTCCTCAGGGGTACTAAAATACCCATCAGAATGAATCTCTCATGCACTTTCGTACTTCCCCCGGGAACAAGAGAGGTGACAGGCACATGAGAACATCTTTCCCTCTCCCTCTGCGCTTTTGTCACCCTGGGCATCCATCTTGGAGTAAGCCCCAACCTCCTGGGCCGCTCCATGCATAAGCCCCACTCCACTTCCCACTGACGCACCTTTCACGACATGATCGTCTGGTCCCTACTGCCTCTTGTTTCTCACACCGAGCATGACTCACGTGGGCTTAGAGTAAGCATCGACCATGACATCGTCTTATGGGCATCCTCAGAGTGTAAGCCCCAATCCATTACTCTGGGCCTCCTCAGAGTGTAAGCCCCAATCCATTACTCTGACCCTCCTCAGAGTGTAAGCCCCAATCCATTACTCTGGCCCTCCTCAGAGTGTAAGCCCCAATCCATTACTCTGGGCCTCCTCAGAGTGTAATCCCCAAGCCATGCGAACTACGAGGACTTTGACCCATGTCAAGGCATGGTACGTAGGAAGCCTCCCCGAGGTTCAAGCCCGATCACCATCAGAACCGCGGGTCCACATTCACTTCGGCTCTCCAACACTCCCATTAAAACTATGTGGACTTTGATCCATGTCTCCTAGGCAGGGTACGTAGGAAGCCTCCCTGAGGTTCAAGCCCAACAACCGTTCGATCCGACTATCTTCACGTCGGTTCACCGCACCACTCCTAGTGCTGCCTCAATGAGCATAGACTCTTCGGGGTCATTAATCCAAAGAGGGATGGTAAACCTCGGGCCTAAATGCTTCGAAACCCCTGCATTCAACTGACCATTTCCCACCCTGAGAAATCTGTGGATACTATGCTTGGGTATAAACCAATGATTTGTGAACATATGAATACATCTTAAATCTATAAGAGAGTCCCAGAACAGGCAATAATTCCCCCAAAATGGTGTGATGAGCCCGACCTCCCATCCTCTCGACCAAGGTGAGTTCTTAAGAATCGCTGGTCAAACCACCCAGCGAATGCCTGCCTTTGGAATGTAGGTCCACATATTACTTGATATGGAACCGTTGGGCGTTTTGAAACCGACCCGGGACAATGATCCTACAATCCTTCCAATAAGGGATAAAATTGAAATAAGTATCTATCTTCTCCAATCGAGACTCAAAATCCTGATCTAAAATGGATCTGTCAGACTTATATAGAATATGGTGTTGAAAGTCTCTAATATCATTCATCAAGAGTATTCTCTATCAAAAACATAGGTAATGTGGCCTATTGTAACATACTCATCAACATCTTCCTTACAAACCAAATGGGGGGTATACCATGAGTCATACCTAAATATATATAAAACTATTAGGGACACCTAATCCAAGATTATAGAAAACATAATATTAATCAATTAATATTAAAATTAATTCCCATTGTACACTGACAATAAATCATTGGGACTTGTCAATTATTAAATTATTTTACCTACATAAAACAAGTAAAACATAAAATAGAGTTTATACCCAAGAGGATTGTGTGTGAAAAGTCCAGGAAATGAAACAAGTCTCAATCAAATGATAGTAATAAAAAGGGGTTGGTTAAAAGATAAAAATGATGAAATAGTTTTTAACGAAATAGAATGTATGAAACTATAAATGAATAGAAAAATTCCACGTAATATATCAAAGCTATAAATAAGTTTAAAGAAAAAAAATTATTGTTTACTATTAAATTGATTTTCCTTTATTCCAAGAGAAAGGAATATTAAGTTTCCAATATATATAAAGTTTCACCATTATCCATTTTTGTGGAAAATTAAGCTCTTTTGTTTGAATTTAGTATTCTATCAACCAATAAATTCACAAATCTAGGAAAATATGAAGTTGGATTTTTCAAAATAAAATTAAAATTTGATCTTGAAAAAAATCCATAAAAATAAATGATCTATGAGTGAATAAAAAAATAAAAAAATATCAATATTATTTCCCCTTATATGTTCTATTCAATTACTATATCCATTTCTACAAAGTAAAAAAAAATTCTTAATAGTGTGATAAGAAAATGAGAATAAAGGTAAAATGTGTATCCCCAATCATGAGATCTAATTTCACAGATTTTTCTTCTCTCCAACTACTCTCAAGTAACCTCTTATGTTACAGATTCCCTCCTTTTGACCAAGAATAAATTGACCAATTCTTGAAAAATAAAATTTTCTCATCTCTCAAATGGATTAAAATGAAAACTCATAATAAAATCTCTCAAAAACAATATTTTTTTTATATTTTCATAATCTATATGGTGTGGGTCACTATTGATCATCTTATACTTTGTGAAATGATATGAGATACCTCGTGAATTTCATAAGCCCACACGGGTTCTTGATTTTTCTATTACTGATTTCTTAGAAAGATTTAGTTGTAATCTCATCTCTGACTAGCTCCTTTCTTATATTAGCTGCATGCTTGGTCTATATTTTATTTTTAATTGAAAAATTAAGGGAAGATATGGAATTTTAATCATTCAAAGTAGACAGATATTTTTTCTATATTTGATGAACCATCTGTGGTGAATAGAAAAACTTATGAGTTTAACTTTAACTATGAAGTAGCATCCAACCTTCCATATATGATATACCTATTATTGGTGATGGATAACTAGATGAGCTACACATTAATTATCCTTTATTTTCCAACCATCTTTGTATTAATAACATTATGAATTTCTTAGTCAACCTTCCATGGGTTGTTTTACCTTCTCTAAAAGAAACAAACACTTAGCCATAAATATCCCTTCGTTATAAAAGAAATAAAACAAAAAAATCAAAATAATTTTTTTAAAAAATTTTAACCCTTTCAGTTAGTGAATTATAATATATTCCCACAATTTATATTCATGATTAAAATAATTGATTGTTGAATGAATTAAATTATGCTAGATATCATTCCAAATTCCATTATATATATATACATATATATCAAATTGAATTTCACCAAAATTATATAAAATAATTATTTTTATAAAATATAGAAATTAAAAAATTGAACATTTCATCAATTTGTTAACAAAACACAAATTTTAATTCAATTATTGAAGAGTTACCATTTTAACTCATAAATAATAAGATTGTGAATTTTGTCAATTAAAAAAATTATTGAAAAAAAATCATTAACATCCGATAATAAATATGTGGTAAACATATAATTAAATAATTACATATAAAATTATCCAAAACATATCTAACTTCATGTCATCAAGCAATCAACTCATCAAACATAGTTCAAGCAACTTAATCTTGAAAATGAAGAGGTTCAAATGAAAAAAAGGGTTAAAAAAACTCCCCCATAAAATATTTTAAGTTGGTTATGATTATTTATCTTCTTGAAAGGTATGTTTTGTTCCAATAGTCAGTTTCTAGTTTTAAACATACACGTACACTTTTTCATTCAAATTTTCTTACAAAACATCTCGTTTTCTCATTTGTAAACAAACTCGCATAATTATCTATGTATCCTAATTTGACATAATATGTGGATGAGTGAGTTTAATAATTAAAAATAACTATAAATAAATCATACCTCAATTTTTGAATAAAAAATAATAAATTCAACATGTATTATAAGTTCAATTCAAAACCCATTTAAATGAAAATCTAAAAAATTAAATCTAAAAAAATAGTTAAAATCCCATTAAAATTCAAATTCAACCTTCAAAAAATTAATCAAAAGAAATATATTTACATAATAGGAATGAAAAATATGTTTTTTGATTTAATACTTGGTAGAAAAACTTTTAGTCACTCAAAAATGGAAAAACTTCCATAAAATTCTGGAAATATTTAGAGTCAATGAAAAGGAAAATTGAAGCCCGATAATAGTCAAGTAAATTTTTAAGGGGTTTTTTAAGGGTTAAAAATGAATACAGTTTAGAATAGTGAAAGATAGCACTCCCCAACACTTAATTCTCAAAATTTTCCATGTTGTTGAACTACGACATGGAGGAAACATTTAAACAATGTAGGCTCTAAAATGATTTTCAAATCATTATATCTAAAATCAGGTTCAAGGGTCAAAATAAAGTTTTATAAAATATTTTACACAAACCAATGAAAAAAATAAAAACATATAAAACATTTTCCTCCTTTTTTAATTCCTAATGGTTTATATTCATTCTTTTAAGAAGAATTTTCATGCTAATAGGTAGTTTAGTTCATAAATATTTTTAATCTAACTAAAAAAATTGAACTACCTAGATGATATTGAAAAAAAAATACAGAATTATCAGTAGCAGTTAATCAATTTTCAAGAATATTTTTAATAAAAATATGGATTTTAAAATAACATCAATAGCATACTTTTCATAAATATTAGAGGCATATTTGAGTACATAAGGGAGTAAAATCAACAAAAAAAGTGAACTGAAATTACTCTTATAAGAATATTTATCTTTAGTGGTCCTTTAATAACACTATCCCATTTATCATTAAAGTGTATCTCCACTAGTAACTTACATTTTATAATTTATGAGTTGATATAGATAAAATTTAGATTTCAGAAAACTATACTTGGATGAAAAATATATGTATTTATAGTGTAAAAGGTGATGGTTTGAGTTTTCTCTAGCTTATATATCATCTTGGTATAAGAAAATTAGTTGTAATTATTTTCATCATGTGAATTAAAATAGGTTTAGATATTACATGACTCTTTAGGGGAAGAAATAAGTTATGTTCCAAATAGTTAATAAGTTATATTAAATATTCCAAATCATTCCCATGAGATGAGACAATAATATTTCTAATAATAATCTATGAAACACCATCTCAAAAATCAGAGAGACAACATAATGGTTTTATTAATATTCAAAACAAATAAAAAATAATAAGAATGTTCATGGTTTAAATCTCATGAATCATATAATTTTATGTATTTAGATACAAATATTAAAATAATAATTTTAAAGATTGGATATAATAGAAAAGACCATTGGATAACCTTTAAATTATTGTTTAATCCTCTGACCATTAATAAGGAACGGATGGTTCTTCACTCTAGTCAACACCACAACTACATTAACTGAAACTCGTAGTATGTTAAATGGTCCCAAAAAATTAATCCTTGGTTTTTGAGGAAGCGATTTTAATCTTGAATTGAAAGGTAGGGAATTTGGAACAACATTTAGATTTTTTTTAATAGAATAATCACGAAAATACTTTAACCTCTCATTATAAATCCAACAATTATTATTTGATTATATTATAATCTCACCTAAATTACTCATCTATATAAATATTTTCTCCCTATGAAATTTAAACTCAAATATTAGTGCCTTACCATCCCAATAAAACTTATATTGATGCTTAATATATTAAAGGCATTATTTCACAAAAACAAACCTCCTATAAAGGGATATCTTATTGGGGGGTTTAATTTCATTTTATAGGCCCATAAGAGATCATCCAGTTTCAAGGACAGATCCTTCTATTAATTACACACATATTTTTCTAAAATATACTTGAATTGTATATTTAAAATTTTAACTCTCCCAATAGATGGTGATGTAAAATAGTTCCAATTTTATCTAGCGACCTATAATTTTTCATTAAATTCATGATTGGGATGTTATTATAGTGGGTTACATTTCAGTGATAAAATCCCTAGGTACACCAAATCTATAAATATCCTTCTTCTTAACTAATTTTACCACATGTTTAGATATGTTTTTTGGAATTTAAACATCCTTAACCGATTTGAAATAAAATTCTGTTAATACTAAAATGTACTAATTCCCTTAAGAATATGGTAATTTTCTTATAAAATCTAATCCCTAAACATCAAACTATTCATTCTCTTAAATTCATTTCTTTGGAATATGTTTCCACTTACCTATATTACCCATTCTATGGAATATGTCACAACTATTGATTAAACTTCTAGAATATTTTCATATAGTGGGAAATTAAAAGAAATCATGGATAAATATTTGGGATGTCCTTTCATCCCCTTTGTAAAGATTATCGACCTTCAAGAATGTAAAATATCTCTTTCTCAAGGACACTCTTTCTCATCATAAAATCTGTACACCTTAATAATAATAGTGGGTCATCCCAAAATTAGTAATTAATGTATGAAGGGAATTTATTTCTTTGATTTTTTGTGATATCTATATAAATCATTCCTATAGTAATAAAATTAGAAAAATATTCATACTAATATGTTTCTATGACTAAAACAAAAAAAAATCAACTGAATATAAATAATTTATCTCATTGGGTTCATCATTTGGGATACTTTAAAACCTAGATAGATGTATATCCACAACATTTTCATCATCGATCTTATAACTAATCTCAAACTTATGTTCTATAACAAAATGAACCAAATCATCAGTCATGGTTTAGTATATATTTTTATAGGTAGGTATTTAACTATATCATGGTTAGTAATAACTATAAATATGGACTCAATCAAGTATTATCTAATTTTATTACATATAAAAAACAGATATCAATAGTTCCTTATCAGGTGTGGTATAATTTCTTTCATGATAATCTAGTAATCATCTCACATAGTACATGTCACAAAATCGCTTATTTTTTATTTTCCAAAAAACTGCTCTTACAATGATATTAATAACATCATAAATTAACTCAAACGGAACATTTCTAACAGATAAGTGATTATTAATGTTGAAGTTAGTCTTTCATTTAATATGTTTATTGAATATAAAAATTACTCATAAAAATAAAGGGTTTGTCATTTACCCAAAGTGATCAAGGGTCCGTGTGATCTTCAAAAAATCTATGATAAACCTCTGATAAAAATCACTATATACTAAAATCATAAAATGAAATTAATATATCCAATAAGGGAAATATTTTAAAAGCCTAAATATTATAGTTATCAAATATTATAACCCTCATGAAATAATTATAAGGAATCACAATTCTATCTCTGACCATGAATTGAAATTTCTCTCAACATAGAATAATATAGTTCCATTGACAATTAAGAAAAACATGATTCTATATTTTCCAACAATCTTTAAAATTTACTTCCCACTATAGAGAATTTATCCATAAACACCTTAATAATCCTCCCAAAAAAGTCTAAAAATATAGTCATTATACATATATGGATGGTAGGTTGGGAACCACGCAATCTAAAGGGAATTCATTCGTAGAAAATTATTCCAAAAGGATATGTAATGTTGGTATTCTACTAATATTAAAGAAATATGATAATATATATTTATCTGGGATACCCATCAAGAATGTAATAATAATCATTCACATCTAACATACAACTCATTTGGTCTAAAAATGGAATAGTAAAATAATCCTTTTAGTGTCTACATTTTCCTTCTTATATTCAATAAAAACTCACCATATGGAAACTCTTCTTATCATCTATTTTTTTATAATTTTTATAGGTAATAATAGTGAAACCAATATTTTCGATAATTACATTAACTTATATAAGTCAATGACTATCTAACTACATTATTTGAGGTGATATGGGAATGTTTTTTTGCACCAATTGCGGCTCTTATTGAATGGATGGTGTAATCTTTGTCAAAGTTAGTCGATGGCCTTTAATGTGTTTCCTAAATAATAAATGATAACAAAATAAATCCTCTTTCTCAATGTTATCAAGATTAGATATCTCCTTGTATTCATTTTCTAGTTTTTTTAAGATATTTTATTTAGAAAACATATAATTCATTTCAACAAATTCACTATCGTACCTATGAAGTGGATATACCAACTTTCTAGAGAAATTCCCATACATGTTTTATCAAAGGGGGGTTCTAATTATTCTCATAAATAATTATTAAAAATCTTCCATCTTCTACATCAATTTGTTCATAATATTTAACAAAATTATCATTAAATCAATTTCTAGTTTCTGTAGGCACCTTTTATCTCTCAAAAACTTTTAATATTTTTATTTTATCACCAATTTTGAAAATTAATTTTCCCTCATCCACATCTGTGACTACACCACCATTTTCTAGTAAGGGTCTAAATAAGATGGTAGGGACTTTTTTATCACAATATATGTTTAGTATGATGAAATCAACAACAAGAAAATAGTATCACTACCTTAAAGAAGAGTCCAACCTCTATATTTAAGTGGGGAGTAATAGATTAGTTTGGATATTGCAACACAACTATAGTGGATTGTAATAATCATAATATTATTTGTATAAATAGTGAGTAAGGGGTCAAATTTATTATCATATATCTTTCGGAGACATTTTATGTGGCCATTATCTCTTATATTTCCTGGAATCAAATAATTAAAATAATTTTTTTTAGCATGTATCTTATTTTGAACAATTTCAATGCACTACTCTGTAAGGTTGTAGGTGGAAAAATACTCCAAGGAATTTTTTCTCGATGTAATTTTCATTAATGATTTAAAATACTGTATAATATAATGAAATGATTTAATGAAGGAAATATTAATCTCAATATTCTTCAATGTCTTAAAAAATAAGAGTAATTTATGTTCATGATTACTTTTATTTACTCTTAGAGGTAAATTTATAGTTGGGGATAGATTTTTCAAAATAGTAGGAATCCACTCACGTTTTTCCACAATAATTTATTTCCGTTTATTTCTATTTACTATTAAATCAATTTCATCAGGGGTTTCAAACAGAATCATTTAATGTTAATTTTATATTGATATAAAAATATCAAAATTCAAGGATTCATATATTTTGGTTTTTAGTTTAATTCAGAATTTCATTTTAGAGTTCCCCTGGTTACTCCCTAACTCCATGGTCAGTATTAAAACCACATATAGATGTGATAACCATAAATTTACCCCAATTATATACATTAATTTTACTAGGTTATATACATTTATCTCCTGTATACATGTACATAACTATCTTCTCCCCTTACGAATAAAATTTATGTATCCTAGCATCTATTTTAGCCTTATGAAAATCATAATGAAAATTTTGTGAATGAAATTTACTAAATAATTACTAGAACATATGCCATAAATCTTCCTGATAGTAATATGTTTCATCTTTATTCTTATTTTCATGGTGTTTCATCACCCATGGTTTGAATACATAGTGATGAAGTTTTCTCAACATTCAACATACTTTCCATGAAAAGTTAGGGTTGTTTTCAATATCATGGGTTCTAATCATAGGAAAACGGGTCATCACAACCTTCATTAATTAGTCCACATCCAAAAATATTAATATTTTATAATGATGGGGTAGGTATTTCAATGTTTGTGAATTAATTGGTATAGTTTCGAAACATTTGATATTAACAAAATTTATCTCTATGTGATGGGTTTTGATTTTGACCTCATAATTGGTTCGTATTATATTAGAATTATGGTTTACTAAGGAATAAATTTCACTTATTATTTCATAAAGTTTTGAATGCACTTTCAACCCTAATATAGTATTGAATTCAACATTATTTACTCTCCATCTCCAATTATAAATTTTCATGTTAATTTAGATATATATTGTTATAAATCCACCATAGTTCTTCATCTCTCTCATATTTATAATTACCTCAATAAAATTGTTCCACCAAATTATATCCTGAAGAATACAATGCTTTATATAAAGAAACCATGAGAATATGGGAAAGGATTTGATGATGAGTACATTTCCTGAGCAGGACCAAAAATCTATCTCATTATTCATGGAAGGCACCTCCATCCAATTGAAAAAAATTGGGGAACTTATTTCTAATCTCTCCTTTAAATAACCTTGGATTAAATTTCATTAGAATGTAATTTTAGTCTTTTTCCTATGATTTAAATATGTTCTCATTTAAACAAAGAAACCAGTTACTAGCTTTCCATTTTAGGCTGAAGTGGAACACACTCATTTCAACATCATTCTCATCTAGCCCTTGAAGTGGTAAATGTTTCAAAAAATTTGAGAAGTCCATAATGAAGGATAGAGATTTATTAATTGGTATTCCATTGATAGTGGAAAATGGATATATATGACTATATTAAATCATTATTTCAGGATCTTTTGGGTGTATAATATAATAAAGATTTCCTGACAATTGAGAAAGTTGAAATGTCTTTACTCCATAAATTTATTGATTGACTTGAATAATGTCGGTGTGATGGTTTTACTCATCAATAGTAGGCTATACCTCTATTGGGTTATCCAATTCAATTTTCTTTCATCTATTGGGGTCCTTATCATATTTTCCAATTTCTTGAATAATAGGATAAATTTTTTTATTTTTTCATCAAGTGCACATTCACTATGTATTTTTTATTTTGAATTATTAATATTATCACTTTTCACATGAATCCATCACTATCAATGGAACAAAAATTTGACAAGGATTTTTTGGGACATATCAATTTATTTATTTATTCTAAATTCTATAAAATAATAAACTATTAAATAAGGGTCCAACCGACAATGAAGTTTAGTTAAAAATCCATGAAAGAAACTAGAATTTAAAAAATTACTGCAACAGTAATGGTGATGATGAAATTAGAGAACTGATGAAATAGTGTTGAAGTATAAAAAAAAGTATGAAATAATAAATAAAATATTTGAATTCCCAGAAATGTGACTAATATAGATGAAATTGATAAATATATGAAATTTTTTTAATTTTAGTTGTTAAATTTATGTTCCTCTATTACGAAATATTGAAACACCATGTTTCCACCACTAAAATACTGTTGATATTGTATCCTATTGAGGATGATTGACCACATATAGGTGAATTCAGTAGTTTATCAACCACTAAATTCAATAAGATAAATAAATATAATGTTCTATTCAAGGTAAAAAAAAATTTAAAAACCCCCATATAAATAATGTTCCATGAATGAATTGACCAATCCACGAAAAATTTTATCATCTATTATTTTAAATGGATTTTTAAGTCAATTTACTAAATTATTTCTCACGAACAACATCCTTATTTTTAAATCACCAACCTATATGTGGCATAGATCATTTTTTCATCTTCATTATTATGAAATAACACTTATCTCCCTTGAAATTTGATAATTTGATATGGGTTATTGATTTTTATATTATGTATTACTTAGTAAGATTCGTTGGTGATCCCATTTGTGACCAACTTCTTACTCATCCCGGAAATTTTATTATCCCATATTTTATTTTTAATTAAGACATTAATTGTGGATACTCCATTTTAATCCTTAATAGAAGACTGGGATTTTTACTATGTTTAATGAACCATATGAGTTTGAGGTCCAAACATTTGATTTTCACTTAAACCATCTGGGAAATGAAAACCACTCGAGTTTCACTACAACTGTTTGAGAGTTTCCATCCTTTTAATTATTATGTAACATATGTGGGTGAAGTATAACCTTTAATGATTCACTTTAACTATTATGGATTCACCATACATCAACGTTTGATGAACCTTCTGATTTCTCCAATCAACCATCAATGGGTTTTTCTACCATCTTACCAAGAAACCAACACCTAGTGAGATTTATCACCTCTATAAAGAAAAAAATTGAACATCCTAAATATAAAAAATATGTTCTAGGATTCCAGACTTTAAATAGGTGAACTAAAATATATTACAAACCATTATATTCAAAATATAAATAATGAATTAATCAATGAATTTCTTAAAATTTAAGATCATTCTAAAATATCCTCAAAATATATATATATCAATCCATGCCTCATAAAAACGATCTAATAGAACTGTTTTTAGAAAAAATGAAAATTAAGAAAGATAAAAATTCATCAATCTATCGATAAAATAGAACTTTTCATTCAAATATTAAAGGAGTAAAAAGTTTCACTAATAAAGATAAATATTTAAACTATTATCAATTAATGAACATTTTGGAAAAAAAATCAATTACTTAATATTAAAAAGATATGGAAAAATTTATTCAAATACATACATATCATATACCTACGTCAAAGATAGGTGTGGAAAATCATGATATATGATCCTTACCTAGGTGTCAATCCTAAAAATAGCATCACTTTACTTAAATAATTCTATAAATTTATGGTCAATGGATCATATCATAGTGGTCCATAAAATCTCATGTAAAATTTTTTGTCCCTTACATTCATCACATAAAAAGTTCAACTAATTTTATTTTCCTACCAACCCATGAAATCCTTGCATATGCATATCCTCGAGTTATATATTATCCCTCAACCAAAAGCACAGATTCGTATTTATCACTACCCACCTCCATAACTACCTCTTCTATGATGTTATTGAAGATGGGTGTGACCATATAATCCCACCCCAAGTATTCCACGATTTAATAACTATCACCATTCGTATAGAATATACCTAAATGATATGAATTACCAACATTATATCACAAAAATAATAAAATAACCACATTTATATATAACATTCCAATCACATAGACGAAATTTAAAAAAATGGAGAAAAAATATAATGCTGGGAATAAACCACAAACCACTCCTTGGGAAGTACTTACAAACTCCAGTGTCTCATGAACAATATCCATAAACGAGATCATCTAGCTCAATCACTAAATGACACATGGGGTTCTAAAAATAGATATATATTTATATGGGTGAGAATATAAGCATAGTAAAAAAGATCTTCCTTATAAATAATGTGAACATGTTGATGGATCATATTAAATCCCATATGAGTAAAAAATAGAAACCAACTCATCACTTGATTTGGTAAAATATAATCCAAATCTCACCAAGGCACGCTCACCAAGTACCAAACTAAATAGGTAAATAATGTTGAATCATAAATATAAATGAATAATACCCCCTAACACTTTCCCATCGAACAAGTCACCCTAATCTCCAATCTCTCGTGCCATTGATCTTCCATATCCTATATCTATCATCATTTATATCCAAACCATCAAAACACATCCACATGATCATATCATACTACACCTCATTCAACTCATCATAGCTACAATATCATCACAAAGTAAAACAAAGATCCATAATATCCATATGTAAAATTAAATTATAGAGTATGCTATTGAATCTTATGTTTAATTACAAAAATAATAGAATTATAAATTATAACCATAACCTACTACAACATTCATGTACATATCTGTCATAACAGACGGTCAATACTGCACATATAATAACATACCCAATAAAAAATCCACCAAAACATTGGTATGAATACAAACTATGCTATGTATGGATGAGAGAGTGGTGTAGATGGAGTATCCATACATCTATAACTTCTACAAACTAGATATTTTTAATACACTCAGAACCCAAGGACAAATATAGTCATCAGCTTCCCCTGCCAACATGGGTGGTAGAGTGTATTTAATAACTTAATATAAAGATATATAGAATACAACCAATCTAATAAAAAGTATTATACCTTAGACTTAAGATATTTATAATGTGCCTTATGATAACTAGGCTTCCATATCTTCTAATATAAAGATTAAAAAAATATTCATACAAGTATAAAGATTCATCATAAATCATTTGATGTTTTGGTAATTAAAATTTTCAATTCACTTTATAAACCATGTCATCAATTATGTCCTATCTATTTAATAAATGATTAAATCAAAATTATTTAAATATTGAATATTTTATTTCTATATTATCAAATTATTATCCTTTAATGATTTAACCAAACCAATTAATAGTTCATATTCAATATATCATTAACATCATCAACACCCATCCCAAAACATTCAATTATTATTTAATAATAATTCTATATTTTTATCCATTATAGGACATGAACTAATAAATTTCAAATAAGAGATATATCAAAAGGAAAAAACCCTCTATAACCAGTGTAAAGTAAGCATTGTAAAAAATAAACAAGAAAAATTGGAAAGATCAGCTCACAACATATTCCAACTAACATAACATAAAATTCATCATAATTAATATAAGAAAAGGAAATCTCAAGTACCAACTAGTACCATCCATAGAAACATCGTTGGTATTAATTTTCTACAACAACCATTGAAAAACTTAAGATATGGAACCTAAAATTCCAATCATACTAGGTTTCAAAAAAAATACTAAAATGGATTATTCATTCAAAAGTATAAAATGAAAAAAAATCAGATTTTCTGTACAAACAAACTCAAGGGGTCACCAAGACCATAAAAAAGTATAAAATATTACCAAAATAAGATTTGAGATTATAAAAACAAAAACATTTATTTCGTTAAGTAATATAATTCCTTTAACATCATGAATTAACTAACTCATTATGAGAAGGTACTAGTCACATAAACATGATAAATAACAGAACATAAAATATGTCATCAATTGTAGATATGATAATATAAACATATTTTAAGATTAACTGATTCCATGCATTAGTTATAAAATTCAATGAATGCCTCATTTAATATATTTCATTGAATTTTAAAAGTGTTATATTTTTTAACATTTTTTTCTTGAAATGAAAACATCATTCTTCCCGTACTATCTACAAAATCAATAAAAGAAACATCATAATTATTAATGATCATATTCATTGTTTTCGCCACTTTCATTCCATCTAAATTCCTGAATTCATGTTAATTATATTTATTAATTTTAATTCGACCATTTACCCATATAAGATAAAGCATGATCCATCAACATATATTCATAAATAAAGTGATATTTATATATCAAATATCTCAATTTGAACCCACAATAGAGAATGAAGGAGATGCGCTAATAGGTCTTGGAAATAAAATTATTGGGTTGGTACCAAGAAAAGTAGAATTTTTCACAAGTTACTCAATTTTAAAGGCTTCTGAAGTTGAAGGCCTACTCAAAATGCTCTTCTGGACATCTCTAAACATGTAGCGTTCGAATGAAAAAGGTGAAAATGAAAAAAAGAGAGGAACACTAAGAATAAAATGAGGATAATGGTGAAGCTCACCGACCCCTCATAATTCTTTATAAAGAAGTGGAGATGTAGTGTTTCAATGATCCATGTTTCCAAATATAATTTACAGATTTAATGGAAATAATTAATCAATGTGGAAGGGTTGTAAATTATTCACATATAAAAACTCAAAAATCGGTAGGTTAGACTAAGTCAAATACATCGATGGAATATTAGTACTTAACACACCAATTATGGACTTGACCACAACATCACATGGGAGACCATTATGGTTTTGAGGATTCATCCCCATCATTTCTAACCCACCATAGAATTAACCATAGTGATGTGCTTCCTCTCCCACTCTTTACATCTCTCTTACATAGTACAACCTTATCTTGATCTGGCACCATCACCATATCCTCGATGGGTGTTTCACCACATATTTTATCTTATATGGGGACTATCCAAGAACTATGCTCATGTAATAAGTTTTTTCCTTCCTCGTTTCCCAATCCTAAACTCAATAAACCCATCTAGCCACTACACCCTCTAAAATAGGCTAGATCCTGGGTATAAAAATCTACCATGGCATCCAAACATACCCACAATGGGAATTTAAAACAAAAAAATCACCAAATAACAATAATTTAAATCCTCCAAGGACACAACACTAAAATATTTTCTAAAACATCCACCCCCAAGAGTGATTTAACCCCCATTAATCCAAAACTCAACCCTATTACATCCTAACTTATCCAAACTCCCACTTGGAACCTCAAAAATATCAAAAGATATAACGAAAGGGTCTAAAAGGACTGGACCCTGATAGGTCTCACTGGATATACATTATTCTTAATATCATGTTTTGAAGTTAATTTCCAAACTTATATAGTGTTTACATCATTCCATTATCTAATCATAAAATCTCAATTTTTCTTCAATTTTCATTTCTTCCTCTTCATCAAAATATTTTTATTCAATCATGTACTTATCTCTTTGAACTCATAAACATGACACATACCATCATATTATAATTAGTTATGAATAATATGAAGTACATATCATTATATTTTTATTCCTGACAAATTATTCCATACACATTTATGTGAACCAAATTAAGAGAAATCAATGATTGGTTTTTAACTAGAGGATATGGATTCTGAACCATATTTCTTCACATACAAGAATCACATATCATTTATCTGTCACAAAATGGTGAAATAATATTAAACACCACTCATAACATGGTCAAATTACCTATACTTATTTATTAATGTGGCTTACCCTATGATGAATTACATTATTTCATAATAAACTATTGAAAAAATTCATTAACTTTTATGTCTAAAAAAAAGATTCCCTTCTTTTCTCAAAAATATCAAAATGTAATTTATACCCTAACATTTTATTATATATCCTTTTTTATGGAAGGTCACATCTAAACTAGATTCACAATGATAATTGAAATTTAATAATTTATTATAGAGTCTATAAAAATAAAATAACATCAGCAGTCCTCAATTATCCTCTATCTAATTGATTATTATCATTTACATCATTCATAAAGGATCCATTATTTCTAAAGTTTATTATTCTATCAAATCATATCTTTACATTTTTCAACTCATTAAAATTAACATTCATATGTGATGAAAAATGTTGTCCAAAATCCTAGGTCTACTATTATTTGACACCATCAATGAAATTTTAGAAAAATTTCCAATCTCACAATTCATTCTTTATTTCTAAGAAGTTCCAATGTGGTTTGAGACATGTTTTTTTCATCACAATTTTTATCATCATCAGAACAAAAATTGAGTTCTTATCCTTCAATTGGGTAAAATCAATTTTTAAATGGAATAGAATTGGACTTCATTACATAAAATATCCTTTGACTCCCATGATAAAATCAACCTCCTAATTTTTTATAATATATATAATTATATAAACAATGTTTCAAATAAAATAATATCCATATAAAGAGTCTATTGAGTAACCTAATAATTTCATAATTCACATCATTATCAATGAACATTCAAAAAATAACATTATGATTAATGATAAGTACATATGGTTTTAGTATCTTTAAAAACTAGATACACAATATTCATATTTCTTGAAATATCTTGAACATCTCCCATAAAAATCATCTCATTTATAAAACTTATTAGAAAACATAAAAAATTCTTTCGTAACATGATGAATTGATAAATAAGAAAGGGTGAGCTTTGATTCTATGTAAGGGAAAAAATAGTTATCAATGATAAATTAAATATATCATGAGCATAAGGATATGATAAAATGGATTATTATATTAAAATAATACCCAACATATCATATATTATAATTTTGAATCATGGAATAAATCTTAGTAGTTTCTAAGATATGAATCATAATGTAATAAAAGAACATGAGTTCTAAGAGCCTCAAATTTTCATAATACAGAATTATTTTCAGTACACATAAGAGTAGGAAATATTTTCCATAGTTACTAATCAATAATAAGAATACCATAATAAATATTATTCCTTCCACATATAATAATTCAAGTTTCACTCCAAAGACTATCACAGTGGATATAGTCCCTTACTGAAGTGTTTTTACTTTTTATTCATGTCTTTATTATCCCATGAAATATCTATCTCATCCCAATGAATTACGGAGATATATAATTCTAAGACCCCCAATAAAATAATCATAATATATTCATATTTTCACCAATATATTACAAATCATAAATCATATATCATAATTCATGCAAAGGAATTGATATGGGTAGGTATTTTAACAATTTATCATAGCATGAACCGTGGAAAATAAATGGGTATCCCAAACATCTCATCTAAATAATCATAAACCATACAGAGATCAGATAAGGATGGTATCATTTTACAATATCCCTAGTAAATCATAATTTAAATTTATGTATGTTATCATGGATGAAAATTGACATAAAAAATCACATGGAATGTTTCATGATGAAAATACCCCTTTCAATTTGATATCACTTATTTAAAATCCAAAAATTTACAAAAATATTTTCAAAAAAAAATTATTTGGAAAGGAATGTGTAAACATAAAAAGGATGTTTAAAAACATTTAGTGTCCATGATGGGGGAAATTATTTTTGTTTTCATTATTGTTAAAATATTTATTCCTTCACATTTGTGATAAAACTCAAAATTTCCTCATTTGGAAAATGACATGAATATTCATTTTAGTTTTTTTTAAACTAAATAATAGTTATAAATGAATTCAAATAATAATATGATAATATTTAAACATTTTTTAAATCATTTTTTAAATCATTAATATGGAAGGAAATCTATTTTTAGCAAAGAGAGAAAAAACTCAGTTTTCCAAAAGAAATATTATTTTAGTATATTGAGAACATAAATAGAGGATTATGAAATGAAAAATATGTAATCATCATAAATATATAAAGTATAATAAAATTAATATTATTATTTAATGGTATATTTGAAAATTTCATCATTTTAATTTCAATTGTAAACAATCACATTAAATAATTAGATTGTAACATAAAACCCATACCAATTTTGTATCTTTTTCATTCAAGAATAATGAAATATAGAACCTTATATTAATATTTAAATACCCATTATTTTAATTAAAATAATTATAAAATTCATTAATATGTAGTATATACACCAAATTAAAGAATCAAGTGGTGAATATTGTATGTGTCTTGTATAAATAAAAGTGAGACAAAAATCAATTACCTCATTTTCCACTTGCATCAAAAGTGATATAAAAAATATATAAAATATATAAATTTATTATAATTATACACTATAATAATTTATATACTTTTAATATCATATATAATCCACATATATAATTTCTACACTTATTTAATAAAAATTTATTTATTAAAATTATCATTTTGAGTGGTTAATTGTATCTTTCTACATAGATATTTTTGTTTTGTAGTTATGGACCTTATAATATGATCATGGTTTAATAAACTCTACTATTTTAACCTAGATATAAATATAATATATATATTAAATTTTTATATATTCAAGTTCATCAATAAGATTTAGTGGTAGAAAATGATTTACACTATTAATAAAGATGGAATGTCATACATACAAATGACCTTTGCTTCCATTTTTTTATGAATGGAATGAAATAATAGTAAAAAATATCTATCCATTAAATAATAATATTAAAATATATATTTATAAAGTTTTTATTTTTAACCAACCAATTAAATTGGTGATTAATCATGAATTTCACCGCTACATTGAGATGGTAAGACGTACTTATGTACGAGTGATGTTTTCACTTTCTCTAGGATCAAAAGAACATAGATAATGGTTACTAAATTATCATAATAAAAATTAAGTATATTTATGAAACTGAATTAGTTATTTTATAATAGATAAAATGGATTTATAACATGTATAAGAATAAATAAAATAGAAATTATATGTTAAGAGATATACATCTTCGTTGAGAAACCACTTTTAGATTACACATTCCGACTCAAAAGAATTTTCTTTCAGTAAGACCATAATAACTAGGTTGTGGTGAAATTAGATAAGATTATATTAGTTTAGGTATAATTTAAAATATATATCCTGGAATTTTTGAATGATGAATAAGAGGAAGTTCCCTTTTATAAGTGAGGGTATGGGCACTCTTAGAAATATATAATGATTTTAATTAATACACAATAATTTTCATTATAAAATCATCCCAAAATGATATAATTATAATATAAAAGGACTAAGGGTATAAATACTCACATAATATAAATTCTTTACAAGTTATGGTTGGTTTTTTCCCTTATCTCTATGTTTTATCCCCAAGTTAACCCTTTTGACAATTACCGCAATATCAATATTTTATATTCTTTATTAGACATGAAAGTCACTATAAAAGGTAAATTGACTCATAAATTTATGATGGTTTATTTTTTAAATCACATTCAATTCTATTGTAATTTTTTTTAATTTTTAATCAATTTATAAAATATTGTTTATTGTAAAATATAATTAATTTAATTTTTGAAAATACATGAAATATTGTAATATAATATTTTTCTAACTCATGTAAAATGGTCTCAAAATGAAATGGATTCAATTATAATGAAGAGGTGATATTAATATTAAAAAACCCAAATTTTTAAATTTTTAGGTACCATTTTAAACTATTCTTATTTAACCACTTGGTTAACTAATTTGAAACTTAACCGTGGAATGACTTTTAAAATATTAAAGTTTTATAGTGTTACTTATTTGATAAAATATGGAATATACATTGACCAAGAAAGACTTCATTATAAATTTATTATCCTAGTTTCCACATTTCATTATTTTTAATATTTTCAAAGAATTTCACAAAATATATTTGACATAAAGTACTATTAATATCATTTTATGAACTAATCACCTAATTTGAATTTGTACACAACATGAAAATTTGGGAATTAAAATATTAACCTTTAAAAAATCTGTAATATTTTATTTTTATCTTAAAAACTATTTTGATGATTAAATTACCAAAAAAATTGAGTTTATAAAATCATATAACTTATTTTTTTTATTTCTTTCACAATCATTATGTTTTTTTTCATAATAATTTCATAGAATGTTTTCATCGCTAAAAATAAAAAAAATACCATGATAAAACAAATTGATTCATATTTCAAATTAAAATTTATAGTTGAAAAAAATATATTTTTTATCACTACCAAGAAATATTATATATATTTATACAATAAAGAGATATTTTGGTAATTATATTTTACTTAAATATTATAAAATTCATAATCAATGTTAAATGGATAAAATGTCATGTTTTCAAATTTTGGAGGATGATTGCTAAAATTTAGTCATTAAATGAAATAAATTTCATTGATTGAATGAAGTTTATGTTTAATCACATTATTTTTAACTTTAGATTGAGGATGGAATAAAATTTCATTTTTATGGAAAAATATATATTTCTTCATTTAATATTTTAATTTTATGTTCTTAAATGATGTTAGATTTTCACGGATAAAATCATTGGGAACCCCCAATCTAGAAATAACATTTTACTTAATCATTTTGGCCACACTATTATCAATGTTTTTTTGGAATTTCCACTACCTTGACCCATTTGAAAATAAATTCCATAGCCAATAAAATGTAATCTTTACTTTTAGAATAATATAATGGATTTAAAAAATCCAAACCCCAAATATCTTATATTTCGATATCTAATGTTAATATATGTGGAAGCACTTTCCTCTAACCTACATTTCCCACTATTTGAAAATTTTCACATCCAATGATTTTACTTCTTACAGATCTTAATTTTATAGTCCATTAAAAGATATATTGAAGAACTTTTTCCTATGTACATCACCCCTTGGTGAGGAGTATCATCCATCAATAATGGAAAATAAATATTTTTCAAGGACACACTATCTCAATATCAAATCAGCACACCATCTAAATAATATTTAGTCGTCCCAAAAATAGTAATTAATTTATGAAGTAAATTAATTTCATGAAATTAATTTAGTATAATTTGGATTTATTAATATTTTAAATATATTATAAAAATATTAATTCAAATTAGTTTGGTTAACTGAAACAGAAATAAATTTTTTATTTGAAAATGTAGAATTTTTTCATTTGGGTTTTCATTTAGGGTATTCGGAAACCAAGACATAGGTTTATCCACTAGATTTTTAGTTCTCTACTTTTCCCTAGTCTAAAAGTATTTTTATTCAACAAAATTATCCACCTAATTAATTTTAGTTTAGATTATTTACTTGGAAGAAGTTATTTTATGGTATTATGGTTTGTAAAAACTTAAACCTTAGAATCAATCTAGTATTATCATATATTTTTAAGAGAAAATATAGTTATCGATAGTTCCTTCTCAATAATGGTATAATATAATTGATCATAATCTCGTAATATATAATAATACTACACCAAATTTAATATCATATCTTTTTATCTCCCTAAAACATCTCTAATATTGATATTACATGCATAAAAAATTAACACAAAGGGAACTTTCCAGTCAAGATCAATTATTATTAGTGCTTAAAATAGTTTTTAATTTATTCGGTTCAATGAATCTATATATTTATGATGAACAATATAGGGTGTATACATTAACTAAAGAGATCAAGTGTTCATGTGATCTTTGAAAATCCTCGATGAATATCCAATAAAATAAGTATATCTAATGAAATATCTGAGGAACATAACATATTTAAAAGGGATTTTCTTTAAAATATCATTAATCATAGAATAATATAATTTTATACTCATAATAAAAAATTTATGACCAATCAAAATTCCATTTGTGACCAAGAATTGAAATGTATCCCATCATTGAATAATATTAGTCTCTTGACAGTTAAGAGAAATAGAGTCTTTATTTTCCGACCAAATTTCTATTATTATCCCCATTATTGATATATCATCCATAAATACCCTAATAATCCACATAATAATTTCTAAACATATAGTCACTATACAGATTTTCAATGTAGTTGGGGAACCACACAATCCAAATGGTATTCACTGGTAGACAAATGTTCCAAATGGAAAAGTAATGGTGGTCTTATCTTGGTCATAAAGAAATATGAGAATCTGTTTGATGCCAGGATACCAATCAAGAATGTAATAATACTAATTACTAGATAACATCTCAATAATTTGGTCCAAAATAGAATTATAAAATAATATTTACTAATGACTGAGTTAAGCTTCCAATATTAAATAATAATTCCATATAAGTTCACTTTTATTATCTAAATTTTTTCAATTTTTTCATTGGTAATAACAGTTACACAACCATTTTAGGAATCACTGAAAAAAGGATCACTTAGGGACTTTCTAAATAGTTAACTTTTACTGATATGGTAGTGGATTAAGCCCAAAATTTGGATCGTATTAAACGGAGGGTAGAATATTGGGTCTAGGAAGTCAAAGGGATTTAATGTTATTCCTTAAAAAATAATGAGAACTAAATAAAGCCTCTTATTTATATTTTTCATATTGAACACCACCGCATATTTAGTTTCCAATCCCTGCTTTAAGATATTTTCATTAGAAAACTAATCATTATTTTCACGAAATTCACACACATACCTATCAAATGGATCTCCCTAATTACTAGAGATAGTTCCAATAAGTTCTTTAGCAGAGGAGGGGATCCTCTTATACTCATTAACAACTGTTAAAAATCATCAATATTATTCATCAATGGGTTAATCAAATTAAAAAATTTACCCCTAAATAAATTTATAGTTTATGTAGTAACCTTTTATCTCCAAAAAACATTAAATTTTTTAATTTTTCACCCTTTTTGAAAATTAATTGTCCCTTATCAACATCAATGATTGCACCACCATTGTCTAGTAAGGGTCTAACTAATATTATAAGGACCTCTTTATCACAATCCATATCTTGTATGAGGATGTAAACGTGAAAAAAATATTACTACATCCCTAACAAATATATCATCATGTGTTTTTATGGGGATAATGAAAGATCAGTTGACTAATTCCAACACAGGAATAGTGGACCATAATACTTTTAATATTAGTTGTTAAAATGTGAGTAAGGGATAATATTTGTTTTCATATCTAATTAAAACACATTTTATGTGGCCATTATCTATTAGATTTCATTGGATGAAACAATTTCTAAATATTTTTTTCATATAAGGTATCTTATTTGGGACAATAACACTACACTCCTCTGTTATGTTGTCGGTGGAAAACATCTCCAGGGTATTTTGGATTGATATAACATTCATTGATCATTTAAAATATTCTATTATCTAAAAAACTTTTCAGGAAGTGAATATTAATTTTTAGATTCTTTAATATCTCAAAGAACCTGAGTAATTAAGGTTCATGATTATTTTTCTTCACTCATTTAATAAAATGTATGGTTTGGGATGAATTCTTCTAAATAGTAGGAATCCACTCGAGTTATTCCTCAATAATTTATTTCCTTTTATTATTCTTAAATATCAAATATATCTTTTCTTGGGTTTGAACTTAACAAATAGGCTTTAAATATATTTTTTTGTTTCATTCATGATTTCAAAATTGAAGGGTTATTTGATTTTTTATTTTAGATTCATTTTGGGGATCTCTTGGTAACTCAAAAAATCTTTGGTCAGTATCCAGACAACTTCTAATAGTGAATCCCAATAATTTATTCTTATAATTTACAATAATTTTATGATATAATTTATATTTATCTCTTATATACATGTACCTATCTATTTTACCCAAATGAAAATCTTGGTTGTGTGTCCTAATATCTTTTTTATCCTTTTCAAATTAAAATTGATACGTTTATGAATCAAAATTATTATCAAATAATAGAATATACCCCTTATTTCCCCTTGAGATTTATAGGCTTCATATTTATTTTTATATTCATTTTATGGCCATAACTATGGTCTGAATCATGGGGAAATTGGTTTACTCAGAATTTCGTACTATTTCCATGATAACTTAGGGTGGTTTCCATTTCCCAAGTTCTAATGATAGAAAATGGTTCATAATTACCTTCCATCCATGTGCCATATCTAGAAATATTAACACTATCTAATGGTTGTGTGGTCATTTCAATTTATTTGAATTTAGTGATATAGTTCTAAAACATGCCACAATGATGTAATTTCAATCTAAGTGATTGGTTTTGTTTTTTACATCCAATTTCATTAACATTTTTTTTTTGATTTTTGGTTCTTTATGGACTGAATTTGATCTAATTTTTTGGTAAATTTTAAAATGCACTTCCAACCCTAATCTAGTGTTGAAATAACCCTTGTTTTCACTAATTCTACTAGAAACTTTTTTTTGTGAAATTACAGCTAGATTTCTATAAATAATTATTAGTTCATCATATCTATTATCATTGTAATTACCTCTAACTGATTCATCCACTAAATTATAACATGAACAAGAAAAACCTCTATATAATGAATCCTTGAGAAGATGGGTGGAGATTTTGTGATGATTAAAGTATTGAGTAGGTCCTGAAATCTATATCAGGCCTCATGTAAGGCCTATCCATCCTATTGAAAAAAATTGGGCATCTTATTTCTAGAATCTCATTTTAATATCCATGGGTAAAATATCATTATAAATGAATTACAGACTTTTTCCAAGGATTTGATGATTTTTTTCATTTAAATATATAATCAAGTTCTTAGATTTCCCTTTTAGGTAGAAGGAGAACACTTTTATTAAATCGTCATTCTAACTAATACCCAAAATATTTAATTGTTTCACTATATTATAGAATTCCCCAATGAATTAAAGATATTCATCCATTTCCATTCCATTAATTATGACAAAAAAACATATTTAGGTATTTTAAATTATAATTATGGGATCTTTTGGTTAGCCTAAAAAATAAAAATTTCATGACAATTGAGTAATTCTAAACTTTCTTATTATCAAACATTCTATACTATCTTGAATAATGTTATGTTCGTGTTTTTACTCATCACTACTAGGTTATCCCTCCTTTTGGTTCTTCAGTTCAATTTTCATTAATTAATTAAGATCTGTAATGTGTTTTTTAATTTCTAGAATAAGAGGATCACGATATTCAGTTTTTGACATAGTGAACATGCATTATTGATTTTTTTTGTTTTGAGTTATTGATATTTTAAATTTTCCACATAAAGGCTTCCACTTCAATGGAACTAATATTTAACAAAAATTTCTTCGGACCTGTCAAATTATTTGGGTATTATGTCTAATTGAAACAAGTAAATTAGTAAATAGGGGAGAAACCTTAAGGTAAGGTGTGTGTAAAATCTTACAAACAAAAGAAATATTTAAAACAAATAAAATAACAATAATGTTGATGTTAAAATGAGATCACAGATGAAATAGTGATGATGTAAAGATAAATGTGTTTAAAAAGTGATTGGAATAAATGAATTATAAGAAATAGGATTAAGTTAGAAGAAAGTGATAAATATAGGTTAATTTTTTTATTTTTAGTCAATTTTTTTCTCCTCTATTCTGAGAAATTGGCATACCAGTTTACCAACATAAAAAGGTGTCACTAGAATATTTTTTCAGGGATTATTGTGATCATCTCGGTGAATTCATTATTCTAACAACCACTATATTCACTAATCTAGAGAAAGATAATGTTTTTTATCAAGAACAATTTTTTTTTTGATCTTGACAAAAAGAAACCTACAGAAAGATTGATTCTTGAATGAAGTTAAAAAATATGAACAAAAGACAGATAATATTTTTCCATATAAAATTTAAGTAACAACTATGATCATTTTAATTAACTAGAATAATTTTATAATAATAACATAAGAAAATATGGATAAGGTTGAAATGATTTTTCTTTATTGAGGATCTATAATTTCCCAACTCTTTCTTCTCACCAACTACTACTATGTAAACTCATTCATGTCATATTTTCCCCTAAATGAATGAGAATGAATCGATCTATCCTTGAAAATATTCAGTTTTTGGTCTTTTGAATGGATTTTCATCTCAATTTCCTATATTTCTTCATATAAATAGCATCCCATTTCACAAATGAACAACTACCATGTATCATAGTTCACTATTTATCATATTCCTCATTTTTATTCGACACAAGATGCCAACATGAATCTCATGACTTGATATGGTTTTCTAATTCATCTATTAAGGATTCCTTTTTATGCTACATTGGTAATCCCAATCATGACATGTTTTTAACTCATCTCGGCGAGTAGATTATTCCATAATTTATTTTTAATTATAAATTTAATTGTGTATGTTTCATTTTAATCCTTATAGTATATCAGGATATTAAATATTTTTAATTATCCTTCAGTATTTGATTACAAATCTTTTGAGTTTCGCTTCAACCATCTGTGAATTGGAAACCTTCAGAGTTACACTTCAATCACCTGATATTCACAAACCAATTAAGAATTATGTTCTCTTAATAGGTGATGGATAAATTTTAATGTTTCAATTTAATCCTTCATGACTCACCAAACTTTTGAGTAAAATTAACCTTCTTTGTTTTCTAGTCAACCTTCAGGGTGTTGTTTCTCCCACAGACCAGGTAACCGACACATATTGAGATTTACCACTTTGATATGATAATAATATATCAAAACTCATAAAAATTATAAAATGGTTCAAGGATACCAGGCTTCCAATGGATGAATTATAATGTATTCTGAAAATTTGTATTCAAAATATAATAAAGGGATTAAAAAAATAGTTTCTTGAATGTTTATATCATTCTATAGTATTTTAAATAGATATATTCAAATCAAACGTTCATAAAAATAATCTAAAACATTTATTCTTGGAGTAAATGGAAATAAAAAACAATAAAATTTCATAAATTTAAGGATAAAACAAAAATTGACACTAAAATATTGAAGGAGTTACAATTTTCAATCATAATTATGAAGATTTAAATTTTTATCAATTGAAGAAAATTTTTGAAAAAAAATCATTTACATCCCATTAAAAATATACAGGAAACATATATTAAGATAAATACACATCATATTACTTATTCAAAGACATGTGTATACAATAATGATAAATGATCCTCTCTTAGGTCTTAACCTTGAAAGAATGATCACAGTACATAAAATGACGTGTAAATTTAATTTCTGTACACAAAATCTAAAGGGGACAAAAAATTTCATGTCCACACTAGTCTCCCTTGCTTATATGACATAAAAGTTCGCCTAATTTCATTAACCTACCACCCCATGAAGTATTAATATGTTCCTATCATTGAGCTCTAACTTATCTCTCAACCAAAATCTCAGATACCATTTTTTCATAACCCACCCCACTAGTACCTCTAGAAGTTGCAGTGAAGATGGGTGTGACCATAGAATACAACCTCAGATATTCGATGGGTTAGTGACTAGCACTAACATTATAAAATGTAGAAAAAATGAGAGTCATTACCCTCATTAAATCCCAAAAATAATTAAAGAACCACTAAAAACTATATATATATATTTATAACACCCCAATCACATTCACGAAATTTCAAACAATGCAGTTACAATTGAAAACTAGAAATAAACAGAGAACAACTCCTAAAAAAAGAAATCATAAACCCAAGAATATCATGAAAGAACTCCCTAAGCTATATTATCATCCTTAGTAAATAACTAACACCTTCAATTCTAAAATATATATATATTTATGGGGGTTTTAATAAAAGTATACTAATTATAATCCTCCTAAAAAAGTAACATGAAAATGTTTGATGATCATATTATATTTGTAGTGAATAAACATAGAAACCCACTTATCATCCAATTAAGTTTCTTATATTCCCATTCTCACTTAGAAATGCTCAATTAGTAATATACTAAATAGTTAAATGATTATAAATTGTAAATAAATAATAAGGGTACCCTCTACCACTTTACCATAGAACTAGTAACCCTAAACCCCAATGTCTTATGTCCTAGTGCTTCTATTTCTTCCATAAGCCATCACTCACATCCATGTCATCAAATTACAGTCACACCATGATCTCATAATACTCCCCATACAAATCATCATAGACACATAGTCATCAAAAATTAAAACTAAGTTCAATCATAACCATAGGTAAATATAAATTCTAGCTCATGTTATTGCATCACATGTATAATTACAAAAATAATAAAAGTATTTGTTATAATCTTAAGATACCACAGCCCGTATATACACATATTGCATAACATATAGTCATTTTGCCTCATATAAGAACTTTCCCAATAACAAAAACTCACCATAACATTGGAATGACTACAAAACAGGTTATATATGGATGAGAGAGTGGGGTAGACAGATTATTCATCCATTTATAACCAAAACAATGTGGATATTTGGAATACACTAAAACCAATTCCATATATGGTCATCGACTCCCCCGTCCATCTTCAATGGTAGTGCACACTAAATAATAGAATATAAAGATATATATAACACAACCAGTATAGGGTAATGTATTCAAACATAGACTCGATTTATGGCTAATGTGCCATATGAAAACTCAACTTCCATCTCATGAAATAAAATTCTAAAAAAAATCCTACGCATACCAGTGTCAAGATTTATTATTAATCATTCATTATTATCGAAATTAAAAATTACTATTCATTTTATGAACCACACCATCAATTCTAGTCTAACTATTTCATAACCATTGAAATCCAAATTACTTTAATATTCAATATTTTAATTCTATATTTTTTTATCATGCTTTGTTAATCATTTACCAAAAACAATCATGGTTCTTATTAATTATAACGCTCCAATCATAGATACCCATTCCCATACATTAATTTATTATTTAACATTCATTCTATAATCCAGGGAATTCTATGACTTGAACTGATTAATTTAAAATGAGATATATATTATAAAGAATCATTGATTCTATATCTAGTGTAAAGTAAGAACTAAAACAAAGAAACATGTTAAATGTAAAATCTAATCACCCAACATGTTTTAATTAATCTAAAATAATCATCATATTAACTGATAAGAAAATATGAAATCTAAGTTCACAACTTCTTCAATCCATCTCAACCTCCCCTCTTTAAGGAACTTCCACAACAATGGAAAAACAACCCACCCCTCATCTAAAATACCAACCGAAATTGGTTTCATAAAAATAAAGTAATAAATTATTCATTGTAAAGTAAAAATATGAAATAGAATCATGTTTTTACTAAAAAAACACAAGGGGTCACCAAGTCCATAAAAATAAATTATACAAAATTACATAAATAAAATATGAGTTTTGAAAAGCCTAAACCTGTATCCCTTTATGTAATATTTTTCATTTACCATCATGGAAAAACTAAATAATTATAAGTTGGTATAAAAAAATACACCTAGTAAACAACATCTAAGTTAATCTATAATCAATAATATACAGGATCATAGCAACATATTGTTATTCTTACCAATTCCATGTATTTAATATAAAATTCAACTAATTCATCATTATATATTTTCTTTTAAATTTCACTATAGTTATATTGGTAACCAATTTTAGCATAAAAACTATGAAAGCATTATATATATAAACAAAAAATCATGCTTCTCACACTATCTAGAAAATCATGTGAAGAAACATCATAATAAGGCTTGATCATATGCAATACAATCACACCTTCCATTCCATATGAATTCCTAAAATCTTGTTAATAATCATTATTATGTTTAATTCCACCATTTTCCCGCTGAACATAATGAAATATCTATCCACACTTATACATATCTAAAGGGATATTTATAAATCCCTTGCCTCATTTTGAAGCCACAATAGTGAAATAAGAAGAAGTTCAAGAATGTCCTAGAATTTATATTATTGTTCTTATATCAGTAGAAGGAGAATTATTCAAAAGATGGTGAAATAAAATGGTTTTTGAAGTTGAAGGCCTATAAGTGGTGTTCATGATACTACTTTGGTCATCAGTAAACATACAAACTTAAATGGAAAAGGGATAATAAATAGATGATAGGATCCACCAGAATAAAATTCATACAATAGAGAATATCAGAAACCATTCATAATTAATTACAAAAATTGCGAGATATAGTGTTTCAATGGTAAATTATTTACATTTAATTCATAAATTTAATGGAACTACATAGACATGGGAAAGGTTTATAAATTACCCAAATACAAAGTCCCCAAAATCTTTAGGTTGGACTAATTTAAATGCCTCTATAGAATATTAGTACCTAATAATCCCATTATAGGCTTGACCATAGATTCCCATGAGAGTATCTATTGGTTTGGTGGATTTCTCTTAATTTTTTCTATCCCACCATGGGTCAAAAAATAATGGGGGGTTCTTGTCCTATTGCTTCTATATCACTGACATAGTTTAATCTCAAATTGATCTAACACCACCACCAAAAAATCCACAAGTGATTAACCATCCCCTCTTATCAAATGTCAACACTATAGTAATAGTTCTCATGAAATGTGTGTTGTGGCTTCCTCGTTTCCCAATGGGAAAGTCAATAAACTCCTCCATCCACTACAACATCCAAAATAGGGTGTACCACAATCATGGAACTCCACAATGGTATAATCACCAAAAATGGGAACAAATTAATCAATAAATAAAACAACCAACCTTCAAGGAAATGACAATAAAATAAAATTTAAAACGGTCACCACCATGAGTTATTTATCCCCAAAAAAGAGAAAACTCAACCCTCAACCATCTGAACACCTCTAAACTCCAACACGGGATGTCTAACGTTTGATATGATATAAAGAAATGACCTATAAATAATATAACATTATAGTTCTCACCAGAGCTATTTTATGTTTAAAACTATGATTTCATGGTAATTCTCATCCTTATAGAATGTGTAACTTGTTCCATTATCTAATCAGAAAATATTCATTTTTCTTAAAATTTCATTTTCTCCTCTTCATTGGAATCATTTTATCTAATAAAGTACATCATGTTTTGATCCCATAAAACATGGTACATCCCATCCTTTTATAATCATATAAAAATAATATTATTTACTTCCCACTATATGTTTCTTCCTTACCAATTAAGACATACACATCTATATAAAACAAATTAAGAAAAATTTGTAAATTCTTTGTCTTTGGAGAATAAGGATTCTAAAACAGTTTTCCTCAAATAAAATAATCACATATATTTTCTCTGTCTCAATTTAGTGAATATATATTAATTATAGATCATAAATTGGCCATATTCTCTATATTGATTTATTAATGTGGACTTGCCTATGGTATACATGATTTTTTCTTCTTTAACTATTAGAAAAATAGATCTCCTTTCCTGTATACCTGAAATATATTCAAATTTCTTCTCCAACCATTCACAAGGTAATAACTGGTCTTTGATTTGATGTTATGTCCTTTTTGATGTAATATGACCACAAAATAAGATTAATAATGACAATTAACACAAAATACATTATGATAGAGTCTATCAACATATATAACATTGGGGTTTCTCAACTAACCTATAGCTAATTGAATATTTTAATTTCCATTAATATTAAATTCTCTATTATTTCTAATGTTCAGTGTTCCATAAAATCTTCCTTTAAAATTCATCAATAGATTCAAATTACCAATCATATGATATGCATAATTGTTGTCTGAAATCTATGTTCAATTGGTATTTGATTCTTTCAATGATAATTAAAAAAATACCATCTCACTTTTCTTTCTTTATTTATAAGAAATAAAAAATAGGTTGAGTCGTGTATTTTTTTATTAATTTTTTCCATGTTATTAGAATCCAGACTGATTCATTCAAATTCCATTAAACATAATCTATTTTTAAAAATATTTATATAGGATTTTTTTAATCCAATTTCCATATGAATCCTATAATGAAAAAACTTGATCTATTTCAAAAGTATTTAAATTTATAAGAAAAATTGAGTAACTAAAATAGTATCCATAGAAACAGTTTCTAGAGTTGCCCAATATTTTCATACAACATGTCATTTTATATTAATATAAAATAAATACAATTTTGATCCATGCTGAGGCTATAATGGTTTAGTGTATTTGGATACTAGATACATAATATTATTATTTCATTAAGGCCTTTAACATCAATCCAGGTATATATTTCCATATATAACACTTCTTATAATAGATACAACCTTTCTCCACAACCATGGGAATTGAAAAAAAAATAGTGAGCTCAAATTCTCAATAAGGGTAAAAGAAAGATATTAATGATCATTTAAATATAAAATGAGAATAAGAGTATATCAACATGTTCATAACATTTTTAAATCATACCCAATATTTCATAGATTATAATTTATAATCACTTCAAAAATATTGACTTTTCATAAAACTGGATTCATAAAGGAATCAAAGAAGATGAGTCGTGAGATCCTAACATTTGAATAAGAAATAATTTTGTGCCAAACAAAAAAGAATATAAAATAATTTACATAGTTAAGTCTCACTACCTATAATTTCATAATAGATTGTATTTAATCCCCATATTCTTTTTCAGGGTTCATTTTGAGGACTATCATAGTGGACTGAGTATTTTACTAAACTTAGTTATCCCCCCATTCCAACCCTTATTATCTTATGAAATATATATCATTACCCAATAAATTAGAGGGCTATATATTTTCAGGACCAATGATCACATTATAGTAATTCATTCATATATATGATTTAATATCAAAAATCATTCATCATATATCATAACTCATGGAATGAAAATAATATTCATAAATATTTCAATAATTAATTATAGTATAACCGATGAAAAATGTATTATTTTCCTAAAAATCTCATCATCAAAATCATTGACAATCTAGAGACAGGATAATGATTGTATATTGGAATCATATCCCCAGAAAATAATAATTGACATTTAAAGATGTTATTATAGATGAAAATTCCTTTAAATGTCACTTAGAGATTTTCTTGAGGAAAATATTGTTTTTATTTTGAAATCACATCATTAAAATCTAAAAATTTCCCAAAAAAATATAGAAAAAATTTTCTCTGAAAATGACCATGTAAAATTTTATAGAAATATTCAAAATATTGATCATTCAGGATGGTGGGAAAATCTTTTTATGTGAGTTTTTTAAAATGAATATTTATTTCAAATTTTTGATAAAATCAAGAGTAAAATGTTAAGAGAATGATAAGAATATTCAATTTATCATATACATAAAAACTAAATCATGAATCAAAATTAATTTAAAAAATAATATTAAAAAATCTAAAATCTATTGAAAACATTTTTTGATGTCTCATAGATGGATGAAAAACAATTTTTTCTTAAAGAGATAAACACTGTTTCTTTTCTTAAAAAATATTCTTTTATCCTCTTAAGCAGATAAAAAGAAAAAAATGAATTTGAAAACATGTAATATATATATAAATAACTAGAGGATGAAAAAATTCATAGATTTGAATCATAATATTTCATCATTTTTAACATAAAGATAAACAATCCCAGAAAATAATTAGACTGTAACATAGAACCCTTGTCACCTTGGTAACTTTTCAATCAAAACCTCATAGAAGGGAGAACCTTAGATGGATTTTCAAATCCCAAATATTATAATTATAATCATCATAAAATAAATTAATGGTAATTATATACACCACATTAATTAAATAAGTTGTGAATATTTCATATGTCTTGTATAAATAAAATTTAGATAAAAATCTCGTAGTTCGAGTTCTACTTGCATCGAAGGTGCGCTAACCTCCTATATAATAAATTAATATTTATTATAATGAAATAAAATTATCATATACATTATTATAATATAATATATATTTTATCGAATTATACCATTTAAAAACTCATTTAATTATAATTCCTTATTAATATTTACATTTTTTTGTGTTAATTGTTTCGTTTTTCCTGGAGTTTTCAATTCTACAATTCCAATCATTTTACTTTGATTATGGTTACATAATCTCCGTAATTTTAACAAAAAAATTAATATCATATTTAATCATTATATATATATATATATATTTAGTTTCATCCATAAAATTAAATAAAGAAAAATGAAAAATGCCATTAATTGAGATGGGAGGTCATACGTACACATAAATGCTATTTTCATTTTTTGATGGCAGGTATAAGGTAATGTTAAACAGTAATTAACCATTTAAAATTCATATTAATATATATATATATTTATTAAAACCATATTTATGACCAACCAAGTAAAATATTAATGAAAAATTAATTACACCGCTCTGTGGATACGATAAGTCATACGTATGTATGAGGGATATTTTTTCTTTTGGTATGATGGAAATAATTTGGATAGTTCTTGTTAAATTGTCATATTAAAAATTAAGCATACATAAGGTTATTAATTAGTTATATTTTAATGAATAACATTTATTTATCAAATATAATTGAAAAAATGAAATTGAAATACTTAGTTAAGAGATATACATCTTTGTTGAGAAACCACTTTTGTCTTACAGCATAATCCTTTAATGAATTGTATTCTAAAAGGACCATAGGATATTGTATGTGGTCAATGAATTTATGATTATATTATATATGTGATTATTTGGTAAATAAGACCCAATAATTTTTAATTATGATTGATTAGAGGTTCTCATTTATAAGTAAGGGGAGGGGCACTCTTGGAATTAATTACAATATTAAATTTATATAAACTAATGATCATTAGAAAATGGATCCAAATTGATATAATTATAATATAATATGTGTATATGTATAAATTCTATCATAAAATAAATTTTTTACACGTTTTTTTTATGTTTTTATCATTGTGTATTGGTTTTAACCCAATGTTATCCCTTTTAAAAACTACTATAATATCAATTTTTTTATTATTTAAGTGTTAAAAATTATTATATAAGGGAAAGTGGTCAAAAGTGGATCATAAATTATATTAGTAAAAATATATCATCATATTGGGATAATATAATATTTTTTTAATTTTAAATAATTTATTAAAATATACTTTATTATAAAATATAATAAATTCCATTTTTAAAATATATGAAATATTATAACATAATATGTGTCTAACACGAGTAAAATGATTCAAAAATTACATGGATTAAAATATAAGGATTATATTTCTTAATATAATAATAAAATAAAATTTTAAATATTTATATGTCTTTTTAAAACACATCTTTTGTTTTAACCTCTTAGTTAATTAATTTTAACCATAATCATAGTAATGGATATTTCAGTATTAAATTGTTATAATTTTCCCTATTTTGTGAAAATTATCTCATAAATGGGAAATGGATGAAATAATATAACAATTATCATCCTCATTTTATCTTTTAAATATTTTTATGATTTTTAAATAATTTAAAAAGATATATTTAACAAAAAAAATTAATATCATTTTAAGAACTATTAACATAATGTGACTTTGATAATAATATAAAAATAATGGAATTTAAATATAAACCATTAAGAAATATCAAATATGTTATATTTATCTTCAAAATTCATATAATAATATAAATCTCCAAAATAGTATTACTTTTTGAGTTTTTAAAATCATTTTCTTTATTTTTTTATTTCCTGCACAAGCATTATGTTTGTGTAGTGTCAGAATTTAGTATTATTATTTCATCACTACAAATTAGAAATAAATTACGATGATGAAAAAAACAATTCATATTTGAAATAAAATTTTATAATAGAAAATATTATGTTTTATCCCTATAATAAAATACTATAGATATTAAAATCTTGAAAGTAATATTTTTTTCATTATCTTTTATTTAAATATTATGGAGTAAATCAAAAATAAATGGTGTAAAAATTTAATATTTTCATGTTTTGGATGATTATAGATTAAATATACTAATATAATTAAATAAATTAGGGTTTTTAATGAATTTAAAGTCTTATCATATTACTTTTAACCATAATTGACTCATTTTATCATTACTATGGTAATAAAAATTTACTTTGATTAATATTCATAATGAAAAAAATAAGGAAAAAATATTTCCCAAAATTGTACCGAATAATTAAAAACACGGAATCCAATTTTTTAGGATTTAATATGTAACATCCCTGGAAAATAAATAAATAATAAGTTTTAATTTTAATTAATATTTTTTGAATTAAATATTAATTTTACATTAAAGGGGATGTTATGTTTGATGGCGTACCTGATCTGCAACAATGGGTTTCTTTGAAATATTACATTGCACAATAATAATATAATATTATTATTTTAAATGGTAGTTAATGCCTAGACTTTGTATTAGCAGGAATGCACAAAACTAACTACAATATGATTATACATGTTTTTAAATGTTTTTACATTTATCCAATAACTGTTATAGGCATAAAATGTGAATGAATCTAATTAAGCATAATTTACTTTTAAAGGTTGATTTACCTCCTTTTGAGGATGAATCCTATTTAAATATAGTTTTTTTCACCTTCATATGTTTTTTTTGAAAAAATAAAATTATTCTTTATAATCCTGACATCAAAATTCACATTGGGTAAAATTTTGGTATTTCTCTGATAAAATTCAATTTTTGATGAATAATGAGAAATACTGTATTTTAATTCAAAAATTTCTTTTAATCTAATTTATTTATATGGTTATATTATCTTCTTATTTGGTTTTAATGTTTAATTAGATTATATTTTTACCATTTAATCCAATGTTGGTCATTATAATTAATTTTACTTTGAAATTGGACATAAATAAATATAAATATTTTGATAGTTAATATTTCTAAAAACACGTTTTTCGTTTTGACAGCAATAATTAATTATAAATTAATTTCTTCCACTTCTATGTTGTGATTTTCTGAAAAATTGATTTCATATTTGGAACCATGAGGTCGAAATTATGTAAATTGTTAACTTTTATTTTTAAACATTCTAAATATTTACTTCAGAATAATTTTTATTTACCGTGGTTAAAGGGTAAATCTGGTAAATAAGGGTAAACAAATATTATTATAATAATATATAATTATCCTAAAATGTGTCCTAATAGTATTGGTTATATAAAAATATCAAACCATGAATATATTTGGGTCAATTTTGGGACCCCATAGAGCCACATGAGAGTGATAATGACGCATTATTTTAATTAACTTAAAGTAAAGAGAAAAATGACATAAACCAATATATTTTAGTAAATTAATTGTTACATAGGGTTATACAAGTTATCTTTTCGACTATAAATATTCATTATAATTATAAAAATATTTCATACATCATGATAATTTTTTTATAATATGTAGACATCAAATAAATAAAATTATTCCTGAAACAAAGATGATGCAGTATTACCTCATAAATAAATGATTTAAATAAATAAGATTATAAATATTACAAAATATATCTAAAACCTATCCAATTATTATTGGATGATTTTATATCGAACATTAGTCATCTTATATTCTACTTTAATAATTTTAGGACCTTTTTAAACTGAATATATGTAAATAATAAAATAATTGTTTCAATCTTTCTTAAAGAGCACATCCTCTCCCTTATAAAAGGACACCACATCTAACCCATTCCTCACACCTCTCAAGCCCATTGGCTCATCCAATATCTAGCAAATTAAGATCCCTACAGCCCTCTACTCCTTTTATAAGCCTTGAATTAGGCAGAAGGCACTTCAATAAAACCTTTTGGTTCAAACCAAAGGGAGTTATCTGATTTAAATGTAACATCATCTCTTAAGTTATTTTGTTTTATTTTACTTCTCCAACCCCTAAAGACTTTTTATTACTTTATTTTATAAAAAAATAGTATCATCATTGTACCAGGATGTTTTTATGAGAATTATTCAAACTATAATTTCACACACCTCCACCTAATGGGTAAAAACATATTGTTTCTATGGATGGAAAACTAACGCCTCACGAAAGGATGATTGTTCAATTATCTTCTACCAAATCTCATTGTGTCCATTATGATGGAACTGTATGTATATATGATATATATTAAGTTTTATTTATGATTCTATATTTTTATTTTATATCAAACCTTTATGGATTCTATTATAGGTAAATGTGATAATTTCTTTTTTGGAAATTCGGACTAGCACCCCTTCAAAGTGATATGACTCATTAATTCCATATGTGGGATGTATTAAGGATTTATTTAATGAAATTATATATTATATTATATTGGAATTATAATATAACTATGTATCATTATCTTTTCAGTCAATTGAGAGATTAAATTGAAATGAAAGTAGCGTTTGTGCGTACGTATGGCTTATCGTCTCCATGAACAATGCATTTAATTTCTTATCTCCAAATGTTATTTAATTTTATAAATAAATATATACATATATATGTAATAGATATATATGATATCTAAATTATTAATATCATTCGGGACATAATGGACTATTGACCACAAGGAAAACATGTAATTATAAGAAGACCATTTTTACTCAATTACCAAATATCGACCAAACGACCATTATTAACATAAATGATTGAATAATGTTTATAACATGGTTATAAGTGATATAAATAGAATAATAAACTTGAAAAATGATATTGAGCAAGTATAAAATAACTTTATTTTATTATTTAGGAAGAACAAGGAAACAAACAAGTCAAGTCGGACACAAGGTATGGGATATCTTATCTCACTTTTAATTCAGCGAGATTTCCATTGTTTGCCACTTATTTATTACATGCGGTGTATTATTTACTTCCATTTGATATATATTATAAATATTCTCTTTATATTCATGGAATTATATGATTTATTTGGTGGTTATTATTTTTTTTTCAAATGAATCGAGTGATTACAACATGGCAAGGGGTTTTCGTCTCACTTTTTATTCCTATGAGATTCATACTATAATGCCACTATTTACATTTTTGTTGTTTGTGCACTGCACATGATTCTATTAATTGTGTAATATACTTAAATTTATGGGAATTTACATCTTCATTGTATGATCCGTCTTTCATGGGCTGTATGTTTTGTAAGTTACTAAATCGGTAGGGGAACCGTTCACCCTCCTCTTTTTAAAAGACTTATTTTTGTTATTTATTTTAATTTACATATTCTTCTGTAAAGATATGATATTAAATATCCTTATTGCTGTAAATTTTATTTCCATGTGATGAGACACCCTTTTCCCTCTCATCAATTCATTTTCTTAATTTTAAAGTGACGTTGTTAGGCTGTCAAATTTATGTAAGGGAACATCTTCGCCCAATTTCAATTCTTTGGGTTAAACTTCTACTTCCTGATTATGTCATGATATAAATATGTGTTAATATAATATGATTTTTTTCACACTTTATATCAACATATATTTATTTTATTCTTATTTTTCACACATTATTATGTAATTGATTTATCCTTAATCTAAGGATACAGTTTTTATAAGGGATTTCGTCTCAATATACATTTCATTGAAACTTCATTGTTGTTATGCACAAATTCAATATTAGGTGGTGTATATAAAATCATTTGGAATATTATATCATGAATCCCTTTAATCTCATGATATTATAAAGTTTTGAATAAATTTTATTCCTCAATTATTTGTATTCAAGCATCTCTCATAATGTTAAAAACTCTTTAACTAAAATATCATTTTATATATTTTAAAGATTTAATCTTCTAAATATTTATCATTAATGTCCATGTTTTCAAAATCATTTTTTTAGTATTTATTTATATGGACATTAATTTTTTCAAATGATAATTCATTTAAAATCATAAAATTGGTATGAGACACTTTCATTTAAAAATCTCTTTATTAAATGTTTTTAATGGATTTGAAAATGGTTTGATAAAGAATTGATTATCGTTATATCTTGAAATGATATGTTGTGATTGCAATGTGGAAATGTTATATTTCAGTTTTTATGTTTTATGTGTTATGAATATGTTATACTTTTTCGGCATTATATACGTATACGAGTGGTTTCGTGTTAAACCTTGGGCGGGTGAGCCCAAGATAGCTCTGCAATGCATTGGGTAACATGATGGAGGAAAACGTGAATGTTTCTCCTAAGTGATTTAGGGAATATACTATGATGGGTATTAAAAATGTGACTCCCTATATAGTTGTGATAGCTTCAATGTAACTATGATATGGATGCCTCAAGTTTATTTTATGATTTATGATTAATATGTGTTATTCATAAATATAATGATTTCAGAAGCTACGTAAGATTTCAAAATATGGTTTCATTGATTTGTATTTATTGAAGGGTTAATGTTGCATTTCCTTATTTTATAACTATTACTAATATTTTTATGCTCATCACATGTTATTGAAATGTTTTTCATAGGTTATAAGTAAGGGTAAGAGAAAGGAAGTATTCAAGAAAATTTATATCAAGAAATGAACTCTTGTTATTATTAAAAAATTTTATTGTTGTGAAAATTTGGTTATATTAGAAGTTTATACATCGTAATCTTCAAGTTAATATGTAATATTTATGGCCTAATTCTCTAAAACTCTTAACCTGAAAATATCCTCAATGTGAATTCTTGATTTAACTCAATATTAAGTAATGTTTAAGGTCTGGTACTTATAGTTGGTATCATAGGTCGGTTTAGATAAATTTAGATGGTAGGGTTTTCATTAAGCATAAGTGACATTACCATAATGGTTAGGATTTTAGATTGTGTCATAGTTATTTTAGAAAGTGTTAATGAGTTTAAGATAACATTAATAAGTATATCTTAGTATTAACCCTCCTCATAATTTATTATAAGATGATTTTATTGATATACTCACAATGGACTTTCTAGTATTAGTTGTTTTCAAAAGGCAAGGTAAATATATCGTTCATCTTTTGTAGATTATGTGATTCTCTAGAATATGATTCTTCTGCTTTTATTGTGACCAAGCCTTTTGGATGCTCTTTGTTTGGAGAAAATATTAGTTTTTGGTAGAAACTTATTAAAGGATGAAACTCTACTTGAAGGTAAGTATTTTTCCTAATGTTCATTTTCTATGTAGTAAATGAATTCTCCAAAATTATGAAAATGAAAGAAAAACAAAAACTTTGTTGGTTTACATTTCTTATTGGGTAATCAAAGACCGTTTAACACATCAAATGTTTTTGATTTTCTGGCGGTTAACTTTCTCTTAATCATGTTTTCTATCACTCTCTATCAGAACTTGACGGTTTGTTTTCTCTTCCATATACATGTTTTCTTATATTGAATCCTAGTATGGGTTATCTTGGGTGACCTTTGTACTTCTCTTTCATTCATTTAAAGTGATATTTTTACTAAATCTTTTCTGATGTGGGACTTTTAATGAAGTTTCCAAGCCTAATTTTAAAATTAAAAGGATGCAATTCCCAAAAGGGGGAAAGATATAACATCCCAGGTAAATAAAGAAATAATACATTTTTATTTTAATTAATATTTTGTGAATTAAATATTAATATTAATTTAAAGGGTTTGTTATGTTCGATGGCGTACCCGATACACAACAACGATTTTCTTTGAAATCTAACATTGCACAATAGTAATATAATATTATTATTTCAAATGGTAGTTAACGCCTAGCCGCTGTATTGGAGGGAATGCACTAAACTAACTACAATATGATTATACATGTTTTTTAAATGCTTTTACATTTATCCAATAAAAGTTTGAGGCTTAAAATGTGATTGAATCAAATTTTATGCTTAATTTACTTTAAAAGGTAGATTTATCACCTTTTGATGGTAAACCATATTTAAATATATTTTTAGTAACTTTTATATCTTCTTTCTGAAAAAATAAAATTCTTCTTTATAATCGGGACAACATAATTCACTTTGTGTAAATTTTTTTTATTTTTTGGATAATATTCATTTTTTGATGAATAGTGAAAAATACTGTATTTTAACTCAAAACTGCCTTTTAATCTAATTTATCTATATGGATAGATTATTTTTTTTAATTAATTTTAAATTTTAATTAGATTATATTTTTAACATTTAATCCAACTTTGGTCATTGGAATTAATTTCACTTTAAAATTGAACATAAATAACTGTCAATGTTTTGATAGTTAATATTTCTAAAAAACGCATTTCGTTTTGACAGCGGGAATGAATTTTAAATTAATTTCTGCCACTTCAGTTTTTTGATTTTTGAAAAATGGATTTTATATTTGGAATCATGAGTTCCAAATTGTGTAAATATTTAACTTCTTTTTTTGGACATTTTGAATATTTAGTTCTTTAAAAATTTTATTTACAAGGTTAAAAGGTAAATATGGTAAATAAGGGTAAACAGATATTATTATAATAATATAAAATTACCCAAACATGTATCCTAATCCTATTGGATCATACCTACCCGACCCTGGGCATCTTTGGTTTGATTTTGGGACCCCATGGAGTAACATGGGAGTGATATTGACACTTTATTTTAATTAACATAAAGGAAAGAAAAAAATGACATAAACTAATATCTTTTAGTAGCATAATTTTTACATAAAGTTATATAAGTTATTTTTTCGATTATAAATATTCGTTGGAAATCTAAACATATTTCCTAAATCATGGTATTTGTTTTATAATTTTTATTCATCATATAAATAATATTATTTACGACACCAAAATGATGCAGTATTTACCTTGTTAATAAATGATTTAAATAAATAAGATTAAAATATTAAAACAATATCCAAATCATGTCCAATTATTTTTGGATGATTCTATTTCAAACATTATTCATATTATCTTAAACTTTAATGATATTTTGACCTTTTGAAACCAAAGATATGTATATAATAAAAAAATTGTTTCAAACTTTCTTAAAGAGCCCCTCATCTCCCTTATAAAAGGACACCACTTATAACCCATTCCTCATACCTCTCAATCCACTTGGCTCATCCAAACTCTACCCAATTAATCTCCCTACATCCATCAACTCATCCTAGGAGCCTTAACTTAGGCATAAGGCACTTCAACAAACCCTTTTGGTTCCAACCAAAGGGAGTTACCCGATTTAAAGGTAACATGATCTTTTAAGTGATTTTGTTTTATTTTACATCTCCAACCCCCTAAAATCTTTTTATTCCATTATTTTATAACAACACCAGTATCCTCAATATAATAGGATTTTTTATGAGAATGATTCTAACTACAATTTCACACACCACCATCTAATGGGTAAAAAACATACTATTACTATGTATGGAAAACTAACACCTCACGAAACTATGATTAATAAATTATCTCAAACCACCTATCATGGTGGCCGTTATGATGGAATTGTATTTATATATTCTATATATTATGTTTTATTTATGATTCTGTGTTTTTAATTTATATCATACCATTACGGTTCCCATTATGGGCAAATTCGATAATTTAATTTTAGGAAGTGCGGACTACCGCCCCCTCAAAGTGATTTGACTTGTTAATGCCATATGTGGGACGTATAAAGGATGGAGTTAATGATGTTATATATTATATTATACTTTAATTATAATATAACTAGGTATCATTAGGTTCTCATTAAATAAAAATACAAAATAGAAATTAAAAGAGCGCACATGCGTATATACGGCTTACCATCTCCATGAAAGGTGCATTTCACTTTTTTTCTCCAAATTTTATGTACTGTTATGAATAAATATATATACTATATATGTTGATATATAAATCATGAATATCATTCTGGAGATAATGGACCGTTGAAAACAAGGACAACTCGTAATTATAAGAAGTCCATTTTTACTCAAGTGCCAAATATCGACCGAACGACCATTGTTATCTTAAATGATTGCATAATGATTATAACATTATAATAAATGATAAAAAAAAGAATAATAAACTTGAAAAAGGTTCTTAGGAAAGTATAAATTAACTTTAGTTTATTATTCGGTTGAACAAGGAAACAAACAAGTCAAGTCGGACATGAGGTATGGGATTTCTTAACTCACTTTTAATTCCATTAAATTTCCATTTTTCACCACTTATTTATTACATATGGTGTATTATGTACTACCATTTGATATATATTATCTTGATTATCATTATATTCATGGTATTCTATGATTCAGTTGGTGGTTATTAACTTTTGGTCATATGACTAGATTGATTACAACGTGGTAAGGGGTTTTCATCTCACTTTTTATTCCTGTGAGATTCATGCTATATTTCCATTATTCCCATTTGTGTGGTTTATGTACAGACCATCATTGTATTCATTTTGTAACATAATTAAATTTTTTGGTATTTTCATCTTCATTGTTTGATCCATATTTCATGGGGTGTATGATTTGCAAGTTACCAAATCGGTAAGGGAACCTTTCACCATCCTCTTTTTAAAAGACTTATTTTTGTTATGTATTTAAATTTACCTCTTATTATGTTGAGATATGTTATTTTATATCCTTATTGCTGTAAATTTTATGTCCATTTTATGAGATACCATTTCCACTCTCATTAATTCATTTTCTAAATTTTATAGTTACGTTGTTAGGCTGTCAAATTTCTGTAAAGGAACTTCTTCACCCTCTTTTAATTCTTTGGGTTAAACTTATACATCTTGATTATGTCATTGTATGAATATGTGTGAATATACTCTGATTGTTTCACACTTAATATCAAATTATATTGAGTGTATTCTTATTTTTCACACATTATTATGTAATTGATTTATCATCAATCTAAGGATACAGTTTTTATAAGAGATTTCGTCTCAATTTACATTTCACTGAGACTTCATTGTTGTTATGCACCAATTCACTCATATGTTCTTTATATAAAATCCTTTGGAATATTATATCATGAATCCATTTATTCTCATGATATTATAATGTTCTGATTTAATGTTATTCCTTAATTATTTTTCATCAAGATTCTCTCATTTTGTAAAAAACTATTTAACTAAAATATCATTTTAAATTTTTTAAAGATTTATTCATCTATATATTTCACATTAATGCCCAAGATTTAAAAATTGTTTTTAGGATTTATTTATATGGTCATTAATGTTTTCAAATGATAATTCATTTAAAATCTTCAAAGTGGTATGGGACACTTTGATTCAAAAACCCCATTATTAAATGTTTTAAATGGATTTAAAAATTATTTGATAAAGGATGGATTATGTCTATATCTAGAAATGATATGTTGTGATTTCAATGTGGAAATGTTATATTTCCTTTTTTCTGGTTTTATGTATTATGAATATGTTATAGTTTTTGGGCATTGTTTACGTATACAGGTGGTTCCGTGCTAAACATAGGGAGGGTGAGCCTGGGATAGCTCTCCAATGCATTGGGTAACCTGATGGAGGTAAACGTGATTGTTTCTCCTAAGAGGTTTTGGGAATATACTGTGATGGGTATTCAAAATATGACTCCCTCTGTAGCTGTGATAGCTACAATGTAAGTATTATATGGATTCCTCAAGCTACCTTTATGATTTATGATTACTATGTGTTATTCATAAATATTATGATTTACGAAGGTATGTTATGATTTAAAATTATGGTTTCAATGATTTGTATTTATTTATGTTTTAATGTTTACTTTCCTTATTTTATAACCCTTACTGAAATTTTTATGATCATCCCATGTTATTGAAATATTTTTCACAGGTTATAATGATGGGAAAGAGAAAGTAAGTATTCAAGAATATTTATATCACGAAAAGAAACCTTGTTTTATTTAAGGAATTTTATTGTTATGAAAATCGGTTATAGTAGATGTTCCTACATTTTTATATTCAAGTTGATATGTAATAGTTATAACCTAATTGTAATGCCCCGACCCCAGTTACTGATAGTCGGGGCATTATTACATAACATTGGCATGATTACAAATGAGCAAATCTCAAAAGACCGATTAGTTTAGTAGCCTTGGAAACACTAGATACATTCATAAAGATTACAATACATCATAAATTAAAAACTAAAAAAAATCTTGTCTCCACACTCATATCTCCTTATACTATCCCTGCAGGTCATTCATAAAATAATTCTTCAAATTCTAGGAAAAATAAAACATAGAAAGGGGTGAGCTCAAATGCCCAGTAAGGATAAAAATATAGTAGGATCTTTCATAAATAAGCATTAACATTTATGGAAATTTATAACTAAAACAGAAGCCTTTTAAACTTGAAATTCAGCATAATATGGAAGAAATAAAATGAAATAATTCCATTTACTTATTCACATGGATATTCTACTAGTTTTTCATGACCCGTCCCAGTGGGGCCGGAGCCGCAACTCCCCAAGCTCACCTTCAATAGGCCAGGGGCTGGTGACTAGCACCGAGTAGGCATGCTACTAACATGGGAGGCATTGCCTATAAACATGTGCACAAGCACACACATCTCCTTGCCCACCAAGATGTAAAGTAAAAACTACTAAAAAATGGAAATGCATGCATACACAAAAAATCTCAACCAATATAGTACGACAGGAAAGTAAAGTACAAGAAAGTAAAAACCTGGGCCAAAAGTACAAGCCCACCAAAAGAGAGTCCATAACAAAGTCCAACCTATAATGAAAGGTGGTGGGACTGTAGTCTGTATCACTAGGAACACACCTCGTCCTGTCTGCTCTCATTGAGTTCCGTCCAGTCCTGGTCCGCCTAGAATCCGGTCAAAGGCTCACTTGTCTGCACAAGACACGACACGTGCGGGCAAAGCCCTTGCATGGGTGAGTATAAAAATACCTAGTAGGACACCCCAAAACCATGAAGGAAATACAACTAGGGAAAATACCACAAATGAAAGATACAGTCAGCTCTACATAGTATATTTCTATCGAACATATAATAAGAATATCCAGATATACTAATGCCCGATTGACTATTGCGAAATACCACCACTAGGATCCAGCATGAAGATTCCACTGAGCATTCAACCAGGAGAACACACTCCTAGGTCTAAAGAGAGAGATATGAAGTACTCATTCCAGTAGAACACACTCCACAAGTACTTTGAGAAGATGATGCTCAGATGAGGATCACAACCAAGTTATGGGGTGATTCTGAAAACTCAGTCTGAGCTAATCCGCTAAGTAGAGGATCGGCGCCTGGGTAATGCTAGTCACATTGATGCCAAGAACTCCACCTTGGGTTTCAGGAATGAATAGAGGATCCAGCTCTTAGTCTCACATTGGGGATTCCAAAAACTCTATTCAGGATGTCATGTCAAAGGGATCATACTCCGGTATAATGGAGATGATACCAGAACCTTCAGGGAAAAGATCAAGGGTACAAACCCTAAGAAAACTAGTCCAAGTCATAGAAGACAAGTGTCTCAAGCCATTAAAAATTGGTTACACGGCGTTTAGTATGGTCACATTCTGTGTTCCTTGACCCCGGGTACTGCCCGTGTAAACGGACCATGTCATTTGTCCAGTCTGAGTAAAACTAGACTACACGGTGTGTAGAAGAATCACATGCCATGTTCCTTGACTCCGGGTACTGCCTGTGTAAATGGACCGTGTCATCCGTCCAAGATGTGTAAAACCTAACTACACAGCATGTAGAAAAAGTACATGTCGTGTTCCTTGACTCCGGGTACTGCCCATGTAAACGGCCTATATCATTCGGCTTTTAGAATAGAAAGTTACTACATAGCGTGTTGAATAATCACACGTCGTGTCCGAGCACCTGGGGCTCACTCCGTGTACGCTGGCCATGTGCTCGTACATGGTCTCTATCCGTGTCTGTGTCGCTTGCACGTGTACCAGTACATGGGGTATCCAGTTTATCTGGTCGGGTCTGGCCGGGGAGGGGTATACATGCCGTATCCTTGGCCGCGTACCCAACTCGTGTCTGTGTACTCCCGGAGTACATTCTAGGTGATTCGCCGATGAACAATGCCGTGTAGTCGAGAAATTTCCAAAAGCGTCGTCTTCCTCCTCGCGCCTCGTCTGATTCTCCTATTTGTGTTTCTCTTGTCCGTTTGCCGCGAAACACAAGATCATGGGTCGCTTCATCATCGTGATTCCAAATCCACTAGTGTTTCTACTTCAATTGGCTCCAAAATCTAATTTCGTCCATCAGTGCGAAAATCGTTCAAAGAACGATATCTTCCGATCCGCTTCGATCTGTCTGTCGCCACCACAGCCGCAGCTCTGTAGGGTTGTACCGACGCCAGATCTTTAATTTGGGATCATTTTGTCACACGACAGATGTGCAACGATCCGTCATTCATATCACTATGAAGAACGCGTAGAATGCGCATGAAGAATGTGAGAAATCACGGAAGAAAGGGACCACAAATTGAGAGGGATGAACCTCGATCGATGTTCGTGGCGATCTTGGTTCGTAACCATTAGAAGATTGATGAACCAAAATAACTCAAGATTCAAAATCCGCAAAATCCCCACAAAATCTGATCCCACAAATATGATCGATCCACGGGCAAATATTTTCGTGGATTAGTCTGCGTTCACCGTAGGAATCAAGAATGGGAAAGAATTCACAATGAGATCAAACTCCCTACATGGATTCACGGCGTTTGTTGGTGAAGATCCGGTTGTCGCGTCGTCATCACCAGCGAAGATCGTCAAGAACACTGTCGCCGCTTTGGGAGGTTTTCTCTAGAGATCTCTAGAGAAATTCAGAGTTATGTGAATTGTAACCCTGCCCCCTCCCCTGTGAAATCTCTATTTAAAATAATAAAAAGATTTTGCTACAACAAGGATTTAATAAAACATTTTTATTAAATATTTAATTACGGTTACGTCCAAAAACTGGATTTCACCACCGACCTGCGCTGGCCAATGTTAGGCCTCACCTAAGGTAAAATTGTTTCTCCAAACACAATGGTGCCCTTGGATTTTTCATCCGAGCACCCGTTCAGGAGTCAAACCACTTTTTCAAGAAAACCGCACGCATGTGTAATTTAATTAATAATTAAATCCAAACATTTGTTCCGGGCTCACCGAGCCTCGGAACTGCACGTTGTCTTGAAGACTGGCCTCGAAATAAATACCATATAATATTAAAATAATACATGGAAAAATTTGGGACATTAAATCACACCCACCTCCGGGATTTTACTTCTCTGAAAAGCCAAAACAAGGGCTACCCAAAAAGATGTGGGTGCTGCACGCGAATCTGAGCCTCCCGCTCCCACGTGCTCTCCTAGATATTCACGTGTTGCCACCAGACACGCACTAAGGGAATAGATCATCCATGAAGGATCTTCTCTTTCTGATCCTCGATCTCCACTGGGTACTAAGCAAAGGTTGCTCCATTATCGATGTCCAGCTCGCCCCAGTCGATGACGTGCAATGGATCATGCACGTACCTCCATAGCTACGAAAAATGGAAGACGTCGTGTACCTGGTCCATATGAGGAGGTAGAGCCAAGCAATGTGCCACCTCGCTAAATCTACTCAGAATCTGAAAAGGGCCGATGAACCTCAGAGATAGCTTGCCACCTCGGCCAAATCATCGCAATTCCCGTCGAGGTGCGACCTGAAGGAACACGTGGTCTCCCTCCTCGAACTCCAAGGGCCGGTGCCTCCTGTCAGCATCAGAAATTTGCCGACTCTTTGTAGTCTTCATTCGATCCTGGATGACCTGAACCTTCTATGTAGTAGCTCTTACCATTTTTGGGCCCATGAGTGTTCACTCCCCTGGGTCAGTCCAGCAAAGTGGTGACCTGCAAGGTCGCCCGTACAAAGCCTCGAATGGTGCCATACCAATCGTGGAATGATAACTGTTGTTATAATAAAATTCCCCTAGTGGTATGTGATCCTCCAACTATGATCGAAGTAAAGTATTAAAGCTCGTATCATATCCTCTAGGACCTTAATGGTCAGCTATGTCTGACCATCAGTCTGGGGATGAAATGATGTGCTCAAGCGTAACTGAGTCCCAAAAGCTTCCTGCAATCCCTTCCACAATCGGGATTTGAAATGAGCATCGTGATCTGAGGCGATCATGGATGGAACTTCATGAATTCAAACAATCTCATGCATGTAGAGGAATCACAAGATCTCTACTGAAATCCGCTCCCGTATGGCTAGGAAGTGGTCCAACATGGTGAGTTGATCAACGATCACCAAAATAGCATTGTGTCCCTTATACGTACGTGGTAAACCCATCACGAAGTCCATGGATATCCCGTCCCACTTCCACTCTAGCACCTCAAGGGGATGAGTCAAACTTTCTAGAACCTGGTGCTCAGCCTTTACTTTCTGAAAAGTGAAGCACCGAGAAACAAACTCTGCCACACTCTTATCCATTCCTGGCCACCAGAACTGACATCGGAGGTCGTGATACATCTTTCCCACGCCTGGATTCACCGCCAAAGGGGATGTATGGAACTCCCTTAGAACCTCCTCCTACAACATCACTAGTACTACAGAACTCCCTCTAAAAAGAACAACGTGCTCCCCACCTTCTGAATATCCATCAGCCGCAACACATGTGGATATCTGATCATGTAGAGTCTCACAACTAGCATCCTTGAGTTGTGATTCCATGACTCGCTAGAAGATTATAGGGGTAACAACCATCGATTGAAGGTATGCTACCTCATCTCCATCCATGAAGGATAACAGTTAGGAGGAAAACTGCCTCGTCGCCTCATCGAGCAACTGCGAACTGGATTTCCTACTGAGAGCGTCTGCCACAACATTCCCCTTCCCAGGTTTGTAAACCATCTCAAAGTCGTAATCCTGGAAAAACTCAAACCATCATCCTTGTCTCAAATTCAGATACTTTTGAGAAAAGATATATCTGAGACTCTTGTGATCAGAGTAGATGATAAACTACTCGCCCATCAGGTAGTGCCACCACATCTTCAATGCGATGACTATCACTTCCAACTCAAGATCATGGTTCGCGTTGTTATTTTCATGGGGCCTAAACTGGCGTGAGCCATATGCAATCACAGCTTGCCTCTGCATCAGGACACAACCCAGCCCTGTTCCTGATGCATCGTAGAATACTACGTACTCGACACCCTCCTCTGGTAATCTCAAGATCGGGGCGCTCATCAGACTCTGTCTCAACTGCTGGAAAGCCTACTGGCATCTCTCGGTCCACACAAAAGGTTCCCCCTTTCGGGTCAAAGATGTCATGGGTGCTGAAATCCTGGAGAAATCAAGAATGAATCTCCAATAGTATCCTGCCAACCCAGGGAAACTCCGCACCTCCGTCACACTCTGGGGTGGCTTCCTTGCTAGCACTGCCTCTACCTTAGCCGGGTCCACTGCTACACCATTTTTTGAGATAACATGTCCCAGAAAGTGGACCACTTGTAACCAGAACTAACACTTAGAGAGTTTCCCATACAACCTGTGCACTCGGAGTGTGTCCAGAATCATCCGTAGGTGTCTCGCGTGCTCCTCCTCATACATAGAGTATACAAGGATATCGTTGATGAAGACCACTACAAACCGGTCTAGATAGGGATGAAAGATCTGGTTCATGAGTCCCATGAACACTGCAAGGGCATTCATCACACCAAAAGGCATCACCAAGTACTCATAGTGACTGTAGCGACATTTGAAATCCATCTTCAGTACATCCTCATACCGTACTCACAACTGATGATAGCCTAATCATAGATCATCCTTCTAGAACCATCGTGCCCCTCTCAAATGGTCGAAAATGTCATCGATCCTCGGTAGTGGATACCAGGTTTTCACGGTCACCTGATTCAAGCGCCGGTAATCCACACATAGACTCAAGCTTCGGTCTGCCTTCTTGGCAAACAACACTAGGGCCGCCTAGGGTGAAACGATGGGTCTCACCAAGCCCTTCTCTTGCAAGTCGTCCTACCGCACCCTCAGCTCATGAAGCTCTGCAGGATCCATCTGATATGCGGATGCTGATATCGGTGTCGTCCCGGGTTCCAAATCAATGCAAAAAATCTATCTCCAGACGGGGAGGTAGTCTGGGGACATCCTCCGGGAAGACGTCCTCCTACTCATCCACTACTGCTAGGAACTGAAAACTCGTAACATCTGTTGTGCCAAGGGCGAGTCTAGCCAACGGATGTGAAATCATCCGTGCCTTCCTTTGTACGAGTCCATACTGTGCTGCCTAGGTCTCTCTTTCACGGATAAAAGAGAACCTCATTCCATCACTGCGGACACACTGCACCCTTTGCCTAAAATAGTCAATCTGGGCCTAAAATTTGGATAGCCAATCCATACCATGAATGACATCGTAAGGCCTAGACTCTACCACCAAGAGGTTCCAAACGAAAATCTCACCTCCAAGGGTTAGGTCACACAGTCTACAGAGGTGTCTGATCTCTGAATCTTCTCCAGTCAGTGTTTCTAAGCATAAGGGTTGAGTCAACATATCAACTAGAATCTCAAGGTCTCAAACAAGATAAGAAACTAGAAAGGAATTGTTAGCACTTGTGCTAATCTGTACGGTTGCCAAAGTAGAAAAGACACAGATTGTACCTCTAATCATTCTGGGAGTACCTGGGTCATAGGCCTCTGCAGCCTGTAGCTGTCCCTACCTCTATCCACTGGCTCCCTAAACCTGGGGTGGACCTCCTGGGGTGGTTGTGGTAAAACGTCAAAACGTCGACCACCTCCAACTTCTCTCCTAGCTCCCCTACCACGCCTGACGCCCCACGGATATGTCTGATCCACACGTTGCCTATGCCTCGGTGGTCCATCCACTGCTCCCATGTCAGTAGTAGGACAGGTCGGACAATCTCGACCGAGATGTCCCATGCCATCACATGAGTAGCATTTCCTCTCTCGAGGCTGGATGGATGCGTCATGCGAACCTTGTATGGTAGATCCCATGTCCTGGGTTCTCCTCTGAAAATGTCTCCCACGCCTGGGTCCCTGACTTCAGCTCCCTTCTGCTGAGGTCTCTAATCCAGCTCGCCCATTACTGATAACTATTGGTTGTCTCTACTCTTCCAACAAGATTTCGACCACCAAAGCCTTCTCGAGCACCCCATCATAAGTAGGAATGCTCATAGGGATGATGCTAGCTCGGATATCTCTGTGCAAGCCCTGTTAAAAGGTATGAGCTCTGAATTACTGATCTCTGACCATATCCATCGAGTATCGTGATAGGTCGGTAAACCTCGATGAATAGTCATCCACTATTATGGTTCCCTACTGGAGCTGAAAGAAGCTCCTGTATACATACTTCTCTCAGGGTAACTGGTGAAAAATCCTCTCTAAAGACACACTTAAACTCCGAACATGCAATAGTCACCTTGTCGTGATTCTAGATAACCAAACTCCACCATCGTCATGTCGAGCCCTGTAGAAGGCTCGCTGCTAGGATCACAATCTGGTCTGCTGGTGTCCTGACCAAACGGAAGAATCTGGACACTTCCTCAAGCCAGTCCTCTACTGCCTAAGTTTCAGGCTTGCCTCAAAACCTGAGGGGTCTCTATCTCTGAAACTCATGGAGTGCGCTCAGCCTGCGCTCCTACTCCACTAGTACAGCAGTCACTAAACACTACTCCACATGTGGCGGGATAACTGGCACCCCACCCGATGGTAAAACTGGGGGATCTGGTCTCTGTATCGAATATTCATCACTAAGGGGGTCATCCTCGTGATTGAGATGATGGATCCTAGCGGGTGCGCATCGGGGTGGCATCCTATAATGAAACAAGATGTATCTCTGTCGGTGAGTATATCTGGAGAGATGACTCAAGAAGGACAGGGAAACCACAACCCATTCCTATATGATTCATGTACCATTGTTTTCCCCTGCAACTAGTGTTCTCATGTTCTGAGTCTAAAAGCATGTTATCAGAGTCCTGGCATATGGATACGCCGGCTGCCCGCACCAACACTGGGGTCCCTGGCCTGAAATCCGAACTCGAAACAGTTAACACTGTTCCCCCAAACCAACTCACAGACTCTCGGTCCTAAGGTAGAACCGACCACCTTTGATACCACTCTTTCATGACCCATCCTAGTGGGGCCCAAGCCGCAACTCCCCAAGCCCGCCTCCAATAGGGCAGGGGTTGGTGACTAGAACCGATTAGGCATGCTACTAACAAGGGAGGCATTGTCTATAAACCTGTACACACGCACACACATCTCCAAGCCCACAAAGCTGAAAAGTAAAAACTAATAAAAAATCGAATTGCATGTATACAATAATAATATCAACCAATAAAGTAAGACATGAAAGTAAATTACAAGAATGTAAAACTGTGGGCCAAAAGTACAAGACCACCAAAGGAGAGTCCGTAACAAAGTCCAAACTGTAAAGAATGTTGTTGGGACTACAGTCTGTAGCCGTAGGAACACACCTCATCCTTTCTAATCTCCCTGAGTTCAGTTCGGTCCTTGTCCGCCTAGAATCATGTCAAAGGCTCACTCGTCTGCACAAGACACGACACGTGCGGTCAATGCCCGTGCAGGGGTAATTATAACAATACCCATTAGGACACCCCGAAACCACAAAGGAAATACAACAAGGGATAATACCAAAAAGGAAAGATAAAATCATCTCTACATAGTATATTTCTACCTAACATGTAAAAATAATATCCAGATATACTCATGCACGATCGACTATTGCGAAATACCACCACTAGGACCCAACTTGAAGATTCCACTAAGTATGCAACCGAGAGAACACACTCTTAGGTCTGAAGAGAGAGATATGAAGTACTCATTCCGGGAGAACACACTCCACAAGTACTTTGAGAACATAATTCTCAGATGAGGATCACAGCCATGTCATTGGGTGATTCTTACAACTTATTCTGAGCTAATCAGCTAAGCAGAGGATCGACGCCTGGGTAAAGTTGGTCACATCAATACCAAGAACTCCACCTAGGGTTCCGGGAATGAATAAAGGATTCTGTTCTAAGTCTCACAGATGGGATTCCGAAAACTCTATTCAAGAATTCATGCTGAAGGGATCATACACCTGTATAAAGGAGATGATACCATAAACTTCATGGAAAAGATCAAGGGTACGAACCCTAAGAAAACTAGTTCAGGTCACAGAAGACAAGTGGATCAAGCCATGAAGAATTGGTTACACGGCATGTAGTATGGTTACACACCGTGTTCCTTGACCTTAGGTACTGCCCATGTAAATGGCTCGTGTCATTTGTCCAGTCTGTGTAAAACTAGACTACACAGCATATAGAAGGATCGCACGCCATGTTCCTTGACTCCGGGTACTGCCCGTGTAAACAACTTGTGTCATCCATCCAAGCTGTGTAAAACCTAACTACACGACGTGTAGAAAAAGTACATGTCGTGTTCCTTGACTCCGGGTACTGCCTGTGTAAATGGCCCATGTCATTCGGCTTGTCGGATAGAAAGTAACTACACGGTGTGTTGAATAATCACATGCCGTGTCTGAGCGCCTGTGGATCGCTCCGTGTATGCTTTCCATGTGCCCGTACATGGTCTCTGTCCGTGTCCATGTTGCCTGCCCGTGTTCCAGTACATGGGGTATCCCGTTTATCTAGTCGGGTCTGGCTGGGGAGGGGTATACACAGCTTGTCCTTGGCCGTGTACCCAACCTATCTACATGTACAGCCGGAGTACACACCAGCTGATTCACTGACGAACACATGCCATGTAGCCCATACTACACGCCGTGTAGTCGAGAAATTTCCAGAAGCGTCGCCTTCCTCCTCGCGCCTCGTCCGATTCTTCGAATCGCGTTTCTCTGGTCTCTTTTCCGCGAAAATCAATATCATGGGTTGCTTCGTCGTCAGGATGCCAAATCCGTGGGTTTTGGGCCTTCAATCGGCTCCAAAATCTGTTTCCATCCATCCGTGCAGAAATCGTTCGAAGAACGATATCTTCTGATCTGCTTTGATCCGTCCATCGCCACCATAGCCGCACCTCTGTAGGGTTGTACCGATGCCAGATCTCCAATTTGGGATCATTTCGTCACACAACGGATGTGCAACAATCCGTAGTTCATATCCAAGTGAAGAACATGTAGAACGCGCATGAATAATGTGAGAAATTGGAGAAGAAAGGCAACAAAAATCGAGAGGGATGAACCTTGATCGATGATCGTGTCGGTCTTGGTTCGTCACCATTAGAATATTAACGAACCAAAATAACTCAATAATCAAAATCCCCAAAAACCCCGCAAAATCCCATCTCGCAAATACGATCGATTCACAGGCTAATATGTTCATGGATTAGTCTACGTTTTTCATAGGAATCAAGAATGGGAAATAATTCACAAGGAGATCAAACGCCCAACCAATATTCGTGGAATTTTTTGGCGAAGATCTGGTCGCCACGTCGGCATCGTCGACGAAGCTCATCAAGAACACTATCGCCGTGTTGGGAGGTTTTCTCCAGATCTCTCCAGAGAAATTCAATGTTATGGGAATTTTAACCCTGACACCTCTCCTGCGAAATCTCCATTTAAAAGAATATTAATATTTCACTGCAACAAGGATTCAATAAAACATTTTAGTTAAATATTTTATTATGGTTATGTCCAAAAACTAGATTTCACCACCGACCTGCGCTGACCAATGTTAGGCCTCACCTAAGGTAAAATTGTTGTTCCAAACGCAATGGTGCCCTCAAATTTCAGATCCGAGCACTCGTTCAAGAGTTATTCCACTTTTTTAGGAAAACCACATGCATGCGTAATTTAATTATTAAATTGAATTCAAACATTTGTTTCGGGCACACCGGGCCTCGGAACTGTACGCTGTCTCGAAGACTGGTATTGAAATAATTCCCATATAATATAAAAATAATACATGGAAAATCAGGTACATTACATAGTCAAATAATCACATACAATATCAATAACCACATTCATAATGATGGAATGCATAAATCTAGACTATCATAACCACATAGTCAAGACCTTGTGCCAAGACTACATATAAGATTTTCTCCAGGCCTTATTCCAAGACCCTAGTTTGTCTCACGAGACCTACTGATGCATCGAGGAGATATAGCGAACTCCACCTGTCACTTATTAATTCCAATGCATTCCTTATATGAATAGGTTTAAACATAACATAAAAATTCATATTAAAACTAGCATACGAAATGTCAATACATTCTCCATAAACCATGAATGGTATAAAAATAAAATATCCATAGTCAATCATATCACAAAACATTCAATAAAATATGGAAGCTTTGTATCATAATAAATCAACTTCAGGAAGTGAAAATGGCGCAAGGGGAACTGGGGGAGATCCCCATCATAGGTGATGATGGTGACCCCTCCATTCTAAAATCGGGGATATGTGCGGAAGATGATGGGGGTAAGAGGCCTCTTGATGAACCTCTTAGTCACAAGTCCATGTTCTCTTTCATAAGAAATGGCGATGGGACTAATGTAGTCTTGATGAACATGGGGAGTAATTTTGTGGATGTGTGAAGAACGTGGCGGGACCCACTTTCTCAAACATTGATGTCCCTCCACCTGGGACAGTGATTCGGAAGGTGAATATTGATCAAGTGTCGGCTAATCAAGAAGTGTTGGAAGAGAGAGTAAATTTATGCCGATTCTCAATCATTGTGAGAGTCATAATCCCTAAGGGGGGTGGCTATGGAAATTTCAGTATCTAACAAATAATATTGCTGAGGTGTGGGGTTTTGATGACTAGAAAATAATAGTGAGGGGCAGGGGCTACTACCATTTGGTCTTCCCCTCCGATGAAGGGAAGAGGAAAGCATGGAGCAAAGGTACTATTGCTTTGAATCCGGGGTTCCTGAATGTGCAGAAATGGGATAGAAACTTTGATCCCATGAAGGTTCGTAGCACGCATACTTAGCTATGGATCAGAATTTATAAACTCAATTGGTTGTATTGGCACCCAAGGATTCTCTGGGATATTTCCTTTTATATGGGAAATCCGATTCGAATGGATCGACAGACAGATAATCCGGATTTAGGGCATTATGCCGGAATTTTGGTGGAAGTTGAAATGGTAAGCACGCTTGTGGAGGAGGTGGTTCTGACAACAATGGATGATAATATAAGTCTTGATATCTTGTATGAGAGGAATCCAAGATTCTACTCGAGGTGCTTGCTCTTTGGGCACACAATTACTGAATGTAAGTGGGACACAATTTTTCAGTCATGCATGATGAAGGGGCATGATGAGATCACGTGTAGCAGAAGGAAGGGGAAGGACAAATGCCATAGGGAGCATCTAGATAGCAATGGTGCTGGTCAAGGGTCTGGGCTTGGGCAGAAGGGGACTCTAGCCATAGGGGGCTCTTCCTCTGAGGCAGTAGTGATGCCAAATGAGGTTCCTGGTGGACCTGTTGTGGATATGGGGGGCCTGACTGATGAAACCCAGGTAGATCCTCTTCCCGGTGGTGATTCTGCTCATGTGGTGGATAGGGTAGATTTTTTCTCTCATAATGATGACAATGTGGAGAAGTGCATAGGAATTGGGGTTGATAAAATTGTCATATCGCCTATGAAAAGTTTTCAAAGTGGTGGTGAGGCCTGCACCAATCATCATCTGACTTCTGACCCAGGAGGAGATTTTACTCGGATCTCCCCCTCCAAGGCTCCATGAAGGAGGCTGACTGTGGGCAGTGATCCTCCCCTCAAGTCCAGTAACACCTTTATCTCTATGAGTGGAAGACTTTGGTCGGAGGAGGTGGAGGAGGATCAATGTTCTGATGTGGAGGGCAGTATGCCTACTGCCAGTGGCATGGCCGGGATGTTGGCTGAAGCAGGCATGGTGGTGCAGATGGAAGAAGAGTATCAAAGTAGTCCAGGTAACGAGGATTTTGCAGAGGGATCGGTTGGGCTGTTGGGCGCAGATGGAAAGAAAAAGTGGGTGTAGGGGAAGATACCTAAAGAATATGGCACGGTTAGTACAGGTGTGGCTGCTATGAATCATGGTGGTGGAGTGGACGAGCTGCCTATGAAAACTGAAGTCAAAACCCAAGGAACAGGTAAGGATGAAAACGGAGTAAAGCAGGTAGTCAAGGATTAGGATAACACCAATGTCCCCGGACATGGCCTGAAGAAGGGACAGAGAGGTCAAAAGAAGAAGGGGAAAATGAAAAACTCAGTAGAGAAGAAAGGGGGACCTCTAACAAGAGGTATGGTTGGGAAGAAATGAGGATTTTGTACTAGAATTGTCAAGGGCTGGGGAACTCTCGTACGGTTAGGGACCTTCGACATTATATTTTGACCTATAAACCATTTTTTATCTGTATTACAGATCCTAAAGTTATACTTGATAATTGGAAGGCCTTCAGGTGGGATCACTAGGATACAACATTGTGGCCATCAGTCAGTCTTCATCCTCAATGGATCACTTGAGGGTGTTAGTGCATAACACCCTGCAGGTTCATTCAAGTGAGAGTAGTCCCCAAAGTATTCTGGTGAGTTGTACCAATGCTGGACAGAATATTTCGTTATCATTTCTTTATGATTCCAATTCAAATGTCCGGAGGATGGAGCTATGGGAGGAGCTCAATGTCATCTCTAGGAGGATGGACCAAAAGTGGCTACTTATTGGTCATTTCAATACTATTTTGAAGCCCGAGGAAAAAACTGGAACAAATTTTAATAGGATTGCTTCCATTGAATTCTCTGAGTGTATTGATTTCTGCAATCTGGATCAGGTTGCAATTGCTAGCGATGATTTTACATGGTGTAGGTACACCTGGGAAGGGAAAGAAGCTAGCAAGCAGGATAGATGTTTTGTCCATATTGATGATCAGGCTACAGTGCATGGTGTCTCTGGATTCGCACTGCCTAAGCACCACTCTGATCACACCCCAATTATTGTTGATGTTGAGAATCAGGTGACAAGGTCAGCCCCTGTACCATTTCGCTTCAACAATGGATGTCTTGTGATGCCAGGTTGTAGGAAACTTGTGATAGAAGCATGGAAACATGACACAATTGGAAGTCCGCTGCAAAGAATGGCTGCGAAACTGAAGCATCTGAAGGGGCTGCTAAGGGCATGGAGCAGGAATTCCTTTTCAAAACTGGATGAGAAGATCAAGAAAGCAGAGGAAGACTTTTCCAGAATTTAGATTGGGAAGGGGAATCATATGATGGCTTCACAAGAGGAAATTAATTCCCACAAAAAACATGATGATCTGTTAATGGTAAAGGAAAGATTAGCTAGGAACCAATTGAATGTGCGGTGGCTAAAGTATGGGTATAGGAATTCTAAATTCTTCAAATAGATTTCACAAATAAAAGAGGGTGTGTGGCGGGGACAAAGGTGATTAGCAATGATGGGTGACTCTACACGGAGGAGAGTGAGAGTGCATTGGCTGTGGTTGAGTATTTTAAGGGAATTTATTCTGATAATGGGAATTCCAACATTCACTATATGGTGGACAACATTATCTCTTGCATTGATGATTAGTCGAATCAGCTCTTAACTGCTGCCCCATGCAAAGAGGAGATCAGAGATGCCCTCCTCTCTCTCAACCTGGAGAGTTCCCCGGGCCCTGATGGATTTACAAACATGTTTTTCATGTTCTACTGGGACATTTTGCAGGATGATATAGAACAGGCCATGAATGACTTCTTCTCTCATTATTACATTCCACTTGGTATGAACTCATGCTTTATTGCGCTCATCCCCAAGAAATAGAATGCCCTTGATATCAATGACTTCAGACAGGTGGCTCTTGGGAATAAAATACCCAACCATATCAGTATGATCTTGGTGAGAAGGCTGGGTGGGATGGTTGATGTAATGATCACCATGAACCAATTTGGATTCGTCCCTAGGAGGAACATCCAAATGTGCCTATTCATGGCCTCTAAGAGTGTCAACCTCATAATATGGAAATTAAAGGAGGCTAACTTTGTGATCAATATTGAAATATCCAAGGCTTTTGACACGTTGAAATGTGATTTTCTCTTGGATGTACTCAAGCGGTATGGATTCTCTAATAGATTTCTGAACATGATCCGCATAATTCTAAATTCTATAAGGCTATCAATTCTTGTGAATGGGGTCCCGAGGGGATTTTTTCCTTTCCCCCTGGGGGTGACGCAAGGTGATCCACTTTATAGAATTATTTTTGTGATTGTAGAGGATTATCTCAGTAGGTGAATCAATGATCTTGGTCCTATGGGATGGTACAAGCAGATCCGGGCTGGTATGAGTGGGTTGGCTCTATCCCACCTATTATATACAGACGACATCTTATTATTTGGACAAGATTTAAGGAAAACCATACATTCAATTAAGGCCCTCTTCAGTCATTATGAGGAGGTGGATGGCCAGGCCATTAGCTGGGACAAATCTTCAATCGTTTGTGGGAATGGGGTTCCGGTTGGTAAAAAGAACAAGATTTTAAGGTATCTTGGGGTGAGAAGAGAATCATTTCCATTCCAATATCTTGGGGTCCCAATGTTTTGGGGAAGGGTCAGAAGGCAGTATTTGGAGGGAATATTAGCTGGTATTACACATCAGCTATCCAGTTGGAAGGGGACGGCTATGTCACTAGCTGGGAGGGTTTTCCTGGTGAATTCAGTGATCACATCGAAGTTTGTTTATTCCTTCTCCCTTTATAGATGGCTGAGAGGACTTATTAAGGAGCTTCAGAGCATGGTCCAAAACTTCATATGGATGGTGTCACCACATGAAAGGAAGCTGGTTAATGTGGCGTGGAAGGAATGCATAAAGCCTTTGGAGATGGGGGCCTTGGGGTAAAAGACCTTCGCACCTTCAATGATGGCCTGATTGGAAAATTCACTGGGAACCTGATCACATGTGAGGCTGATGATGATTTCTTATCGAATAGAATTACAATGAGGCTCCTTAATGGTTATAAATACTAACTTGCATCATCGTTTTAGGCATATCTCAAGCATGCATATGAGAAGATAGTGCAGGATACTAAATGGTTGGTTTGTAGGGATTCAAACATGAATTGCTGGACAAAAATATGGCTCACACAGCCCCTGGGTGATCTGAATGTTCCTGTGCAGGTGGAATCTGAAATTTATGGCTATGCTTTCATGGATGTGGATGCTCTGATTTGGGTTCATTAAAAAAACGGGCAGTTTAACTATAAGGACTTTTACCAGACAGCCCGTGGGGGGTCATCTGCTACACCGGCATGGCTCCTGCGCTTCAAGGATAGATTCATCCATCCGGCCAGGTTTTTCTTGATATGGAGATTGTGGAGGAAGAGATTCCAAAAATTGACTTGCTCAAGCGAACTGGCATGCAAATGGCATCAAAGTGTTAAATCTGTAGGGCAGAGGAGGATTCGATGCAGCACGTGTTTGTGGATTGTAGGTGCGCCAAGCAGCTTTGGGCCTACATTGAATATTTGTTCGGGATTGTGGATGATACAGGCATGCCGATCTTGGACCTGCTGTCCAGAATGGTTCATGCTCAATGCAGCGAACAAATACAGAATCTGCATTTGGTGGGAATAGTGGCTATAATTGCGGACTGCTAGGAAGCCGGGAACGGCCTGTTGTTTGGATATGCTCACTCCACGGTACAACAGGGTATGATGGTTGTCCATAGGGATGTGTATGCTACCACCACAGTCTAGGATGGTGCCATGTCTAACACTGTTGTTAATCTCCAAATTCTGAGAATTCTTTGTGTTTTCGGTAGGCTGCGCAAGCCTCGAATGTTGAATCATATTCGGTGGATTCCACCCATTGCGCCTTGACTAAAGGTTAATGTTAATGGGGCTACGTCCGACGCACCCGGTGTGTCAGGGTGTGGGGGAGTGTTCCAGACCTACCGAGGGTTTTTCAAAGCGTGCTTCCATCATGCCATTGGAATTGGAAATGCATTCGAAGCTGAAATCTGGGCCATGATATATGATGTCAGGTACGTTGTCCAGTTTAATTGGAGTTTCCTATAGATTTAATCTGATTCCCGGTCTCTGGTCTATACATTGAAGACTAAGACACGTAAGGTGCCTTGGTGTGTGTTGCCTCAATGGTTTGATTGTCTTGACAATGTAGCGCAAATGCATCTGGAGGTCTCACATGTCTATCGGGAGGCCAACTAGGTGTCGGATGCTCTGGCAAAGCGGGCAGTTATTGATCCTGGTGGAATTTGGTCTTTCACGGTGCCCAATTATTCTGCCCCACATATGGAGGATGATAGATGTGGGGTGTTATACACTCGATTATGTAATAGCCCCTTGTATGCCTAACTCTCCTCTTTTTTTATTTTAATTTTTTTAGGACCGGCTTCCACCGGTTCCTGGTCATTTTGCTATTAAATCAACATCAAATAAACTTAAAATCCATCAATGTATGTGGACATAGATGAAAACCAAAACTATTTGAGAGAAATATATCTTTTTTTGAAATCATTTATAATTCACATAATTCTAAAGAAAAACATTATTTTGAAAATATTCTTATAAGCTTGTGAGGGAAGCTTTAAAGGTGTAATAACGGTGGAGAATAACCACACCCGCCGTATAAGTTAAAAAAAATTCTTACCTTAATTCTGTGGAAAAGGTTAAAAAGGACATTTTTTTTGAAAATGATAGAAATATTCCTTTATAAACATCTTATAAAAAGTCAAACAAGGTTATAAATGACTTCAACCCATAGTCTGTAAAATAGTAATAATTTTTTGAAATACATTTTTAAGAATCAGAGATGTGGATGATAAAGAGGTCCCAGAAGATAATTACGTATAAACAACCTCGTATAATGAAGAGATTGTGAAATAAACCCTTACCTTGTAATTTTCCTTGGTCTAGGGTAGTTTAAACTCTTATATTATAGTTAAATCATTGTTATTAAATTTAAAAATAATCATATACATAAATATGATATCATATATGATCTTTTAATATTGCTTTGTTGATAATATCTTATTACTATCATCGTTTCGAGTGTTAATAGATTCATTTTTTTATATTCATTTTCATGTGAGACATAATTGTTATGGATGGGATGTATATTATTTATATCCATAATGATATCATGTCTCTAAAAATTATTTTTAATCATTAAATAAAATTTAGTCTTGAATGGATAGGATGGGGAATGAATCTCATCGCGTTCATGGAGACGGTAGTCTGTACTTACGCACAAGCGACAATTTCATTCTTTGATATTAAAATAATATGTAATTGGATGTTATATCATATATACAGAATCATTATCAAGTTGTATTTATTATTTACCTGAATTACACATCATTATTATACCCATCCAAATAATAATGTATTGGATAACAATTACACCACGACGTGGAGACGGTAGGTCGTACGTACGCATGTACGGTGACATGTTATTCAAAGGATGGATAGAATACTGAATATGGTTCTACCATATTTAAAATAACATCAAAATATATAGAAGATACTGGATTAATTATTTTAGAATAGAAAAAAAAGATGTTGAAGAAGAAAGGAACTTGAAAGAGGGTGGTGAAAACATTACCTCTTCTTTGGGTTCTTCCTTTTGATTTGATCAAAATGGCTCTTTAGGTTGGATTTCTGACTAATGGAAGGCCTCTATAATTAATGGAGGATAGTTGAGAGGGTATTTGGCAAGATTTTGGATGAACCAAAAGGCTTTTAATGTGTGAATAATTGGTTAGAAGTGGTGTCATTTTATAAGGGGAGGAAGGGCTCTTTAGGAAAGCATAAAGTATTATTATATAATAAATTCATATTCGGTTTCTAATGGATCAAAAGTGGATTTTTAGAGACCCAATTCTTGACGTACATGGACATTACATTATTTTTTAGGAATACTTAATACATAAAAAAAACAGACCCACAAGGAACATAAAATTTTAGTGTCTTCGGAAACTCGGAAAGAAATATTCTAATCGTGGTGAAAGATTTTCAACATCTCCCATAAAGATCTTCCCCTTTTGATTTTCTTACCTAAAAACGTTATTTATAACATGGGGAAAAGAAAACATAAAATGGGTGAGCTGAAATGCTCAGTAAGGGTAAACATAGAGAATATAAAACAATCCACAAACATTTTAATGCAAGAAGTTGGACATAAAATCTAAACATCAAAATCATGAGAAAAGACATATATCTTGGAAGTACGTAAGGCATATATCATAATGGATCATCAATCATGATAAAATAGAATGGGAATAAATCATGTAGTTGTGGAACCCATTAAGCACATGTTATGATTTCCATAGTAGCAAAGGCATTACTACCATGACCATCTTAGTGGACAAAGTCCCTTTCTGAATCAAGTTCACTCCTCGTTTCAGTCCTGTAACACTGAACCAGATTAACTTACCATTCCATCCATGTCTATCTCATGAGATATAAATCTTTACCCAATGCATTGGAGGGAGATATAGGTCCCAGGCATCTCTTAATGAAATCATTATTACTTGTGCCACAACATGAACATAAATGATTCATCATTACCCAAAGTATAAAATTGGTTTCATAAACATCATCCCATCATAACATAATCCATACAAAAAATGGATATTATTTCATCATAAGAAAATTGAAACAATTTAAATCATATAAACATAATACATGAAACATACACATATGAAATAATGCCATCTTATATGGAAAATGGTTTTGATAAAACACTTGAAATGAATTCTTGAGGAAAATATCCTTTAATCTTCAAAATCATTTTATTTTCACAAAATTCCATGAAATATTAAAATAAAATGGTTTTGTTGAAAATAATCATGCAATCTTGTAGAGTAAGCTTCATGAAAATGAGGCGTTATGAAACCGTAAAAATCTGTTCACCCGTATAAGTTAAAAATGACATTCTCCTTGTACTTTTGTCGGAAAAGTCAAAAAGTTCCTCGTGTGGTAAACAAAAGTAGTATTCCTTTCATAACATGTGGTAAAATTCAGAAATGGGTAAAAAGTAAATTAAACATACATGAAAACATTTTTATAAAACATGGTCATGGATGATAACAAAAACACTAGTAAATACTTACGAATAAACAATCTCGGATAAGAGCGAGATTGGAATAGTTGTCCCTTACCTTACGTACGATATGATTCGTATGTATCTGAACCTCATGTATAATGATTTAAATAATGTCATTGACTTATTAAAGAATAATATTCTTTGTTATAATATCATATATGGTTCACTTATGACTTTATATTACCCGTTCTTTTGTAAATTCCATGTTAAAGCAGAATTTTGGAAAAAATCGTTTCATTTATCGTACGTGTTTCAACTTGTTTTTGTTGATATTATTACTTATATACTGATTTACATAATTCCATAATTTAAAACATGATTTATATATAATATATATTCAGCATATACATATATATATGATAGATCGATAAATGAAATGAAATGCATCGTTCATGGAGACGGTAGGTCGTATGTACGCATGAACGCTGTTTTCGTTTCCTTATTGAATTGAATGGAATTAAGTAGATGAAATAAATATATATATATATACCTAAATCCAGTATCATTATTCTGTCATATATTTCATTATTATTCATTATATATACTTTATAATCATTCATTAGTGGTTAACATGGAGAATGAATCTCATCGCGTCGTGGAGACGATAGTCCGTACGTACGCACGAGCGATGATATCATTCTCATGATCGTGGAATTGTATTGATGTGTATGCATAATATTTTAGAATATATATCACTTTAAAATAATCATATATAGTTATTTATTTACACCATTATACCCATCCAAGTAAGGTGGTGGTCGAAAACAGATTACACCACGCAGTGGAGACGGTATTCCGTACGTACGCACGCGCGGTGATTTCGTTTTCCGTAGGATGGATAGAAGGTGAAATAGGGTTGTTTAATATTTAAAATAACATATAAGTATATAATTAATACTTATTTTATAACTTTATAATGAGACAACTAATGAAGAATATGTAGAATAAGAAATAAACTTGAGAGAATCGGAAGAAGAGATTACCTCTTCTTCGACGCACCTCCTTTAAGCTTCCTCTTAAGGAAGTAGAGTTGGTCTTTTGAGAAGACCAGAACCTCCAGAATTTTTCTAGGTAAGTGGAGAAGATAAATGGGAAGGGGTTGGACGAGCTTGAAGGCTCAAAAGGGTGTGATGAGAAGAGGGAAGGGGTTCCCTTTTTATAAGGGAGGAGAGGGGCACCTTTGGAAAAACATAAAATATTATATTATAATAAAGTCATATTCGGTTTTTAATAGATCCAAATTGATTTATTCAAAAGCTAAGGTGGGTATGGGTCTCAATACTCTCAACCAATAGATTCTAGACAGTTTTGGGTCATTATATTAACCTTATCTTTTAGTTTTAAATCTTAGTTAATTAGATTGACATTTACCATGTCACTTTGTATTTTTATATTATATAGTAAATAAACCACCCATATACATCCAAGAGACCCAAAAGTGGTCCATTAATGATACACCTATCATGATATAAGTATCTTGGTCGATCCTTAGATTTTTAGGAATATAATAACAATTAATATTATAATATTTTTTTAAAACACTATTTTATGTCAATTTTGACACTATTTGGTAATGGATTTTTTTGAAAATCATAACATAATTATTAGTTAGAAAAAAGTTAATTAATTCAAGACTAACATGTCATATTAAACTATAAAATTATTCTAATTCATAAAAAGTCTCAAATTAAATTTATTTGGGTATTTATAACATCAATTATTTTAATATTTCATTATTTAGGTAATTATTGAATCATCATTGTGTCATAAATAACTTAAATTAATTAATGTCTAAAAATTATAAATAAAATACCATTAGGTACGAAGTTTTTTTATCTTTCTAATGAATATTTATAGTCGAATTTATCTTATGTATAACCCTATATTAAAAATGATTTAGTTGTTAAACGTTGATTTTAACTATTTTAACCATTCTTTAAATAAATTATAAATAAATGGTCTAATCTAATCCAAGTGGACCTAAATGGTCATATTTTATTCCTAAGGTTGTTTTTTGGTAGAATTATAATTATCCAATAGAATTAGGACATGTTTTAGGGTAATAATAATATCATTTTTACCCTTAATTACCCTATTTACTTTTAACCGTGGTAAATAAAAGTAAAAAGTTACTATTCAACAAAAATTATTTCCATCTCATTGAACCACATTTTAGTCCTTGATATTAACCGTGTCTCTTGGATTTTCTAAATTCCACTCACAGAAGTGGTAAAATTAGGTTTTATGTGAATTTCCAAATTCTCTTAGGAGGTGCGTAAAAGAGAGTGAAAAGTTCAATAAACATTTTATATATCTAAAATTATTGTAAAATGACTCCAATTAATTACATTGAACTTATATAAGTATTATGTATCAGTTTTTAACTAAAATAAATTTAAATAAAATAAATAATTATTTAAATAAAAAATCTATTTTTAAATAGTAACCTAGTGTTTTCACTATTCATCAAAAATTGAAAGTTTTCAGAAAAATACCAAAAATTCACCCTGGGCTAATTTCGATATTTCTAATCCAAAAATGAAGTCCATTTTGAAAGATAAAATTTATAAAATTTCAAAAAGTGGGTATTACTATTCATAACGCCTATTTTATATAATATTTTAATAACATATCGTTGTTTAGTGATACTCGATTTTGCGTAAAACACATGCTATCGTGGAAGGTCGCGATTATGTGTAAATCAAGCCAAGTTAGGGATGCGTGTAGTGCAAGATTTGTTTGGTGTAGGGTACAACACAAGACATCAATGAAATTAAAAATAATATTTTTCATAAAATATTGTGGTGTTACATTCTACCCCCCTTAAAATGAATTTCTCCCTCGAAATTCGTCGGGGTTATAAATGGTTTACTACTTGATAGTTTCTTTCATAGATACCCACATCATAAAAAGAAATACCAAAACATTAATTTAAAAACTAACGTATGAAACGTAACGGTTACCCAAATTAACTTATCATTGGGTTTCCACATTGGAGAACATAGGTTAAATTATGGATATGGAAGAGAAATATAACCATCTACTTCTGATGATGAGTGGTAGAGGACATGGCTATGAAAAAGCCAACAATCACAAAGTCATAAATTTGTGTTGATCTAAGGTACCATATGATTCATCAGGTATGAGAGAACTAGGACAACATTTTTTTTCAAGATCATTTCGCTAAAGTTGAGGAATTTTAATTAGAAGAAATACTTACTTTATTTCGGTATCATCTCACCATTGCCTGTGCCTCGAACAATTTCCACTTCATCCCTTAAAGAAATGAAATTGAATTTGTCTTCAGTGAAGTGTTAGCAGATTATGCGATATAATGATAGGTCATTCCATCTATTTCTATCGCAAAAAGTTTAGCACAATTTATTAAATATACAGAAGTCCATCTATGTTGAGATTAATCGTATATGGTTGCTAAAATGGACTTATACTTCATCTATCATAGAGATTAACAAAATAAAACTAGTTTCTACTAACCGGGGACTTCCTAAGGCTAGTGGTAGGCGATAAAGGCCTGTCGGACTTTGGTTGTGGGTTCGATTCCCGCTTCCTTGTCCGACGCAACGGGTTGTCACCCATCCTACGGGTTTTCCATTTTCTAAAACTATACTATTACAACATTCTATCAATAATATTGAAAAAAATTATAGCCTTAAACAATAATAACTTATGTTCAACATAATCCATTCGAATCTTTAGTCTTATCCAAAATACTTCTTTCCAAACTCATAGTATAAAGAGAATGATTACTAAAAAGGTCATATAACAAGCATGTGAATACCATAATTAATTCCTCGTATATCTTATTGGTTACATTCCAATCATATGAATACCTCAATCCTATATTCTCTTGAAAAATGAATACCCATTAAACTTTAGTGAAAACATGAATGTTGTCAAAAGTTAACTCTTTCCACATACAAAAAACCAAAAATTCCATATACTCAAACCATGATATAACTTTGTCCTTATATCAGTCATGAGCTCATGAATACTGTCAAACATTTCATTTTCTCCTTATCCCTTCATTATGCGCATATCATCTTCTTTCCAAAAATATCTCAATCACATTCCATCATTACCGGTAGCATAAAATTATTGAAAACCACAATAGACAAATACATAAATATTTCAATATTCTATTATACAATATACAACATTATATTGGAATCCCATTACATAAAGACTTAATCATTCCACCACATCGTTGTCATATTCAACATCACCAATAGTGATCGCATGTGACTTCCCTTTTTTCCTTTGCCTTAAGTGGTTGCTCATGTCGATCATCATTAACCCTTGGATTAGGGCATTGATTAGCATAATTCCCCATTTCACTTCACTTGAAGCATTGAAGTGTTGGTGGTGCCTTCTCTACAGTCTTTTCTTTATTCATATCATTAGCAACCCTTTTTCCATTACTTCGACACTCAACTGCTCGATGACCTTATTTTCCACACTTAAAACATTTTCTAGTCCATTTAAGACAATATCCACCATGATTCTTTCCACAAATTGAGCATAAAGAAACATTCATCCTCTTTTCACCATTGTTCTGAGATTTCTCCTTGAACTCCATCTTTCGTTTCTTGTCCAAACCCTGAGATGGATATGTTACAACAACTTTTATTTATACCTTGATAGCACAACACACAATTTCTTCATAGCTACTGAAGTCTCTTATAGCTAATTCCCTTCGAAGACTTGGTTTTAAGCCACTGAAGGATCGATCAAATTTACTTTCATGTTGTATGATAAAGCCAGAGGCATACCTTCAAAGCCTTGTAAAATTTTCTTCATATATGCCAACAGATTCATCATTTTTTTCTTAAGATCAAGGAACTACTTTTTCATCTTTGTTCGAAGAATACAAGGGAAGTACTTACTGAAAAACAAGTTCTTAAACTCGTCCCATTCCATGGATTCAATTTCATCTTGGGGCCTAGTATTCTTAAATAGAATCCACCACAGGTCTGCTTCACCTTCTAAACGGCAAACAACTAGAATGAATTTATCCTGTTCCGAACAGCGAAGTATGGAAAATATCTTTTCAATGGTATTGATCCATTTTTCAGCAATAAGTGGATCAGAAGACCCATTGAAAGAAGATGGATGTTGCCTCATGAAGGGATCAATAGAATATTGTTCCCTTCTCTACTCATTTGGAAGTCCAGAATGATTCATAGCTTGTATAAGAATAGCAATAAGATTTTGCACTCCATCTCCCATAACATTGGTTTGTTCAGGAGGACAATCATTGCATTGTCCATTACATTGATCAACATGGTTCCTTCGGGTTCCATCCATCGTTTAAAACCCAAAAAGAATAGTGTGGGAGGAAAAAATCATGCTAGGGAAAACAACATAATAAAGGGGGAGTACCTTAAATATCTAACATCTTAGGTTTAATTATAATATCATTACCGTAATTTTAGTACTATAACCTATACTTATACTTAACCTTAGGGACATCCCTAGAGATACCTTAGAAATATCTCTAGGGATCTCACTAAAGTTTTCGCATCTTAGTTTCCAAAGATTAACTAAACCTTTCCTCTGATACCAACTGTAGAGACCCGAATTTTGACGTACATGGACATTACATTACTTTTGCGGAATACTTAATACATAACAAAAACAGACACACAAGGATCGTAATAGTTTAGTGTCTTTGGAAACTCAGAACAAAATCTTCTAATCGTGGTGAAAGATCTTCAACATCTCCCATAAAGATCTTCCCCTTTTGATTTTCTTACCTAAAACCTTTCTTTATATCCTGGGGAAAAGAAAACAAAAAAAGGGTGAGATCAAATGCTCAGTAAAGGAAAACATAGAGAACACAAAACAATCCATAAACATTTGAGTGCAAGAAGTTGAACATAAAATCTAAACATCAAAATCATGAGCAAAGACATACATCTTGGAAGTACATAAGGCATATATCATAATGTATCATAAATAACGATAAAATAGCATGGTAAGGAATCATGTAATTATAGAAACCATTAATCAGATGTTATGATTTCAATAGTAGCCAAGGCAGTACTGTCATGACCATCATAGTGGACAAAGCCCCTTTCTGAATCGAGTCCACTCCTTGTTTTAGTCCTATAACACTAAACCGGATTAACTTACCATTACAGTTGTGTCTATATCATGAGATTAAATCTTTATCCAATGCATTGGAGGGAGATATAGGTCCCACCCATCTCATAATGAAATCATTTATACTTGTTCCACAACATGAACATAAATCATTCATCATTACCCAAAGTATAAAATGGGTTTCATAAACATCATCCCATCATAACATAATCCATACAAAAAAATGGATATTATTTCATCATAAGAAAAGTGAAACCATGTAAATCATAGATACATTATGCTTGAAACATACACATATGAAATAATGCCATCTTATATGGAAAATGGTTTTGATAAAACACTTGAAATGAATTCTTGAGGAAAATATCCTTTAATCTTCAAAATCATTTTCTTTTCACAAAATTCCATACAATCTTAAAAGAAAGGGGGGTTTTTTTAAAATAATCATGCAATCTTGTAGAGGAATCTTCATGAAAATGAGTCGTTATGAAACCATAAAAACCCGTTCACCTGTATAAGTTAAAAATAACATTCTACTCATACTTTTGTCGGAAAAGTCAAAAAGTTCCTCGTGTGGTAAACAAAAGTAAGATTCCTTTCATAACATGTGGTAAAATTAAAAAATGCGTAAAAGGCCATTAAACATAGATGAAAACATTTTTAGAAAACAGGGACATGGATTATAACAAAAATACCTATAAATAATTACGAATAAACAATCTCGAATAAGAGCGAGATTGGAATAGTTATCCCTTACCTTACATCTAATATGCTTCATATGTATCTGAACCTCCTTTATAATGATTAAAATAATGTCATTGACTTATTACAGAATCATATTCTTTGTTATGATATCATATATGGTTCACTTATGACATTATATTACCCATTCTTTTGTAAACTCCATGTTAAAGCAGAATTTTGGATAAAATCGTTTCATTTATCGTACATGTTTCGACTTGTTTTTCTTGATATTATTACTTATATAATGATTTAAATAATTACATAATGTAAAACATGACTTATATATAATATATATTCAGCATTTTCATATAATTATGATAGATCGATAAATGGAATGAAATACACCGTTCATGGAGACGGTAGGCCGTACGTACGCATGAACGTTGTTTTTGTTTCCTTGTTGAATTGAATGGAATTATGTAGATGACATAAATAGATATATACATAAATAAAGTATCATTATTATGTCATATATTTAATTGTTATTCATAATATATACTTTATAATCATTCTTGAATTGTTAACATGGATAATCAATTTCATCGCGTCGTGGAGACGATAGTCCGTACATACGCACAAGCGATGATATCATTCTCATGATCGTGGAATTGTATTGAAGTTTATGTATACTATTTCAGAATCAATATCACTTTACAATAATAATATATGGTTATTTATTTACAACATTATACCCATCCAAGTATGGTGGTGGTCGAAAACAGATTACACCACGCAGTGGAGATGGTATTCCGTACGTACGCACGCGTGGTGATTTCTTTTTCCATAGGATGGATAGAAGGTTAAATAGGGTTGTTTCATATTTCTAATAACATATATTTATATAAATAATACTGATGTTATTACTTTATAATGAGACAACTAAAGAAGAAGAAGTAGAAGAAGAAATAAACTTGAGAGAATTGGAAGAAGAGATTACCTCTTCTTCGACGCACCTCCTTTAGGCTTCCTCTTACGGTAGTAGAGTTGGAATTTTGAGAAGACCAGAACCTCCAGAATGTTTCTAGGGAAGTGGATAAGTGAAATGGGAAGGGGTTGGCCGAGATTCATGGCTCAAAAGGGTGTGAAGAGAAGAAGTAATGGGTTCCCTTTTTATAAGGGAGGAGAAGTTAACCTTTGGAAAAACATAAAATATTATTTTATAATAAAGTCATATTTGGTTTTTAATAGATCAAAATTGATTTATTTTGAATATAAGGAAGGTATGGGTCTAAATACTCTCAACCAATAGATTTTAGACAGGTTTGGGTCATTATATTAACCTTATCTTTTAGTTTTCACTCTTAGTTAATTAGATTGACATTTACCATGTCACTTTGTATTTTAATATTATATAGTTAATAAACATAACATATACATCCAAGAGACCCCCAAGTAGTCCATTAATGATAGACCTATCATGATATAAGTATCCTGTCCGAACATTAGATTTTGTGGAATATAATAACAATTAATAATATAATATTTGTTTTGAAAACTATTTTATGTCAATTTTGACACTATTTGGTAATGGATTTTTATGAAAATCATAATATAATTATTAATTCTAAAAAAGTTAATTAATTCAATACTAACATGTCATATTAACCTATTAAATTAGTGTAATTCATAAAAGGTATAAAATTCATTTATTTTGGTATTTATAACATCAATTATTTTAATATTTCATTATTTAGGTAATTACTGCATTACAATTGTGTCATAAATAACATACATTACGTAATGTCTAAAAATTATAAATAAAATAAAATTAGGTATTAAATCTTTTTATCTTTCTAATGAATATTTATAGTCGAAGTTATCTCATGTATAACCCTATATTAAAAATTATTTAGTTATTAAACTTTGAGTTTAACTTTTTTAACTATTCTTTAAATAAATTAATAATAAATGTCCTAATCTAATCCAAGTGGACCTAAATGGTCATATTTTATTCCTAAGGTTGTTTTTGGTTGGATTAATCTTATCCAATATAATTAGGACATGTTTTAGGATAATAATAATATCATTTTTACACTTAATTACCCAATTTACTTTTAACCATGGTAAATAAAAGTAAAAAGTTACTATTCAGCAAAAATTACTTTCTTCTCATTGAACCACATTTTAGACCTTGATATTAATCATGTCTCTCGTATTTTCAAAATTCTACTCATAAAAGCGGTAAAATTAAGTTTTATGTGAATTTCGAAATTCTCCTAGGAGGTGGGTAAAAGACGGGGAAAAGTTCAATAAAATTTTTATATATCTAAAATTATTATAAAATGACTTCAATTAATTACATTGAACTTATATAGGTATTATGTATCAATTTTGACTTAAAATAAATTCCAATAAAATAAATAATTATTTAAATTAAAAGTCAATTTTTAAATAGTAACCTAGTGTTTTCACTATTTATCAAAAATTGAATGTTTTCAAAAAAATACAAAAAATTATCCCTAGGCTAATTTCAATATTCCGAATCCAAAAACGAAGTCCATTTTGAAAGATAAAATTTATAAAATTTCAAAAAGTAGGTATTACTATTCATAATGGCTTGTTTATATAATATTTTAATAACATATCATTGTTTAGTGAAACTCGATATTGCGTACAACACATGCTATCATGGAAGGTCATGATTGCGTGTAATGAAAGCCAAGTCAGGGATGTGTGTTGTGCAAGCTCCTTTTGGTGTAGCGTACAACAGAAGACATCAATGAAATTAAAAGGAATATTTTTCATAACATCTCAGGGTGTTACAAGATTATTCAAAGTCTAAGGTGGGGGTGGGTCGAAATCCTTTCAACCAATATATTTTAGAGAGGTTTGGGTCATTATATTAGCCTTATCTTTTAGTTTTAACTCTTAGTTAATTAGATTGACATTTACCATGTCACTTTGTATTTTTATATTATATAGTTAATAAACTTACTATATAAATCCAAGTGACCCCCAAGTGGTCCATTAATGATACACCTATCATGATATAAGTCCTTTTTCCAAACCTTAGATTTTTAGGAATAGAATATAAATTAATAATATAATACTTGTTTTAAAAACTCATTTATGTCAATTTTGACAATATTTTATAATTGTGAAAGTCTTAAAAACTTTAATAATTCAAACCAAATTCATTTAAGAAATCCTAACATTTCATATTGACCAATAAAATTATTGGATGACATCAAAACTTTCAAATTATATTTATTTTAACTTTTATAATATCAATTATTTGATTCTTTCACTAATAAGGAAAATACTGCATCATTATTGTGTCAAAAATAAATTTAATTATTAAATGTATAAAAATTATAAATAAAATACCATTATGTAGGAAATTTTTTTAAATTTATAAAGAATATTTATAGTCTTAAATATAACATATATAACCCTATATAAAAATTGTTTTTCTAAAAGATATATGTTTTTGTCATTTTTGTATTTACATTAACTTAATTAATATAATGTGTCCTTATCACCTACAAGTGGCTCCATGGGGTCCCAAAATCAACCCAAAGATGCCCATATTCGTACATGTATCAACCAATAGGGTTAGGACCCATTTTAGGGTAATTTATTATTATTAAAATATTATTTGTTTACCCTTATTTACCGGATTTACCCTTTAACCATGGTAAATAAAATATTTTCCGAAGTAATTGTTCAAAATGTCTAAAAATAAAAGTTACCTATTTACACTATTTGGACCTCCTGATTCTAAATATTGAATACATTTTTCTTCATTCAAAACACAGAAGTGGCAGAAATTAATTTAAAATTAATCCCCGCTGTCAAAACAAAAAGCGTGTTTTTAAGAAATAATAAATATCAAAAGATTGACACTTGTTTATGTCTGGTTTAAATGTAAAATTACTTCCAATGAATTTTGTTTTATTAAATGGTAAAAATATATTCTAAATATAATTTAAAATCACTCAAATTCATAATTTATCACTATTAATTATTTCAATTAAAAAAGTTGTTTTTAATTAAAATTTAGTAATTTTCACTATTCCTAAAAATATGAAAGTTATCCGAAAAGTACCAAAAGTCAACCTAAGCTAATTTCGATAATCTGAATCCAAAAATGAAGTCAATTTTGAAAGATAAAATTTATAAAATTTCAAAAAGTGGGTATTACTATTCATTACGGCTAGTTTGATTCGTTGTGGTGTGTGTTAGAACTCGAAGTTGCGTACAACACATGCTACTGTATTATTCAAAGAGATGTGTACCATAGAAGCATGGGGTGTTACATTCTCCCCTCTTTAAAATAATTTATTCCTTGAAATTTATATAAAATTTCTGTATAAAAAGACTCGGGTGGTTCTTCATCATAAGTTCCTCGGGTTCCCACGCTCCCTCTTCTATCTTATGGCTCCTCCATAGAACTTTTACAAGACGAGTTGTCCAGTTTCTCAGCACTTGTTCTATCATATCAAGAATCCTGATGGTCTCTTCTCAATAAGATAGATCAGGCTCTAGTTCTAATTCCTCATAGGTGAGTACATGCGTTGGGTCAGGCATGTATTTTCTCAACAGTGATACGTGGAACACATCATGATCTTTGGAGACACTTGGCGGCATTGCCAAACAGTAAGCTACGGCCGCAATTCGTTCTAGAATTTCTAATGGTCTGATGTACTTGCTACTCAATTTTCCATTTTTACCAAAATGTATAACTCCCTTCCATGGAGATACCTTCAAGAAAAAATTATCTCCTACCTGAAATTCCAAATCCTTCGGTTATCGGCATATCTATTCTTCCTACTTTGAGATGCCTCGATGTGGTTTTGGATTACGTTCACCTTTTCCATTGTTTCCTCAAACAGTTCTGGGACTATGAGTTTTCATTCACCAATATCACCCCATAAGGTTGGTGTGAGACATCTCTTCCTGTATAATGCTTCATATGGTGCCATCCAAATACTTGAATGGAAGCTATTGTTATAGGAAAATTCTACCAGAGGTAAATATTGATCCCGCATACCCTGAAAGTCAAGTGAGCATAATCTCAACATGTCCTATAAGGTTTGAATAGTCCGTTCTGATTTTCCATCTGTTTGGGGGTGGTAGGCAGTGCCCATATGAAGTTCATTATCTAGGGCTTTCTAAAGACTTTTCCAGAATATTGATGTACAACATGGATCACGATCAGAAACAATCGATATGGGTACTACATGAAGTCTCAAAACATTATTAATATATAATCTTCCTAGACGTTCAAGTGATAAATATTCCCTTATATCAAAAAAATGTGCTGACTTGGTAAGACGATAAATAATGACCCATACTGCATCGTTCCTTCTATGAGTCTTTGGTAGTCCCATGACAATGTCCATTGTGATATTATCTCATTTCCACTCAAGTATGGGAAGAGGTTTCATGACTCCTCGAGGTTGTTGCCTTCTAGATTTTACTTGTTGGAAAACCATACATCTTGACACAAAATCAACAATCTCCCTCTTCATGTTGTCCCACCATAATGTTCCTTTAAATATCTATACATTTTGGTGCTTCCATGGTGTATAGAGAAATTGGAACTATGAGTGTCGTCCTACAATTCCCTTTTTAGATCAGGTGTATCAGGAACACAAAGTCTCTTCCCAAATTTCAATATTCTTTCTTCATACACAAAGTCTCTCAATCTCTCATCATTCACAGCTTTAATCTTCTTTTGAAACTCTTCATCACCGGTTTGAGAACTCTTTATCCTTTCTAGTAAAGATGGTTTGGAAACCATTTGAAAAAGTATCGATGTTTCAACTTCCATGGTAATTCCCATATCCATCTTCACTAGATCCATGAAAATAGGATCCCTTCCAATTCTCATCATATTCAAAACTCCATGATCTATTCTGCTCAATACATCTACCACCTTATTTTCCTTCCCTGGGTGGTAGTGTATCGTGCAATCATAATCCTTGAGTAGTTCAAGCCATCACCTTTGCCTCATGTTGAGTTCTTTATGTGAGAAAATGTACTTCAAACTCTTGTAATCAGTATAAATCTCACATTTTTCACCATAGAGATAATGTCTCAATATCTTTAAAGAAAAAATTACAGCAGCTTACTCAACATCATGAGTAGGATAGTTTTTTTCATGAATTTTCAATTGTCGTGATGCATAGGCAATAAACCTATCATTCGACATATGGACACAACCAAGTAATTTCATTGAAGCATCACTATAAATAACAAACCCATCATTCCCTGATGGTAGAGTCAATATAGGATAATTGACCAATACTCTCTTAAGTTCTTCAAAACATTCTTTATATTCTTTTGTCCAAACAAAATTAACCCCTTTATGTGTGAGATTTGTTAATGGGTTAGCCAATCGGGAAATGTTCTGGATGAAACGCCGATAATAACCTGCAAAGCCAATAAAACTACGTACCACATTTATACTCATCGGTTCTGGCCATTCCTGGATTTCTCTTGTCTTTCAAGGATCAATAGATATTCAATCCTTAGAGACAATATTTCCAAGAAAAGAGATCTCTTGAAGCCAGAATTCACACTTTCTAAACTTCCCATATAATTCATGTCTTCTAAGAGTCTTCAGAATAATTCGCAAGTGATTTTCATGATCTCCATAGCTTTTGGAGTATACAAAGATATCATCAATAAATACCACCAAAAAATCATCGTGATATTCCTTGAAAACTCTATTCATTAGATCCATGAATACAGAGGGTGAATTAGTCAATCCAAAAGGCATTACTATAAACTCGTAATGCCCGTACCTAGTTCGAAATGCTATCTTCGGAATGTCTTCCTTCTTCACACACAACTGATGGTATCCAGATCGAAGGTCAATCTTTGATAATTATTCAGATCCATGCAGTTGGTCGAATAAATCATCAATGTGAGGTAGGGGATACTTGTTCTTTATTGTTATAGCATTGATCTCCTTGTATTCGATACATAATCTCATATATCCATATTTCTTTTTAACAAAAAGGATAGGGGCTCGCCATGGAGAAACACTAGGGAGAATAAATCCCTTCTTACTATTTCCTCTAGTTGTTTTTTAGTTAAACTAATTCCATAGTATCCATTTTATACGGGGTCTTTGATATAGTCCTTTAACCATGAATTAAATTAATGAAAAACTCAATTTCTCGTTCTGGAGGATGTCTAGGTAAATCTTCTAGAAACACATCAACATATTCTCTCACAATAGGTACATCCTCTATTTGAACATTCCTTTCTTCACCCACAGTCATTTCATTCTCTTCCTCCCCAATAATTGAATTTAGTTGAGCAACTGGGGTTGTATCTAGGTAAGAATTAGGTAGTGACAATTCCACTGTAAAGATAAGGTGTTCCTTATCATCATCACAAAAAATAGTAACCTCCTTCATCTTACAATAAATTTTTTCATCATGGTTCGAAATCCAATACATACCGAGGATTATATCAAATTAAATCATAGATATGATGATGAGATCCAGAGATAAAGAACATTTATGTGCACTAATGGGGAATAATTCACAAAACATTGTAGCAATGATACTTCCCTTAGGAGTTATTACTGAAAACTCCATTGTTAAATCATATTGGAAATATCTAATTTTCTTAGAAAACAGGGAAGATATGAAACAATGTAATGATCCAGAATCAAATAATGCATTAGCTAAAATTGAGGAAACCATTAAATTACCTGCCACCATGTCTTTCGGAGATTCTACGTCAAAACTAGTGATAACATAAGCCTAGCCTTGATCCCTGGGCCTTTTATGAGTTAAGTTTCTCTGACTCTTAGGACATTCATTTGCACAATGTCCCATCTCCCTGCAATTGTAGCATTGGACATCGGTAGCTTCCTTCTTGCCCTTGCAATCACGAGCTTGATGGCCTTTTTCACCACACTTGTAACAGACTCCCATTCCTTTTAAGCAAGTACCTGGTTGTTTCTTCCCAAATTTACTGTAGGATGGATATTAAACTTTTTCCTTCTTCCCCTTATTTCCATTTCTAGATTGATCCGAAGATCTCTTCTTCTCTTGTTTTGCTTTAAAGTCATAAGACTTAGAGAATTTTTTTTCTATCTTGATAGCACATGAGACAATATCTTCATATGACGAGAAGGATTGTGAGACTAATGATATATGAAGAAATGGTTTTAACCCATCAAAGAAATGATCAATAATACTTCTTGGTTTACGTATATAATCTAAAGCATGCCTCACTAACCTTGTAAAGTTAGACTCATACTTTGCGACATTCTCGTCCTCGTTTTGTCTCAGACTCATAAATTGCCTTTCCATATCTGCTCGATGGTCACGAGGAAAGTATTTTTCTAAGAAAAGATCTTTTAACTCCCTCCATTACATATTTGATACTTTATCATCTTCCTTCATGTTTTGAATCAATGACCACCATTGATTAGCATCTCCATTGAGGGGGTAAACTACCATGACAACGTTTTCTCTTTCACTACTCCCAAAGGCGTGGAATATTTTTTCTAAGGAGTTTATCCCTTGATCAGATACTAAGGTATTTTTACTCCCATTGAATTTTAGTGTTTTTTTCCTCATGAAGCGATCTAACATTGATCCTCCATTCTATGGATCAGGGTGCTCCATAGGGGTAAGGTTATTATTCATAACCTGAGTGAGTTGTCCCATAATGGTGATTAGATAATTAGCACATGTTGCATCACCAGCTCCACTATAATTATCGTGAACATTAGAGAAATCCCTACATGGAGTGCGTTCATTGATACAGTTTCCATTTCTTCCACTAGGTTCCATTTCTAAACAATGGCATACACTAGATTAGTTTATGAATCGCAATACATAAATCCAAACAAGTAAAACACTTAACATGATTTGAGAAGTTTATTGATATAATCCATAATCATAAAAAAAATTCTTTGAGGAAGTATATACTCATAAAACCTTCATAATGGTTTGTAAAGAAAATGGGAATAATCCTAAGCATATCCCTCGGGAGTGTCGTAACCAAGAGTGTAGCAAGGTCTGTTTTCATGCACCAGTTCCCGTTCTAGTCTAGCTCAAAGCGGTGTTTTTGGGTTTTACCCCTATGTACATCTCTTCCAGAGCCGCCTCTACCTTCTCATATCCAGACAGATATGTATTGCTCGGAAAACTCACAAAATCTCTACAATACCAAAATTCTAGGAAGTTCTTCTATACTAATCCTCAAAGTCCATCTTAGGTCTATGTGCTCCAATCAGAGTTTATCTAAATCTAGCCCCCAGGGTTTGTACTAAACATACTCTGATACCAACTGTAATGCCCCGACCCCAGTTACGCAGAGTCATTTCATTATTACATAACATTGGCATGATCACAAAAGATCAAGTCTCGAAAGACCGATTAGTTCAGTAGCCTTGGAAACACTAGACACATTCATAATGTTTACATTACATCATAAATTGAAAAGTACAACAACATCTTGTCTCCACACTCATATAACCTTATACTATACCTGAAGTTCATTCATAAAATAATTCTTCACATCCAGGGAAAAATAAAATATAGAACAGTGTGCGCTCAAATGCCCAGTAAGGATAACAATATAGAGGAAACTTTCATAAATAAGCATAAAACTTTAAGTCAATATATAAATACAACAAAAGCCTTTTAAACATGAACTTCATCATAATATGGAATAAATAAAATGAAATAATTCCATTTACTTATTCACATTGATATTCTACTAGTCGAATAATCACATGTAATATCAATAACCACTTTCATAATGATGGAATGCATAATGCCAGACTATCATAACCACATAGTCAAGGCCTTGTGTCAAGACTACAAATAAGATTTTGTCAAGGCCTTGTTCCAAGACACTGGTTTGTCTCATGAGACCTCCCGATACATCGAGGCGCTATATAGGGCTCCACTCGTCTCTTATTAAGTCTAATGCATTCCTCATATGAATAGGTTTAAACATAACATAAACATTCGTATTAAAACTAGCATACGAAATATCAATACATTCTCCATAAACCATGAATGGTATAAAAATAACACATCCACAGTCAATCATATAAGAAAACCTTCAATACAATATAGAAGTTTTTTATCATAATAAATCAACTTCATATAAACATAAAATCCATCAAAGGATGTTGACATAGATGAAAATCAAAACTATTTGAGAGAAATATCTCTTTTTTAAAATCATTTAAAAGTCACATAATTCTAAAGAAAACATTTATTTTGAAAATATTCTTTTAAGATTGTAAGGTAAGCTTCAAATGTGTAATAATGGCCGAGAATAACCGCACCCTCCATATAAGTTAAAAAACATTCTTACCTCAATTATGTCGAAAAGGTTAAAAAGGACCTTGTTTGGAAAATGAAGGAAAGACTACTTTATAAACATATTATAAAATATCATTCAAGGGTATAAATGACTTTAACCCATAGTATTTAAAATAGTAAGAATGTTTTGAAATAAATTTTTAAGAATTATGGATGTGGATGATAAAGAGGTCCCAGAAGATAATTACATATAAACAATCTCGGATAATGAAGAGATTGTGAAATAAACCCTTACCTTGTACTTTTCCTTGGTCGAGGGTTGGTTAACCTCCTGTATAATATTTAAATCACTATTATTATATTATACAAGAATCATATACATAAATATGATATCATATATATGATCTTTTTATTTTTCCTTGTTAATAATATCTTAGTATTATCATCGTTTTGAGTGTTAACAGATTCGTTTTTCTTTATATTATTTGTTATGTGAGCCATATTTGTTATGAATGGGATGTATATTATTAATATCCAGAATGATATCATGTCACTAAAAATTATTTTTGATCATCAAATAAAATTAAGTCTTGAATGGATATTATGGGGAATTAATCTCATCGTGTTCCTGGAGACGGTAGTCCGTACATACGCACGACCGACAATATCATTCTTTTGATATTAAAATAATATATAATTGGATGGTATTTCATATAAAGAGAATCATTATCATGTTATATTTATTATTTACATGAATTACACAACATTATTATACTCATCCAAATAATAATGTATTGAATAACAATTACACCACGACATGGAGATGGTAGGCCATACGTACGGACGTATAGTGACATGTTATTCAAAGGATGGATAGAATACTGAATATGGTTGTACAATATTTATAATAACATTTCAGTATATGTAAGATAATGGAGTTATAATTTTAGAATAGAAATAACAAAGAAAGAAGAAGTTGAAGAATAAAGGAACTTGAAAGGGGTGGTGAAAACATTACCTCTTCTTCGGGTTCTTCCTTTTGATTTGATAAAAAGGGCTCCTTAGGTTAGATTTCTGACTAAAGGAAGGCCTCTAAGATTAAGGGAGGATAGTTTATAGGGTATTTGGGCAGATTTTTGCCGAATCAAAATGCTTCTATGGTGTGAATAATTGGTTATATGTGGTGTCCTTTTATAAGGGGGAGGAGAGGCACTTTAGAAAAACTTGCAGAATTATTATATAATAAATTCATATTCGTTTTATAATGGCACCAAAGTGGATTATTCAAAGTCTAAGGTGGGTATGGGTCTAAATCCTTTCATACAATATATTCTATACATTGTTGGGTCATTATATTAACCTTATCTTTTAGTATTAACTCTTTGTTAATTAGATTGACATTTACCATGTCTCTTTGTATTTTTATATTATATAGTTCATAAACATATTATATACATCCAAGCGACCCCCAAGTGGTCCATTAATGATAAACCTATCATGATATAAGTCCTATGGACGAAACAAAGATTTTTAGGAATATAATATCAATTAATAATATAATACTTGTTTTAAAAACTCATTTTTGTCAATTTTGACAATATTTAATAATTTATTTTTTTAAAGTCATAAAAACATTATAAATTCTAAAAAAAATCATTTAAGAAATCCTAACATGTCAAATTAACCAATAAAATTCGAGGATGGCATCAAAACTGTAACACCACAAGTTTCCATGGTACGCTTCTCTTTGAATAATAGAGTAGCATGTGTTGTATGCAACCTCGAGTTCTAACACACTATGACCAATCAAAATAGCCATTATGAATAGTAATACCCACCTTTTGAAATTATATATATTTTATATTTCAAAATTGACTTCATTTTTTGTATTCGTAATATCGAAATTATCCGAAGTTGATTTTTTTGTAATTTTCTGAGAACTTCCAATTTTTTATAAATAGTGAATAATACTTAAAAACCGCTTTTTTAATCAAAATAATTTATAGTGATAAATTATACTATTTAGTGGTTTTAAAGTATAATTAGAATATATTTTTAACATTTTATCCAATGGTGTTCATTATAATTAATTTCACTTTGAAATTGGACATAATCAATTGTAAATATTTTGATATATATTGTTTCTTAAAAACACGCTATATGTTGTGACAGCGGGAATTAATTATAAAATTATTTAATGAAACTTATATGTTTAGAATTTTTTAAAATAGACATCATTTTTTAATTCGGAATATCAATTATAGATTAGGGTGAAATTTTGGCATTGTTTTGAAAAACTTCAATTTTTGATGAATAGTGAAACCACTAAGTGGTAGTTAAAAAACTGATTGTTTGTTTAAATGAAACATTACCACTTCTGTGATTTGATTTTCAAAAATCCTACATACATGGTTGTCATTAGGATGTAAAATTTGGTTCAATGGGATTAAAATAATTTTTGGTGAATAGTAACTTTTAAGTCTAATTAATCGCGATTAAATGTAATTAGTGAAATTTAAGGTAAAAATGATATTATAAAAATATGAAAATAGATTTACACTTGTCCTACCCCTATTGGATGAGTCACGGCCGACCAATAAAATACATGGGTCAACTTGGGGACCCCATGGAGACATTTTGGTAGGAAAATGACATTAAAAACGTTTTATTTAATGTTAAAATAAAAATATCACAAATATGAGTTGTTTTACTAAAAAAAATTAAATGGGGTTATACAAGTAATATATTTTACTATAAATATTAATTAGAAAGATAAAACGATTTCTGACATCATGGTAATTTTTTTATAATTTTTATACATTGAATAAATTAAATTTTTAATGAAAACATGATGATGCAACAATTACCTCATTAATTAATGATTTTAATAAAATGGAAGGATAATGTAAAATCTAAGAATTACACTTGTCCAAAGCCTACTGGATGAGTATATTTCGAACCCTTATCACCTTATACTCGAAATATATAAGTGTGGGACCTTTAAAATCCGAAACTCAATATATAATAAAGTAACATTTCATTACTTTCCAAGAGTGCCCCTCCTCTCCTATTATAAAAGGCCCCCACCACTACCACCTTATTAACACCATCAAAGCATTTTGTCTCAGACAAACTCTACCCAAATACTCTCTAAAAATCCCTCTCTTACTCCTAGAAGCCTCACATTGGGCAGAATTCTTCCCAAGGAATCCTTTGGCTCAAATCAAAAAAGAGTTACCCGATTTTAAGGTAATGTCTTCTCTTGTGTTATTTTGTTTTATTTTGCTTATCCAACCCATTAAACTCTATTTATTTCTTTTTTTTTTGTAAAAAAACCAGTATCTTCAATATACTAGTATGTTGTTATGATAAGGATTTGATTTAAACATACACACACCTTCGTCTAATGGTTAAATAACATACTGTTTCTGTGGTTGGCAAATTTCTGCCTCACGAATCGATGATTGTTCAATCTTCTTTTAACACCTCTCATGGTGACCATTATGATGAAAATATTTTTATATATGATATATATTGTGTTTTTGTTTTCTTTATGATTCTTTATTTTTCATTTATGGCATACCTTTACGATTTCCATTATGGGTAAACGCGATAATTTAATTTTAGGAAGTGCGGACTACTGCCCCCTCAAAGTGGTTTGAATCGTTAATGCCATATGTGTGATGATAAAGGATGGAGTAAATGATATTATATATGATATTATAATGGAATTATAATATACCATTATATCATTATGATTCAATTCCATTAAATATGAAATAAAAATGAAAGTAGTGTTCATGTGTACGTACGGTTTACCGTCTCCATGAATGATGCATTTCATTTCTTACTCTAAATGTTATGTAATATTATAAATGAATGTATATACTGGATATATATGATATATATGATACCTAAATCATGAATATAATTCTGGATATAGTGGATAGTTTACCACACGAGCAACTTGTAATTATAAGAAGTTAATTTTTAACTCAAGTACCAAAGATCGACAAAACGACCGTTATTAACTTAAATAATTACATAATGTTCATAACATGGTAATAAGTGATATAAAAGGAATAATGAAATTGAAAAGGTTTGTTAAGCAGGTATAGATTAACTCTAGTTTATTCTTCAGGAGGTTAAAGAGTGGCCGAGTCAAGTCGGACACGAGGTAAGGGAATTTCTTAACCCAATTTCCATTCTTTGGGTTAATCTCCTACTTTCAAATTATGTCATGATATTATTATGTCCTATATTGTATTTGTACTTTATTTATGTGTACTTATAGTAAATACACATAATAGATCTATTTTATTTTAAAAAATGATCTTTGTAAAGGACTTCATCTCAATCTCCTTTCATTGAGGCATATTTGGTTTTATACACAACTTTCTTTTACATGGTGTATAAACCCCCTTTGACTTTGACTTTTATTCAAAAGGAATTTTTTATACGAATTGTTTTTTCTAAACGAAAAAAGGAATGTTTTTTATTACGTATGCGACGACAATGACTTTTCCACCGTCATGACTATTATTTGAGTTTCGGCTTCCTCTATAAGCCATAACTTTTTTTAAAGAAAAATAAATACCATGTTTTACTGTTCTTTTATTTTGGTATTGAAAATGGTTTTGATAAAGTTTTTATTATATCAATGTGTTGTATTGACATCTTGTGATTGTAGTGTGGAAATCTTATGTTTCCTTTATGCATGTTTTATGTGATACAATTATGTTATGTCTTATGATATGTTTAAACCTGTTCATATGAGGAATTCATTGGACTTAATAAGTGACGGGTGGGGCCTGCTATAGCTCCTCGATGCATCGGTAGGTCTCATGAGACAAACTAGTGTCTTGGCACAAGTCCTTGACAAAATCTTATTTGTAGTCTAGGCACGAGGCCTTGTCTACATGGTTATGATAGTCTGGCATTATGAATTCCATCATTATGAAAGTGGTTATTGATATTGCATGTGATTATTCGACCAGTAGAATATCCATGTGAATAAGTAAATGAAATTATCTCATTTTACTTTTTCCATATTATTTTGAATTTCAAGTTTAAAAGGCTTTTTTTAGTTATACATTGCCTTAAATTTTTATGTTTATTTATGAAAGTTTCCTATATATTGTTATCCTTACTTAGCATCTGAGCTCACCCCTTTCAATGTTTTAATTTTTCCAGGATTTGAAAAATTAATTTATGAATGACCTGAAGGGATAATATGAGGGGATATGAAAACAAGATTTTTTTGTAGTTTTTTATTACCTTATGATGTAATGTAAAACTTATTAATGTATCTAGTGCTTCAAGGCTACTAAACTAATCGGTCTTTCGAGACTTGATCGTTGTGATCATGCCAATGTTACTCAATATTGCACCGAATCTGGGTATCTAGGGTTGGGGCCTTACAGTTTGTATCAAAGGCAGTTTAGTACTAACCTTGGAAGCTAGATTTAGATAAACTCTGATTATAGCACATAGACCTAAGATAAAATTTTAGGATTAGTATAGAAGAACTTCTTGGAATTTTGGTATTATAGAGATTTTGTGAGTTTTCCGAGCAATACATCCCTATCTGGATACGAGAAGGTAGAGGCAGCTCTAGAACAGATGTACCTAGGGGTAAAACCAGAAACACCTCTTTGAGCTAGACTCGAACAGGAACTGGTGCACGACAACGGACCTTGCTGCACTCTTGGTTACGACACTCCTGGTGGATATGCTTAGGATAATTATCATTTTATTTAAAAACCATTATAATGGGATTATTATTATATACTTTCTAAAAGAAAACATTTTAATGGTTATGGATTATATCCATAAATTGTTCAATTTATGTTATGTGTTTTACAAGTACAGAATTATGTATTTTTATTCATAAACTGATCTAGTTTATGCAATTGTTTAGAAATGGTGCCTAGTGGAAGGAATGGAAACTGTATCAATGCACGCACTCCATGTATGGATTTCCCTCCTACATAAAATAACTATAATGGAGCAGGTGACACAACTAGTGTTGATCATCTTATCACCATACTGGGACAACTCAGTCAAGCTATGAATAATATCCTTACTCGTATGGAGCACCCTAATACGCAACGTGTAGGATCAATGTTAGACCGCTTCATGAGGCAAAAACCACCAACATTTAATGGGGGTACAAATCCATTAGCAGCCGAGCAATAGATAAACTCCTTAGAGAAAATATTCCACGCCTTGGGGAGTAATGAAAGGGGGAATGTTTTCATGGCAGTTTACCACCTCACTGGAGATGTTGATCGATGGTGGTCATTGATTCAAAACACAAAGGAAGATAACGAAGTATAAAATCTGGAATGGAGGGAGTTCAAAGATCTTTTCCTAAAAAATACTATCCTCGCGACCATCGAGCAGATATAGAAAGACAATTTTTGAGTCTGAGACAAAAGGAGGATGAGAATGTCGCAAATTATGAGGCCAACTTTACATGGTTAGCGGGGCATGCTGCCGATTATATACGTAACCCAAGAAGTAAGATTGATCGTTTCTTTTATCGTTTAAAACCATTTCTTCGTCGATCATTTGTCTCACAAACGTTCTCGTCGTATGAAGACATTGTATCATGTGTTATCAAGATATAAAAGGAATTCTCTAAATCTTAAGACAACAAAGTAAAGAAAGAGAAGAAGAGAACGGTGGAACAAGAGACAAATAAAGGGAAAAGGGAAAGAAGGATTTTCCATTATGTGATAATTGTGGGAAGAATCACCTCGGTGCTTTCCTAAAAGGAATGGGAGTTTTTTATAAATGTGGAGAAAAAGGTCACTAGGGTCGTGATTGTAAGGGAAAGAAAGAGGCTATCAATGTTGAATTCTACAATTGTAGGGAAATGGGGCATTATGAAAATGAATGTCCTTAGTGTCTGGGAAACTAACCTCAGAAAAGGCCAAGGGATCAAGGAAAATCTTATGCTGTTACTACAGTTGAAGTGGAATAATTAATGTATTGCTGCTTTTAGACTCAAGGATTATATTCTGGTTATAACAATAATGTGATATATATAAGTATTGTACTACAGAACTTCTTGTTTTCATTAAGGTTTTAATATGATTAAGGTAATCGTATTTTTACTATTTGATAATAAGAGAAACTTTACCTTGTTTGGGAAATCTGATGTTACAATTGATTTTGGAATTTAGAGACCTTTTAGAGAAAGTCTGGGTAGAGGTATCTTGGATAACTATAAAGGTTGGAATGGATTAAGTTGAACTTTGGATAATATTTTTTAAGGTTAAAAAATTTCTGAAGATTACTTTTGGAATATTATAATGCTATATTTTTAGGAAAAGGACAACATGCAGGTCGGGGGATAACCCGTCGCGTCGGACAAAGCTGCAGGAATCGAACCCACAACCATAGGGCGATAGGCCTTTATTACCTACCACTAGCCTACATGAAGTCCCTGGTAATTAAAAAATATTCTTCCTAATCTAAATGGTATGTGTTAATATTTAGAACCTTATACAATTAGGATAAATAGTATATTTTGGAGTTCTGTTAACATTTGGAGTGAAAGATGGGTTTGTGGTAAATCTTTATTAGTGAATGAAAGTCTACATGACAAGTATGTATATTTCCTTACATTCTTAGTAAATCTCTTAAATAAATTCCTCAACTTTATGAAAGGTAACTTAAAACAAAAATGTTGTCGGTTAACTTTTTCAACTGGGGATTCAATGACCGTTTAACCAATCATAAGTTTGTAATTTTCTTATGGTTAACTTTCTCCTAATCCTATTTTCTACAACTCTCCATAAGACCTTGATGGTTTTTTTTCCTCCATATCCATATTTTCATAGAATCTTAGTTTGGTCTATCTCCGGTGACCTTTGTACTTCTCTTTCTTTCTTTTAATGTTATATTTTTATTAACCTTATTTCCGGTGTGGGTTTTCCACAAAGGTATTTTCTATTTTAAATCATTTATTTTCAAAGAAAAATTTCAAATTGAGAGGATGCAATTTATTGAAGGAGAGGAGAATGTAACACCCCAAGCTTCCATGGTACGCTTCTCTTTGAATAATAGAGTAGCATGTGTTGTACACAACCTCGAGTTCTAACACACCGTGACCAATCAAAATAGCCATTATGAATAGTAATACCCACTTTTTGAAATTATATATATTTTATATTTTAAAATATACTTCATTTTTTGTATTCTTAATTTTGAAATTATCCTAAGTTGAATTTTTGTCATTTTCTGAGAACTTCTAATTTTTTATGAATAGTGAAAAAAACATAAAAACAACTTTTTTGATCAAAATAATTTATAGTGATAAATTATAATATTAAGTTGTTTTAAAGTATAATTAGAATATATTTTTACCATTTTATCCAATGGCGTTCATTATAATTAATTTCACTTTGAAATGGGACATAAACAATTGTAAATCTTTTGATATATATTGTTTCTTAAAAACACGCTATTTGTTGTAAAAGTGGGAATTAATTATAAAATTAATTAATGAAACTTATGTGTTTGGAATTTTTTAAAATAGACATAATTTTTGAATTCGGAATATCAATTATAGCTTAGGGTGAAATGTTGGCATTGTTCTAAAAAACATCAATTTTTGATGAATAATGAAACCACTAAGTTGTAGTTAAAAAACTGATTGTTCGTTTAAATGAAACATTACCACTTCTGTGATTTGATTTTCAAAAATCCGACATACATGGTTGTCATTAAGAAGTAAAATATGGTTCAATGGGATTAAAATAATTTTTGGTGAATAGTAACTTTTAAGTCTAATTAATCGCGATTAAAGATAATTAGTGAAATTTAAGGTAAAAATTATATTATAAAAATATTAAAATACCATTACACTTGTCCTACCCCTATTGGATGAGTCATTTCTGACCAAGACAATCGATGGGTCAACTTGGGGACCCCATGGAGCCACTTTGGTAGGAAAATGACATTAAAACCTTTTTATTTAATGTTAAAATAAAAATGTCACAAACATGAGTTGTTTTACTAAAACAATTTTTAAATGGGGTTATACAAATAATATTTTTTACTATAAATATTCATTATAAAGATACAATAATTTCCTACATCATGTTAATTGTTTTATAATTTTTAGACATTAAATAAATTAAATTTTTAATGACACCATGATGATGCAGTGATTACCTCATTAATTAACGATTTTAATAAAATGGAAGGATAATGTAAAATATAAGAATTACACTTGTCCAAAGCCTATTGTATGAGTAGATTTCGAACCCTTATCAACTTAGCCTTGAAAATATAAGTGAGGGACCTTTAAAATATAATAGTCATTATATAATAAAGTAACATTTCATTACATTCCAAGAGTGCCCCTCCTCTCCTCTTATAAAAGGCCCCCACCACTACCACCTTATTCACACCTTCAAAGACTTTTGGCTCGGCCAAAATCTGCCCAAATACTCTCTCAACTTCCTTTCTTACTCCTAGAAGCCTCACTTTGGTCATAATTCTTCCCAAGGATGCCTTTGGCTCAAATCAAAAAAGAGTTACCCGGTTTAAAGGTAATGTCTTCTCTTGTGTTCTTTTGGTTTATTTTGCTTCACCAACCCCTTAAACTATTTTTATTCCTTTATTTGGTAACAAAACCAGTATATTAAATATACTAGTATGTTTTTATGAGAATTATTTGATTTAAAATTACACACACCTTCATCTAATATTTTATGAACATACTATTTCTGTGGTTGGAAAATTTCTACCTCACGAAACGATGATTGTTCAATCTTCTTTTAACACCTCTCATGGTGGCCATTATGATGAAACTACTTTTATATATGATATATATTATGTTTTCGTTTTCTTTATGATTCTTTATTTTTCATTTATTGCATACCTTTATGATTTCCATTATGGGTTAATGCGATAATTTCATTTTAGGAAGTGCGGACTACCGCCCCCTCAAAGTGATTTGAATCGTTAATGCCATATGTGTGATGTATAAAGGATGGAGTAAATGATATTATATATGATATTATAATTGAATTATAATATACCTTTATATAATTATGATTCCATTCCATTAAATATGAAATAGAAATGAAAATAGTGTTCATGTGTACGCACGACTTACCGTCTCTATGAACGGTGCATTTCATTTCTTACTCTAAATGTTATGTAATATTATAAATGAATGTATATACTGTATATATATGATATATATGATACCTACATCATGAATATAATTATGGATATAATGGATAGTTTACCACATGAACAAATTGTAATTATAAGAAGTTTATTTTTAACTCAAGTACCAAAGATCGACAAAACGACCGTTATTAACTTAAATAATTACATAATGTTCATAACATGGTAATAAGTGATATAAAAGGAATAATGAACTTTAAAAAGGTTCTTAATAAGGTATAGATTAACTCTAGTATATTATTCAGAAGGTTAAAGAGCGGTCGAGTCAAGTTGGGCACGAGGTAAGGGAATTTCTTAACCCAATTTCCATTCTTTGGGTTAATCTCCTACTTTAAAATTATGTCATGATATTATTATGTCCTATATTTTATTTGTAATTTATTTATGTGTAATTATAGTAAATAAACATAATAGATCTATTTTATTTTAAAAAATGATCTTTTTAAGAGACTTCCTATCAATCTCCTTTCATTGAGGCATATTTTGTTTCATACACAACTTTCTTTTATACGGTGTATAAACCCCCTTTGACTTTTACTATCATTCAAAAGGAATATTTTTATACGAATCATTTTTATAAACGAAAAAAGGAATGTTTTTTCTTACATATGCGATGACAACGACTTCTCTGCCCCCGTGACTATTATTTGAGTTTCGACTTCCTCTATAATCCATAACTTTTTTTTAAAAGAAAAATAAATACCATGTTTTAATTTTCTTTTATTTTGGTAATGAGAATGGTTTTGATAAAGTTTTTATTATATCAATGTGTTGTATTGATATCTTGTGATTGAAGTGTGGAAATTTTATGTTTCCTTTATGCATGTTTTATGTGATACAATTATGTTATGGTTTATGATATGTTTAAACCTGTTCATATAAGGAATTCATTGGACTTAATAAGTGATGGGTGGAGCCCGCTATAGCTCCTCGATGCATCGGTAGGTCTCATGAGACAAACTAGTGTCTTGGCACGAGGCCTTGAAAAAATCTTAGTTTTAGTCTTGGCACGAGGCCTTGGCTACGTGGTTATGATAGTCTGGCATTATGCATTCCATCATTATGAAAGTGGATATTGGTATTGCATGTGATTATTAGACCAGTAGAATATCCATGTGAATAGGTAAATGAAATTATCTAATTTTAATTTTGCCATATTATTTTGAAGTTCAAGTTAAACAGGCTTTTGTTTTAGTTATACACTGTCTTAAATGTTTATGTTTATTTATGAAAGTTTTTGTTATGTTGTTATCCTTACTAAACATCTGAGCTCACCCCTTTCAATGTTTTAATATTTCCAGGATGTGAAGAAGTAATTTATGAATGACTTGAAGGGATAATATGAGGGGATATGAAGACAAGATTTGTTTTTAGTTTTGTATTACTTTATGATGTATTGTAAAACTTATGAATGTATCTAGTGTTTCAAGGCTACTAAACTAATCGGTATTTCGAGACTTGATCGTTGTGATCATGCCAATGTTACGCAATAATGCACCACTCTGGGTAACTAGGGTTGGGGAGTTACAAAAACTGTCAAATTTTATTTATTGTAACTTTTATAATACCAATTTTTTGATTCTTTCATTAATAAGGAAAATACTGCATCATTATTGTTTCATAAATAAATTTATTTATTAAATATCTAAAAATTATAAAAAAAATATCATTATTTAGGAAATATTTTTAGATTTCTAATGAATATTTATAGTTGACAATATAACATATATAACCCTACGTAAAAATTGTTTTTTTAAAAGATATATGCTTATGTCATTTTTGTATTTAATTTAACGTAATTAATATAAAGTGTTCTTATCACCTACAAGTGGCTCCATGGGGTCCCAAAATCGACCCAAAGATGCCCATTATCGTAAATGTATCAACCAATAGGGTTAGGAATCGTTTTAGGGTAATTTATTATTATTATAATATTATTTGTTTACCCTTATTTACTGGATTTACACTTTAATCATGGTAAATAAAATATTTACCGAAGTAATTATTCAAAATGTATAAAAATAAAAGTTACCTATTTACACAATTTGAACCTCCTGATTATAAATATGGAATCAATTTTTCTAAATTCAAAAGACAAAAGTGACAGAAATTAATTTAAAATTAATTCCTGTTGTCAAAACAATAAGCGTGTTTTTAAGAAATAATAACTATCAAAATATTGACTCTTGTTTATGTCCGGTTTAAATGTGATATTACTTCCAATGACCAAAATTGTATTAAATGGTAAAAATATATTCTAAATATAATTTAAAATAACTTAAATTCATAATTTATCACTATTAATTATTTAATTTAAAAATGTTGTTTTTTATTAAAATTTAGTAATTTCCACTATTCATAAAAATATGAAAGTTATCCGAAAAGTACCAAAAATTCAACCTAAGATAATTTTGATATTCCGAATCCAAAAATGAAGTAAATTTTGAAAGATAAAATTTATAAAATTTCAAAAATTGGGTATTACTATTCATAACGGCTAGTTTTATTGGTTATTGTGTGTGTTAGAACTCGAAGTTGCGTACAACACACGCTACAATATTATTCAAATAGAATCGTACCATAGAAGCATGGGGTGTTACATTCTCCTATACTTCAAATAATTTCATCCTCAAAATTTCTAGAAAATTACTGTACAGAAAGACTCTGGTGGTTTTTCATCATAAGTTCCTCGGGTTCCCACGTTGCCTCTTCCATCTTATGGTTCCTCCATAGAACATTTACCAGAGGAGACGTTCGGTTTCTCAGCACTTGTTCTCTCATATAAAGAATCCTGAGGGGCTCTTCACAATAAGATAGATCGGGTTCCAGTTCTAATTCCTCATAGGTGAGTATATGCATTGGGTCAAGCATGTGTTTTCTCAACAGTGATACCTAAAACACATCGTGAACTTTGGAGAGACTTCGCGGCATTGCCAAATGGTAAGGTACAACCCCAATTCGTTCTAGAATTTTGAATGTTCCAATGTACATGGGACTCAATTTTTCCTTCTTACCGAAACGTATAACTCCATTCCATGGAGATACCTTCAAGAAAACCGGATCTCCTACCTAAAATTTGGAATCCTTCCTTCAGTTATCGGCATAGCTCTTCTGCCTACTTTGAGCTGCTTTGATGTGGTTTCAGATTACCTTCACCTTTTCCACCGTTTCCTCCACCAGTTCTGGGCCTATGAGTTTTCTTCCACCAATATCATCCCAATAGGTTGGTGTGCGACATTTCTTTCCTTAAAATGCTTTATATGGTGCCATCCGATTACTTGAATGGAAGCTATTGTTATAAAAAAAATCACCAGAGGTAAATATTAAATCGAGATACCCTGAAAGTCATGTGATCATGATCTCAACATTTCTTCTAAGGTTTGAATAGTCCGTTCTGATTGTCCATAAGTTTGGGGGTGGTAAGAAGATCTCAAATGAAGTTCAGTATCCAGGGATTTCTGAATACTTTTTTAGAATATTGATGTAAAATGTGGATCACGATCAGAAACAATCGATATGGGTACTCCATTAAGTCTCAAAACTTCATTAATATATAGTCTTTCTAGACGTTCAAGTGGTAAATCTTCCCTTACAGCAAGAAAATGTGCTGACTTTGTAAGATGATCAACAATGACCCATATTGCATCGTTCCTTCTAAGAGTCTTTGGTAGTCCCCTGACAATGTCCATCGGGATATTATCGTATTTCCACTCAGGTATGGGAAGATGTTGCATGACTTCTCCAGGCTATTGCCTTCCAGCTTTTACTTGTTGACAAACCATACATCATGACACAAAATCAGAAATCTCCGTCTTCATGTTGTCCCACAAAAAATGTTCCTTCAAATCTCTATACATTTTGGCGCTTCCAGGGTGTATAGAGAAATTGGAACTATGAGCATCGTCCAACAATTCCCTTTTTAGATTAGGTATATCGGGAACACAATGTCTCTTCCCAAATTTCAAAATTCCTTCTTCATACTCAAAGTCTCTCAATCTCCCATCATTCATAGCTTGAATCTTTTTTTGAAAATCTTCATCACCGGTCTGAGAACTCTTTATCATTTCTAGTAAAGTTGGTTTGACAACCATTTGAAAAAGTAGCTATGTTTTACCTTCCATGGTAATTCCCATATCCATCTTCACTAGATCCATGAAAATATGATCTATTTCAATTCTCATCATTTTCAAAAATCCATGATCTTTTCTTCTCAAAGAATCTGCCACCTTATTTTCCTTCCCCGGGTGGTAGTTTATCATGCAATCATAATCATTGAGTAGTTCATGCCATCGCCTTTGCGTCATGTTGAGTTCTTTATATGAGAAAATGTACTTCAAACTCTTGTGATCATTATAAATATCACATTTTCACCATAGAGATAATGTCTCCATATCTTTAAAGAAAAAAATACAGCAGCTAACTCAAGATCATGAGTAGGATAGTTTTTCTCATGAATTTTCAGTTGTCGTGATGCATAGGCAATAACCCTATCATTCTTTATAAGGACACAACCAAGTACTTTCTTTGAAGGATCAATATAAATAACAAACCCATTATTCCCTGATGGTAGAGTCAATATATGAGCATTGACTAATCCTCTCTTAAGTTCTTCAAAACATTTTTCACACTCTTTTGTCCAAAAAAAATTAACCCCTTTATGTGTGACCTTTGTTAATGGGTTAGCCAATCGAGAAATGTTCTGGAAAAAATGCTGATAATAACCTGCCAAGCCAATAAAACTGCATACCCCAGTTATACACTTCGGTGTTGGCCATTCTTGGATTGCTCTTGTTTTAGAAGGATCAATGGAGATTCCATCCTTAGAGACAATATAGCCAAGAAAAGAGATCTCCTGAAGCCAGAATTCACACTTGCTAAACTTCCCATTTAATTCATTTCTTCTATGAGTCTTCAGAATAATGTGCATGTGATTTTCATGATCTTCGTAGCTTTTGGAGTATACCAAGATATCATCAATAAATACCCCCAAAAAATCATCGAGATATACCTTGAAAACTCTATTAATTAGATCCATTAATACAGAAGGTGCATTAGTCATTCCAAAAGGCATTATTGTAAACTCGTAATGTCCGTACCTGGTTCGAAATGTTGTCTTTGTAATTTCTTCCTTCTTCACACACAACTTATGGTATCCAAATCAAAGGCAAATATTTGAAAATTATTGAGATCCATGCAGTTGGTTGAATAAATCATCAATGCAAGGTACGAGATACATTTTCTTTATTATTATAGAATTGATCTCCCTATAGTCATTACATAACCTCATAGATCCAACTTTCTTTTTAACAAAAAGTACGGAGGCTCCCCATTGAGAAACACTAGGGAAAATAAATACCTTATTACTCAATTCATCTAGTTGTTTCTTTAGTTCAACTAATTCCAAAGTGGCCATTATATAAGGCTTCATTGATATAGGCCTTCAACCAGGAATAAAATCAATGGAAATCTCAATTTCTCGTTCTAGAGGATGTCTAGGTAAATCTTCTAGAAACACATCAACATATTCTCTCACAATAGGTACATCCTCGATTTGAACATTCCTTTCTTCACCCAAAGTCATTTCATTCTCTTCCTCCCCAATAATAGAATTTAGTTGAGCTACTGGGGTGGATCTAGGTAAGAATTAGGTGGTGGTGATTCTGCTATAACGATTTGGTGTTCCTTATCATCATCATAAAAAATAGCAACCTCCTTTTTCTTACAATAAAATTTTGCATCATGGTCCGAAAGCCAATCCATATCGATGATTATATCAAATTCAATCGTAGGTATGATGATGAGATTTGTAGATAAAGAACATTTATGTTCTCTAATGGGGAATGATTCATAGAACTTTGTAGCAATGATACTTCCCTTAGGTGTTTTGACTGAAAAATCCCTTGTTAAATCAAATTGTAAATATTTAATTTTTTTAGGAAACTAGGATGATATGAAATAATGAGATGATATACAATCAAATAATGCATTTTCTAAACTTGAGGAAACCATTACATTACCTGCCACCACGTCTTTCGGAGCTTCTACCTCAGCAATAGTGATAGCATAAGCCTGGCCTTGATCCCTTGGCCTTTTCTGAGGTAAGTTTCCCTGAAGCTTAGGGCATTCATTTTCATAATTTCCCATCTCCCTACAATTATAACATTGGACATCGGTAGCTTCCTTCTTCCTCTTGCAATCACGAGCTTAGTGGCCTTTTCACCACACTTGTAACAGACTCCCATTCCTTTTAAGCAAGTACTAGGGTGTTTCTTCCCACATTTACTGCAGGATGGACATTCAACTTTTCTCTTCTTCCCCTTATTTCCATTTCCAGATTTATTATAAGATCTCTTCTTCTCTTTCTTTGCTTTAAAGTCATAAGACTTAAAGAATTATTTTTCTCTCTTGATAGCACCTAGGACAATATCTTCGTACGATGAGAAGGATTGTGAGTCTAATTCTCAATGAAGAAATGGTTTTAACCCATAAAAGAAACGATAATTCTTACTTCTTGGGTTATATATATAATCTAGAGCATGCCTCGCTAACCTTGTAAAGTTATCCTCATACATTGCGACATTCTCATCCTCCTTTTGTCTCAAACTCGGAAATTTCTTTTCAATATCTGCTCAATGGTCACGAGGAAATAATTTCTCTAAGAAAAGCTATTTCAACTCCCTCAATTCCATATTTGATACTTCATCATCTTCTTTCATGTTTTGAATCAATGACCACCATTGATCAGTATCACCAGTGAGGCGGTAAACATCCATGAAAACTTTTTCCATTTCAGTACTCCCCAAGGCGTGGAATATTTTCTCTAAGGAATTTATCCATTTCTCAACTACTAAGGGATTTCTACTCTCATTGAATGTTGGTGGTTTTTTCCTCATGAAGCGATCTAACATTTATCCTCCACGCTGCGGATACAGGTGCTCTATATGGTTATGGTTATTATTCATAACCTGAGTGAGTTGTCCCAGGATGGTGATTAGCTAATCAGCACCAGTTGCATCACCAGCTCCACTATAATTATCTTGATCAAGAGGGAAATCCATACATGGAGTGTGTGAATTGATACGGTTTCCATTTCTTCCACTAGGAAACATTTCTAACCAATGACATACACTAGATTAGTTTATGAATCGCAATACAGAAATCCAAACTTGTAAAACACTTAACATGATTTGAGAAGATTATAGATATAATCCACAATCATAAAAATGTTTTCTTTGAGGAAGTATATACTCATAAACCCTTCATTATGGTTTGTAAAGAAAATGATAATTACCCTAAGAATATCCCCCAGGAGTGTATTAACCAAGAGTGTTGCAAGGCTCATTTTCGTGCACCAGTCCCCATTCGAGTCTACCTCAAAGCGGTGTTTTTGGGGTTTACCCCTAGGTACATTTGTGCCAGAGCCTCCTCTACCTGCTCATATCCAGACAGGGTTGTATTTCTCGGAAAACTCACAAAATATCTACAATACCAAAATTCTAAGAAGTTCTTCTATACTAATTTTCAAAGTCCATATTAGGTCTATGTGCTCTAATTAGAGTTTATCTAAATATAGATCCTAAGGTTTGTACTAAACTTCCTATGATACCAACTATAATGCCCCTACCCCAGTTACCTAGAGTTGGTTCATTATTACATAACATTAGTATGACCACAAAAGATCAAGTCTCGAATGACAGATTAGTTTAGTAGCCTTGGAAACACTTGATACATTCATAAAGATTACATTACATCATAAAGTGAAAACTACAACAACATCTTGTATCCACACTCATATCCCCTTATACTACCCATGAAGGTCATTCATAAAACACTTTTTCACATCCTGGGAAAAATAAAACATAGAAATGGGTGAGATCAAATACCTAGTAAGGATAACAATATAGCAGAAACTTTCATAAATAAGCATAATCATTTAAGGAAATGTATAACTAAAACAAAAGCCTTTTAAACGTGAAATTCAGCATAATATGGTAGAAATAAAATGAAATAATGTCATTTAATTATTCACATGGATATTCTACTAGTCAAATAATCACATGCAATATCAATAGCCGCTTTCATAATGATAGAATGCATAATGCCAGACTATCATAACTACATAGTCAAGGACTTGTGCCAAGACTACAAATAAGATTTTTTCAAGGCCATGTGGCCAGACACTAGATTGTCTCATTAGACCTACCGATGTATCAAGGAGCTATAGCGGGCTCCACCATTCACTTATTAAGTCCAATTCATTCCTCATATTAATAGGTTTAATCATAACATAATCATTCATATTAAAACTAGCATAAGAAATGTCAATACATTCTCCATAAACCATGAATGTTATAAAAATAACACATCCACAGTCAATCATATCACAAAACCTTTAATAAAATATAGATGTTTTTTATCATAATAAATCAACTTCAAATAAACTTAAAATCCATCAAAAGATGTTGACATATATGAAAATAAAAACTATTTGAGAGAAATATCTCTTTTTTTGGAATCATTTAAAAGTCACAAAATTCTAAAGAGAACCTTTATTTTGAAATTATTCAAATAAGATTGGAAGAGAAGATTCAAAGGTGTAATAACAGCGGATAATAACCACACCCGCCGTATAAGTTAAAAAACATTCTTACCTTAATTCAATCGAAAAGGTTAAAAAGGACCTTGTTTGGAAAACGACAGAAATATTACATAATAAAAATCTTATAAAAAGTAAAAAAAGGGTATTAATGACTTTAACCCATAGTCTGTAAAATAGTAAGAATGTTTTGAAATAAATTTTTGTGAATCATGGATGTGGATGATAAAGATGTCCGAGAAGATAATTATGTATAAACAATCTCGGATAATGAAGAGATTGTAAAATGAACCCTTATCTTGTACTTTTCCTTAGTCGAGGGTAGATTTACCTCCTGTATAATAGTTAAATCATTGTTATTAAATTATAAAAGAATCATATACATAAATATGATATCATATATGGTCTTTTAATATTTCATTGTTAATAATATCTTAGTATTATCATCATTTTGGGTGTTAATGGATTTGTTTTTATTTATATTATTTGTTATGTGAGCTGTATTTGTTATGGATGGGATGTATATTATTCATATCCATAACGATATAATGTCTCTAAAAATTATTTTTAATCATAAAAAAAATTTGTCTTGAATGGATACGATGGGGAATGAATCTCATCATGTTCGGGGAGACGGTAGTCTATACGTACGCACGAACGATAATATCATTCTTTTGATATTAAAATAATATTTAATTGGATGTTATATCATATATACAGAATCATTACCATGTTATATTTATTATTTAATTAATTAAACATCATTATTATACCCATACAAATAATAATGTATTGAATAACAATTACACCACGACCTGGAGAAGGTAGGTCGTACGTACACACATATGGTGACATGTTATTCAAAGGATGGATAGAATAATGAATATTATTGTACCAAATTTATAATAACATCACAGTATATAGAAGATACTGGAGTTATTATTTTAGAATAGAAATAACAAAGAAAGAATATGTTGAAGAAGAAAGGAACTTGAAACAGGGTAGTAAAAACATTACCACTTCTCCGGGTTCTTCTTTTTGATTTGATCAAAAGGGCTCCTTAGGTTGGATTTATGACTAAAGGAAGGCCTCTAAGATTAATGGAGGATAGTTTATAGGGTATTTGGTCAGATGTTGGCTGAACGAAAAGGCTTTGAAGGTGTGAATAATTGGTTATAAGTGGTGTCCTTTTATAAGGGGGAGGTGGGGCTCTTTAAGAAAACCTAAAGTATTATTATATAATAAATTAATATTCGGTTTCTAATGGCTCAAAAGTGGATTATTCAAAGTATAAGGTGGGTATGGATCAGAATCCTTTCAACCAAAAGATTTTATACAGGTTGGGGTCATTATATTAACCTTATCTTTTTGTTTTAACTCTTAGTTAAGTAGATTGACATTTACCATGTCACTTTGTATTTTTATATTATATAGTTAATATACATACTATATACATCAAAGAGACCCCCAAGTGGTCCATTAATGATACATATATCATTATATAAGTCCTTTGGCTGATCCATAGATTTTTATAAATATAATATCAATTAATAATGTAATACTTGTTTTAAAAACTCATTTATGTCAATTTTGACAATTGTTAATAATTGATTTTTGTCAAAGTCTTAAGAAAATTATTATTTCGAACCAAATTCATTTAAGAAAACCTAACATGTCATATTAACCAATAAAATTAGTGTATTACATCAAAAAATTCAAATTATATTTATTTTAACTTTTATAATACCAATTATTTTATTCTTCCATTAATAATGAAAATAATGCATCATTATTGTGTCATAATTAAATTTAATTATTAAATGTCTAAAAATTATAAATAAAATACCATTATGTAGGAAATATTTTTATATTTATAATTAATATTTATATTTGAAAATATAACTTATATGACCCTATGTAAAAATTGGTTTTCTAAAAGATATATTCTTATGTAATTTTTGTATTTACTTTAACTTAATTAATATAAAGTGTCCTTATCACTTACAAGTGGCTCCATGGGGTCCCAAAATCGACCCAAAGATATAGATGGTCGTAAATGTATCAATGAATAGGGTTAGGACATGTTTAATGGTAATTTATTATTATTATAATATTATTTTTTTACCCTTATTTACCGGATTTACCCTTTAACCATGGTAAATAAAATATTTACCGAAATAATTATTCAAAATGTCTAAAAATAAAAGTTACCTATTTACAAAATTTGGACCTCCTGATTCTAAATATGGAATCCATTTTTCTAAATTCAAAACACAGAACTGGAAGAAATTAATTTAAAATTAATTCCCGCTGTCAAAACAAAAAGCGTGTTTTTAAGAAATAATAACTATCAAAAGATTGACACGTGTTTATGTCTAGTTTAAATGTGAAATTACGTCCGATGACCAAAATTTTATTAAATGGTAAAAATATATTCTAAATATACTTTAAAATCACTCAAATTCATAATTTATCACTATTAATTATTTCGATTAAAAAAGTTATTTTTAATTAAAATTTATTAATTTTCACTATTCATAAAAATATGAAAGTTATCCGAAAAGTACCAAAAATTCAGCCTAAGATAATTTCGATATTCCGAATTCAAAAATGAAGTAAATTTTAAAAGATAAAATTTATAAAATTTAAAAATTGGCTATTACTATTGATATCGGCTAGTTTGTGTGGTTGTGGTGTGTGTCAGAACTCGAAGTAGCGTACAACACATGCTACTGTATTATTCCAAGAGAACTGTACCGTAGAAGCTTGGGGTGTTAAATAATTCTCGAAAACTCTAAACCTAAAAAAGATCCTCAATGTGAATTCTTGATTTAACTCATGATTAAGTAATGTTTTTGGCCAGGTCCTTATAAATATCATTATTTGTAACAAATTATTTTATGATAAAAGGCCAAACCCGATGAAAAATAGTTTTTCCATAAAAAATAATTGATTTGTATAAAAATATTATATCAGATTAAAACATAAAATTGATTAAAGTGAACGTAATTAAATTATTAAAAATTAAATAGATCTTATTTTACTTTGATAATATTTTAAACCAAATATATTCTTTTTGAATGCTTGAAAAAATACCATTTTAAATAAAATTCAAAATTTTTCACCATTCTCATGAAAATAAATCCTATTAGAAAATTCCACAAAATAATCCAAAGGTAATTTTTTTTATTATTTTAAAAATGATATTATCTTTATCATAAACAATTATGAAATTTTCTAGAAATTATTTATAATAGTTGTTTCACAAAAAAACTGTTTTTGACTAAAAAATATTTTGAAAAATATAAAAAATAAATAGAAATTAAAATATTATTTACTATGAATTTAACAATAAATTTTTATTAATTATTACCTGTATATATATATTTCATAATTAAATTAATTTTATCCAAATCCCCTTATTCAATGTCTATTTTATAATAGTAATAAAATAAATACATTTTACGTTTTATTTATGCCTAATGTTGTGTGTTGTGTACACTATAGAACAGAGTGTTTTTTAAACATATAGTTGTGTAAATTTCCCCCTCCACCAACCATATAATAAATTAAATTCCCAAAATTTAAAATTCATTTTGGTATTTAGGGGTTTGATATTAAAAAATTCCATTGTGAAAAACCCACATTGTAAAAATGGTTAATAAAACCTCAACATGAAAAGAGTGTCACGACCCGCCCTCGGGGTCCGTGCCGTGACTACCCCAAGCCCGCCTTCCATAGGCCAGGGGCTGGCGACTAGCACCAAGGCGTAAATCCCGGTAAAAAGGGAAGGCATTGCCTTTGTAAAGTAAACAAACACCACAGAGTAAGCAAGAGGAAAGTAACACTAAGCAAAAACAGAGTACAACTAAAAGTGCGGAAAGTAAAAAGGGGCCGGAAATACAAGCCCAACTGTAAAGTACAACTCGAAAGGGAAAACAGCAACTGAAAAGTAAAGTAGCTACGCCGAGCTGTCCACTGGAAATCCCACCTGAAGGGTGGGTACAGATAGCTCCTCTGCTCCTCGGGTCCCGCCGTCTACTCCAAGTATGTCCCGCCCAGTGGTCTGCCTCTGGGTACCGCCACGTCGTATAGTCCACCTCCAGGTACCGTCCAGTCCTCGAACACTCGGCCTCTGCCAGTACTGGCCGTCGTCTGCAACCAACACAACAAGGTGCGGGCATAGCCCGTGCAGGGGTGAGTATAACGATACTCAGTAGGGACCCCGAGACCCTCAAGGTCTCACTAAAACCAACAAGGATAACCACAAGAAGATCACAACAGATAAACTCTACTTAGGTATATGCCCATACATATACCTAAGTTATCAAGTAACCCATCTCAGTCATGAGGAAACACAAGAATCATGAGATCAACGGATAACCACTACCCAGGTATATGCCCATACATATACCTAAGTTATCAAGTAACCCATCTCAATCATGAGGAAACACAAAGGTCAAAGTCTCAGCTCAAACCAGGATTTTCATTATCGAAACCGTAACTGCTGAAGAGCTCCGTCTCTAGAGTGTACAGTGGTCCTGTCACGACTCCGAGGCCGCCGCTCACTAACCTAAGACTGCTGAAGTACTCCTCCTGTCGAGTACTGCGGGTATGCTGCCAACTACTAGGCGCTCCGTCCGCTGAGGGTCTGCTGCCAAATACCGGGCGCTACCCAGATAGCCTACTGAGGTACTCCTCCTGTCGAGTACCGCGGGTCTGCTTCCAACTACCAGGCGCTCCGTCCGCCGTGGGTCTGCCGCCAAATACCGGGCGCTCCGTCCACTGGGCTAGTCGACTCACTCCAAGTCGAGTCGGTCAAGCAGTCGTCAGGTCTCAGCCGGCTACACGGTCTCTGTACTCTGCACGCTCGTCTCCGGGAGGGTCCGCTCCACGAGCTACTGGTCGATACTCCAAGTATCACAAATTCCCGCAAAGAAGTATCTCAAAAGTCCGTCTCGTCACATGGGTCTCAACGCAACAGACGGCGCGTCGATCGGACGCCTGGTCTGTGAGTTATTAGCCTTTTCGTCCCAGGGGCCCGGTTGGTTTCGTGAGCAAACCAATCCCGGCAGTAACTCAACTGTACCCCGAACTCCCATAGGGTATACTCATAGGGACCGTTACTAAACGTAACCACCAACGCCGCTGACGGTTCGTCAAACGGACGTCCTGTCTGAAAGATATCAGCTTTCCCGTTCCAGGGGCCCGGTTGGATTTCGGGTACAATCCAACCCGGCCATACTCCGACTGTATCCAAAACTCGGGCGGAGTATGTCAAAAGTTCCGTCTCATCAAGAGGAAGTCAACGAAATAGACGGCGCGTCAATCGGACGCCCGGTCTGTGAGTTATTGACTTTTTCGTCTCCGGGGCCCGGTTGGTTTTTAAGGCAAAACCAACCCGACCGTACTCCACCTGTGTCCAAACCTCGGGCGTAGTATGCCAAAAGATCTGTCTCACTAAGAGGAACACAACGCGACTGACGGCGCGTCAATCGGACGTTCGTGGCTCAAGATATGAGCGTTTCCGCTCCGAAGGCCCGGTTGGTTTCGTGAACGAACCAACCCGGCCGAACTCAAAGTAATCCGAAACCTTGAGTGCGATATACCGAAACGACCGTCTCGATCCAAGGATCGCGTTGCCGCTGACGGTTCGTCGATCGGAGGTCCGAGGCTCAAGTTATGGGCCAAAAACCAAATCTGGTTCGAAACGGGGGGGTCCGGGTCCGGGCCGACCCGGCCCGACCCCCCCCCCCCCCCTGGGGCGGCGGGCGGCGGCGGGCGGCGGCGGCGGGCGGCGGCGGGCGGCGGCGCGGCGGCGCGGGGTGCCGCGGCGGCTGTCGCCGCGAGGTGGCGGCACGCGGGGAAACAAACCCCCGCGGTTTGTTTGAGGGGCGGCGCGGCCTTTGTGCCGCGCCCAGAATTTTTATAACGCCCCCCCCCCCCCCACACGTGGGGGGGGGCTGATTTGAACGGAACGGGGAGGGGAGGCCGGCTGCCCCCTTCCCTTTAAAAAAAATAAAACGCCCCCCTCATAAAGAGGGGGTTTTGGGTGATGGCCGGGGGAATTAATTCCCCCGGTTTAATGCCTTCCGGCCGGCCCGCTGGCCGGCCGGTTTTTCTCCAACGGGACCGGAATATCCGGTCCCCCCTTCGGCTTCCGACGCCGGCGGCCCGGCCGCCGGTCTGCTCTTCCGCCGCGGCCCGAAACCGGCCGCGGTCTCCTCGTTCTGCCGCGGCCCGGAACCGGCCGCGGTGTTCGTCGTCCGGCGCGGTGCGACGACACCGCGCCCCTTTTCGCCGTGCCATGATTTCTTTCAACGCGGCGCGACGGCGTCGCGTTCTTGAAGATTTTTCCTCGTCGTGGCGCGACGGCGCCACGTAAAATATATGCACGATCAACCGCGTGGTGCGACGGCACCACGCCACTTGCTTTCTTCCGCAAAATTAAACAAGAACGATGGAGGGGGGTTCGGCCGTGTTCATGCGGTCCGGCCCCCCTCACGTTAACGCAACTTTAAAAATAATCAAGTGTCTCATGTTAGACGTGCTAGATCCACGATCAAGAACGAAATAAATAAATATTGAATTAACAACCCCTACCTTGGTATAAGGTTCGAAGATTGTTCTACGTTCCGCGAAAGACGACGTCGCGGAGGTCGGGCGACGCGGTCGTCGTTCGTCAAATTCAACGACGAAGAGGCGCGTCCGAAGAGGCACGTCGTTGGCGAATCCTTGTATGCCGACGAAGGTTGTCCGAGGAAGGTGTGGTGTTCTCTCTCGTTGACACCGAAGACAAAGAAGAGCGGAGCGGCGTTCTTCGTCGGAACTTGAGCGTTCTACGTCAAGTCTCGAGGAAAGTCAAATAAAAAGGAAACAACGAACTCAAGAACCCTTACCTTGATAGTCGCACGTTGACGGAGTCGTGGAATATCGGTGTCGATTCCTTTGACGTCGGAGGAAGAGTCGTTGTCGATGGCGTTCGTCGCGGAAAAGATGATGCGGAAGAAGAACGTCACGTCGCGGATATGGCGTCGCGGAAAGACCGTGTTCTTCGGCGAAGAAGTTCTTCGTTGAAGAACGGCGTTCTTTGCGTTCTTCGTTGAAGTTGAGCGTTCTTCGTGATCTTCGTCAGAGATGATGAAGAAGAAGAAAATGATGCTCTCCACCTCTCAAGAAGACAAACCATTCAACCAAAAATAAAATAAGACAACATCTTATTTTATTATCACATAACACACTAGAATTTCAACGGTTTGAAATTCAAAATGGATAACTCCAAAATTAACTCACTTATTTAATATACATGAATTGTATAATTAAATAGAAGTTAACTTGTCAAGCCATTAAGAGGGATAGAGGGGTGTTGAAAAGGTGGGGGTTCGTGTGGGACCCACCACACTTAATCCTCCCAAGGGAGGGTAAGTGGGTGTGGGTCCCACTTCCAACCTCCTTTGATAGGTTTTAAGAAGTTATAATAAAATTTATTCTACACAAATTTTATTTAACTCAACTAAAAACCTCAAAAATTAACTTTCAACCCGCAACAAACGCAACTCCCGAAAAGGTCTCTTTAAGCGAATATCGGCGCTGCGAGTTCATCGGTGCCCTCGGATTTCAATTCCGAGCACCGGATCAAAAGTTAGGAATACCCGCTCGTTCGTTCACTGAACGTACCCGAGCCAAACTTCAGAAATTAATTCCGGGCACTCCGGGCCTCGGAATCAGGTGCCGTCTGAAACCGCGCTCTTGTAAAATTCTAAAGAAAATTAAGAAAAAATTTCCCTTGAATTTTACGGGTCTTTACATTACTCCCACCTCAGGGATTTACGTCCCCGTAAAGATACAACAAAAACTAGGGAAACAAAAGAGGGTACTGAGCACGCATCTGAGCCTCCCGCTCCCATGTGCTCTCCTGGAGATTCCCGTGCCGCCATCTGTTGCGCACAAGAGGAATCGATCGCCCATGTAGGACCCGCTCCTGTCGATCCTCTATCTCCACCGGGACCTCCGTAAAAGTCGCCCCATCGTCAACGTCAAGCTCCCCATGGTCAAAGATGTGCGTCGGGTCGTGCACGTATCTCCTCAGTTGAGACACGTGGAAGACGTCGTGCACCCGGTGTATCTGAGGTGGTAGAGCCAGGCGATAAGCCACCTCACCAACCCTGCTGAGGACCTAGAAGGGTCCGATGAAGCGCGGAGATAACTTGTCGCCTCGGCCAAATCTCCGAATACCACGTCGAGGTGAGACCCGCAAGAAGACGTGGTCACCATCCTAGAACTCTAGTGGCCTCCGCCTCCTGTCAGCGTATGACTTCTGTCGGCTCTGTGTTTTCCTCATCCGCTCCTGGATGACATGGACCTCTTCTGACGTGGCCCGGACCATCTCTGGTCCCATAAGAGCTGCGAGATTTCTTTTTTGCCGATAAGAGAAACCTGGTCTCATCCCCTGGATGAACCACATTTTTTGCCTAAAACAGTCAATCCTAACATGGATGATACTAATCCATACCAAGGATGACGTCGTAAGGCCTCGACGCTACTACTAAGAGATCCAACCGTTACTCTCGCCTCCAAGGGTTGAGTCATACTGTCGGCATCAGTGTGTGGTAACCGGTCTCCTCCAGTAGATGTCTCACAAATGAGGGTCAAGTCAACAGTCAACTGGAACCTCTTAGTAACATCACAAAAGAGGACAGGAATGAAAACATCGCAAAGTATGCGTCTTTTATTATTGCAGCTCATAATACAAAGATGCTACACAAAAACAACATCAACAAGGAACTAGAAGTACAAGAGACGTATCCACTAGTTCCGCTCCTGTCCACCTGCTTTACTGTTGCTCAAGCATTTGTCGCTGCCTCAACCTCGGTGGCTCCCCCCAAGCCTGCGGATCGAGGAGTCGGACAGTCACGTGCCAGGTGACCCTTTCCGCGGCATGAGTAACACAACCTGCTCCTTGCACGACTAGCTCTGATCCCACTCCGGGTGCCCTGCACCACTGGTCCTAAAACCCGAGATCGCCCAACTGCTGGTCTGGTCCTCCTGGACCTCTGCATCATCTGTCTACTGCCCACAGATGACTCGGCTTCTGATCGAAAAACACGCGGTAAAGGCAGAATCTCCTGTACACGCTCGAGGTGTAGAGATACTGGAACAAACTCCACCCTGAAGAAGGTCTCGAAGTCTTCCCATGCGAAGTTCATCTCATCGCAAAACTGAAACAAGTGGCTCCACCACCTACCTGCTGCTGCGTGTAGTAGGCTCGCAGCGAGGATCACCATGAGGTCTGCTGGTGTCCTCACTAGCCTAAACACTCATACCACTGCCTCCAGCCAGTCCTCTGCAGCCTGGGGATCCGTCTCCCCATGAAACCTGGGCGGTCGCTAGCGCTGAAACTCATGCAGTGCGCTGAGGCGACGTGCATCGTCAGCGGCTGCTACTGGAAGCATCGGGGGCTCGGTGGGTAGAGCTACCGCCGGTGCCACTGCTGACAAAGGGCCTTGCACCGAGGCCTCGTCGCTCGGTGGGCTGTCGTCACGTTCGATTCTCGGAACCCTAGCTGGCTGCCGTCGTGGGGCCATCCTGAAAGAAACAACGTAACACGATCAAACGATTATACCTGGTGAGCTGACCTGGTTTGAGCTGTTTTAAGGGGAAAATCCTTTGAAAACACACACGCAATCAGTGTTTTCGTGCACAAAGTCGGAAATCAGTTGTCAGGGTCCTGGTGTATGGATACGTCGGCCGCCCGCACCAACACTGGACTCCCTGAACTGAAAACCACACTCGGTACCCTTAACACTATTGCTTCACAGAAAGAAAGATCAGAGTCTGCGGTAGAACCGACCACCTCTGATACCAATTTGTCACGACCCGCCCTCGGGGTCCGTGCCGTGACTACCCCAAGCCCGCCTTCCATAGGCCAGGGGCTGGCGACTAGCACCAAGGCGTAAATCCCGGTAAAAAGGGAAGGCATTGCCTTTGTAAAGTAAACAAACACCACAGAGTAAGCAAGCGGAAAGTAACACTAAGCAAAAACAGAGTACAACTAAAAGTGCGGAAAGTAAAAAGGGGCCGGAAATACAAGCCCAACTGTAAAGTACAACTCGAAAGGGAAAACAACAACTGAAAAGTAAAGCAGCTACGCCGAGCTGTCCACTGGAAATCCCACCTGAAGGGTGGGTACAGATAGCTCCTCTGCTCCTCGGGTCCCGCCGTCTGCTCCAAGTATGTCCCGCCCAGTGGTCTGCCTCTGGGTACCGCCACGTTGTATAGTCCACCTCCAGGTACCGTCCAGTCCTCGAACACTCGGCCTCTGCCAGTACTGGCCGTCGTCTGCAACCAACACAACGAGGTGCGGGCATAGCCCGTGCAGGGGTGAGTATAACGATACTCAGTAGGGACCCCGAGACCCTCAAGGTCTCACTAAAACCAACAAGGATAACCACAAGAAGATCACAACAGATAAACTCTACTTAGGTATATGCCCATACATATACCTAAGTTATCAAGTAACCCATCTCAGTCATGAGGAAACACAAGAATCATGAGATCAACGGATAACCACTACCCAGGTATATGCCCATACATATACCTAAGTTATCAAGTAACCCATCTCAATCATGAGGAAACACAAAGGTCAAAGTCTCAGCTCAAACCAGGATTTTCATTATCGAAACCGTAACTGCTAAAGAGCTCCATCTCTAGAGTGTACAGTGGTCCTGTCACGACTCCGAGGCCGCCGCTCACTAACCTAAGACTGCTGAAGTACTCCTCCTGTCGAGTACTGCGGGTCTGCTGCCAACTACTAGGCGCTCCGTCCGCTGAGGGTTTGCTGCCAAATACCGGGCGCTACCCAGATAGCCTACTGAGGTACTCCTCCTGTCGAGTACCGCGGGTCTGCTTCCAACTACCAGGCGCTCCGTCCGCCGTGGGTCTGCCGCCAAATACCGGGCGCTCCGTCCACTGGGCTAGTCGACTCACTCCAAGTCGAGTCGGTCAAGCAGTCGTCAGGTCTCAGCCGGCTACACGGTCTCCGTACTCTGCACGCTCGTCTCCGGGAGGGTCCGCTCCACGAGCTACTGGTCGATACTCCAAGTATCACAAATTCCCGCAAAGAAGTATCTCAAAAGTCCGTCTCGTCATAGGGGTCTCAACGCAATAGACGGCGCATCGATCGGACGCCTGGTCTGTGAGTTATTAGCCTTTTCGTCCCAGGGGCCCGGTTGGTTTCGTGAGCAAACCAATCCCGGCAGTAACTCAACTGTACCCCGAACTCCCATAGGGTATACTCATAGGGACTGTTACTAAACGTAACCACCAACGCCGCTGACGGTTCGTCAAACGGACGTCCTGTCTGAAAGATATCAGCTTTCCCGTTCCAGGGGCCCGGTTGGATTTCGGGTACAATCCAACCCGGCCATACTCCGACTGTATCCAAAACTCGGGCGGAGTATGTCAAAAGTTCCGTCTCATCAAGAGGAAGTCAACGAAACAGACGGCGCGTCAATCGGATGCCCGGTCTGTGAGTTATTGGCTTTTTCGTCTCCGGGGCCCGGTTGGTTTTTAAGGCAAAACCAACCCGACCGTACTCCACCTGCGTCCAAACCTCGGGCGGAGTATGCCAAAAGATCTGTCTCACTAAGAGGAACACAACGCAACTGACGGCGCGTCAATCGGACGTTCGTGGCTCATGATATGAGCGTTTCCGCTCCGAAGGCCCGGTTGGTTTCGTGAACGAACCAACCCGGCCGAACTCAAAGTAATCCGAAACCTTGAGTGCGATATACCGAAACGACCGTCTCGATCCAAGGATCGCGTTGCCGCTGACGGTTCGTCGATCGGAGGTCCGAGGCTCAAGTTATGGGCCAAAAACCAAATGTGGTTCGAAACGGGGGGGTCCGGGTCCGGGCCGACCCGGCCCGACCCCCCCCCCCCCCCCCTGGGGCGGCCGGCGGCGGCGCGGCGGCGGGGGGTGCCGCGGCGGCTGTCGCCGCGAGGTGGCGGCACGCGGGGAAACAAAACCCCGCGGTTTGTTTGAGGGGCGGCGCGGCCTTTGTGCCGCGCCCAGAATTTTTTTAAACGCCCCCCCCCCCCCCCCACACGTGGGGGGGGGGGGCCTGATTTGAACAGAACGGGGAGGGGAGGCCGGCTGCCCCCTTCCCTTTAAAAAAAATAAAACGCCCCCCTCATAAAGAGGGGGTTTTGGGTGATGGTCGGGGGAATTAATTCCCCCGGTTTAATGCCTTCCGGCCGGCCCGCTGGCCGGCCGGTTTTTCTCCAACGGGACCGGAATTTCCGGTCCCCCCTTCGGCTTCCGACGCCGGCGGCCCGGCCGCCGGTCTGCTCTTCCGCCGCGGCCCGGAACCGGCCGCGGTCTCCTCGTTCTGCCGCGGCCCGGAACCGGCCGCGGTGTTCGTCGTCCGGCGCGGTGCGACGGCACCGCGCCCCTTTTCGTCGTGCCATGATTTCTTTCAACGCGGCGCGACGGCGTCGCGTTCTCGAAGATTTTTCCTCGTCGTGGCACGACGGCGCCACGTAAAATATATGCACGATCAACCGCGTGGTGCGACGGCACCACGCCACTTGCTTTCTTCCGCAAAATTAAACAAGAACGATGGAGGGGGGGTTCGGCCGTGTTCATGCGGTCCGGCCCCCCTCACGTTAACGCAACTTTAAAAATAATCAAGTGTCTCACGTTAGACGTGCTAGATCCACGATCAAGAACGAAATAAATAAATATTGAATTAACAACCCCTTCCTTGGTATAAGGTTCGAAGATTGTTCTACGTTCCGCGTAAGACGACGTCGCGGAGGTCGGGCGACGCGGTCGTCTTTCGTCAAATTCAACGACGAAGAGGCGCGTCCGAAGAGGCACGTCGTTGGCGAATCCTTGTATGCCGACGAAGGTTGTCCGAGGAAGGTGCGGTGTTCTCTCTCGTTGACACCGAAGACAAAGAAGAGCGGAGCGGCGTTCTTCGTCGGAACTTGAGCGTTCTACGTCAAGTCTCGAGGAAAGTCAAATAAAAAGGAAACAACGAACTCAAGAACCCTTACCTTGATAGTCGCACGTTGACGGAGTCGTGGAATATCGGTGTCGATTCCTTTGACGTCGGAGGAAGAGTCGTTGTCGATGGCGTTCGTCGCGGAAAAGATGATGCGGAAGAAAAACGTCACGTCGCGGATATGGCGTCGCGGAAAGACCGTGTTCTTCGGCGAAGAAGTTCTTCGTTGAAGAACGGCGTTCTTTGCGTTCTTCGTTGAAGTTGAGCGTTCTTCGTGATCTTCGTCAGAGATGAAGAAGAAGAAGAAAATGATGCTCTCCACCTCTCAAGAAGACAAACCATTCAACCAAAAATAAAATAAGACAACATCTTATTTTATTATCACATAACACACTAGAATTTCAAAGGTTTGAAATTCAAAATGGATAACTCCAAAATTAACTCACTTATTTAATATACATGAATTGTATAATTAAATAGAAGTTAACTTGTCAAGCCATTAAGAGGGAGAGAGGGGAGTTGAAAAGGTGGGGGTTCGTGTGGGCCCCACCACACTTAATCCTCCCAAGGGAGGTTAAGTGGGTGTGGGTCCCACTTCCAACCTCCTTTGATAGGTTTTAAGAAGTTATAATAAAATTTGTTCTACACAAATTTTATTTAACTCAACTAAAAACCTCAAAAATTAACTTTCAACCCGCAACAAACGCAACTCCCGAAAAGGTCTCTTTAAGTGAATATCGGCGCTGCGAGTTCATCGGTGCCCTCGGATTTCAATTCCGAGCACCGGATCAAAAGTTTGGAATAGCCGCTCGTTCGTTCACTGAACGTACCCGAGCCAATCTTCGGAAATTAATTCCGGGCACTCCGGGCCTCGGAATCAGGTGCCGTCTGAAACCGCGCTCTTGTAAAATTCTAAAGAAAATTAAGAAAAAATTTCCCTTGAATTTTACGGGTCTTTACAAAGAGGAAAAGGGAAATGTGAAGGTCATATGGAATAAAACATATCTAGGATTCCAAGTAGAATAACATTAGAGGGAAATGAAAATATTGAAATGGATAAAAACGTTATTTCTAAATAATTATGGGAATTGAAAGAGAACATTGGTTATAATAATGTGAATGATCATGACAAAATTAATGACACAAAAAACAGAAATCAATGAGGTGTTAAAAAGACCATTGATTCATCAGAAATGAATGTAATATAATAAAATTTGTGTCTCAAGGCCATTTTATTGGAGTTTATGAATTCATAGACAATTTGGTTTTGGAAAATAAGGAAATATATTTACTTGAAAAGTAGTATTTCAAATAATGAGTATACAAGTTGAATTTTTTTCAATCCTGAAGCACTAACATGAAATTCTAACAAATCAAATGACCCAAAAAATTATAATAAGATATTCCTCCAATAATTTAACATTAAGTAAAATCAAAATTAATATCATGAGGCATGCTAATATCTAAAATTTATAAACCTTATTCAGAAAAAATAATACATTCTACTCGAATGTTTCCAAAATAAAAATGATGGTTCATCACAGATCAGTCTATAAAAAACAACCCAACATATCAAATTACCTCAATACCCTCAATAGAAAATAATGTTTTAACCTCAAAAGTGGTATCATACCTTTTATATTGCATTCCAAAAAATTTAATTGTATTTTTCCCATATAATCTATAATTTTAAATATAATATTAAACCTAATGGTTACAAATACCTCAACCCAATGAAACATCTCCTCAAATATCATAAATTACTACGATAATTCACTGTATTATATTATAATGCAGTGAAATTCAACGAAATATAAAGAGTCAAATTAAGATAATGACTTGAATGGATGTCTTTAGATTGATCATAAATATTTGTGAAAATATCACCTTTTCAATGAATCACTTTTAAACCATCAATTTTACCTTTACCTCACTATTCAATATTTCATAATTAAATTAAAATCAATAATATAGTATCCCAAATGGTTTTTTAAATTCATTAGTTTATTTTTCCTAAAAACTAGTAAAATATTCAAGTCACCTCAATATCCCCTCACTAAAATCCTCAATGAAAACATAAATTTTTACAAAAATCCCAATATACTCCCTATATCAAAAAATTATAAGTAAACTGCACAAAATATTACATAAATAACTTTTACATCAAATAACCAATCATCTATTGATCATCAATACTATCCCATTTAGTTTACCATCTCTTTATTGCACCAAAACATTTTTATCTCAATATAAAGCACATATTAAGGGTTATAGGTCCATTAATCATGTATCTCCAAAAAATATACATTATAAAAATGTGTTTTTAAATACCTACATAAGCCGTAATTTTAACAATAATTAGACATTTCATGATTCATATAACCAAAATATCATTGATTTAACAATTATTTATAATTCAAGAATTCTAATTCATAGACACATAAGTCCTTTAACAATAAAAATTTTTATAGCATAGATTATTACATAGCCTATGAGTTAACCCTTTGATTTTTACAATTGGCTATTGTAATGCCCGTCTTCTCTACCAAAAATACATTGAACTATAAATGGTACCTTTGGATTAACATCATATACCTATATTAAACTCTTTATTTTTCCTCATAAATTTCTATATGCCCTACTTTTCCACACATAAAATAATTTATCATTCCCCTAATACATTTTCCTAAGTTCTTATTCCCACATACCTGACATATAAGAAATTTAATCTTATTTCCTCCATGATCATCCTGAAACTGCATTCTCATCTTATTAGGTGTGTCAAAAAATCCTCCAAATTGATGTTGTTAATCATATAATGAGATACATGATTCTGTATAACCATAAGGTTTCTCCGTCAAAATCACATCTCATTTGGTTTATAATAAGGAAAATGATTTCATTTTCAATTTTATCCTTCATTAATGTGATGCCTTTTGGTTTTAACTGTTGAATAAAACCAAAAAGTATAGTGTGAGCAACATTATTCACAGTGAGAAATAAAATATTGATGAAAAATCATGCATAGGATATATAAATCATGACACATTAATTTCAAAATATGACACCTTAGTCTTAACCTATGTCGTCCATGGATATCATCTATTCAAATCTTGAATAATGGTTTATATGAAAAATGTACTTTAACCCAATAAAATGACCCGAGAGATTAAAACTACGTGAACAGTAATGTAACCCTCATCATTAACAGGAATGATGTTAGACATACACCTAATGAACTACTTTTGGGTTTGTTGTCCCAAGATACATTAATTCCAGAAAATATACCAACTTTTAGTGTCCAAACTAGGGTTTATTTCTAGGAAACCACATAATTTATATCTTAATAAAACCTTTTGGTGTTATCATATGAATAGATTTATCCCTATGGGTTTTCCCAATGTTATATTTTCTAAATATTTACATATTGGATAAATGATACTCTTATAGGAACTATTTTGACAAAATATTTTCATACATTGAATCAATTAAAAACATATTCAATACATACAATTATGATACACACCATAACTTTAAAGGTTTAGTGTCTCTGGAGGAAAAATATAAAATATTCTACTTCATGAAATATCATTAACATCACCCACAAAGATCATTCCATATTGAACACTTCTTATAAGTACCCTAATTAGATCATTTCCTCAAAACATGGGGAGTTAAAACATAATAAATGGTTAGATTAGATGTTCATTAAGGGTAAAAAGGGAGATATCAATGATTACTAAAACATTACAAGAGAATAAGTGTATGACAACCAGAACATTTTAAAATAATTACCATCATATCAAAAATCACAAACTTGGATCATGAAATAAATATTTTTAGTTTATAAGACATGAATCCTAAAGGAACATAGAACATAATCCATAAGAGCATAACATCAGTATAAGAGATATGTTTTTGGAATACACATAATTATTGAAAAAGAATTTCCTTGGTCAAGGATAACTACCTAGGATAAAATAATGGATTGTGTTCACTCCCCATATACTTAGTTATGGTTCAATATAAGGACTATCATAGAGGACATAGTCCCTTAATAAACTAAATTCACTCTCAATTCCAGTCCTTATTACCCCATGAGATTTCAATATTACCAAATGCATTGGAAGGATATATAATCTCAGTCCCATCCATATCTTAATAATAATTTATTCATAATTGAGTCACATTATCATAAATCATTCATCATATATCATAACTTGTGGAAGGTAAATTGGATTCATAAATATTTCAATAATTTATCGTAGTATAACCCATACAAAAAATGGTTTTTTAAACATATCATCATCATAATTATACACCATTCAGAGAAAGTATAAGTATTGTATTATTAGATCATTTTCCTAGTAAATAATAGTTAACATCAAATGATGTTCTCATAGAATAATATTCCATTAAAATATCACTTGAAATATTTCTTATGGAAAATATCATTCTAATGTTAAAATAACTTCTTAAAAATCATAAAATTTCCTTTTTTTGAAAAAAAAAATTATTTTAAAAGGATCTTAGAAACATATAATCATTCCTCAAAACAGTTAGTGGTCCTGATAGTGTAATTTTATATTCATTCTATGTATGTCAATACAAACATTATTATCAAATTTTTTGAAAAATTTAACAAAAACATTCATAAATAATTCAAAGATTACATTTAAGAAATTATATGAAACATTAATTCTGGGTAAATATTACTTCAAAAATAAAAGGATAATATTAAAACACTCTTTAATTTTTTTAATACAATTACATGGAAGAAAAAGTATTTCTGACTCAAGAAATTTAAAACGGAATATTTTTTAAAAAAATATCCTTTCAATTTATTGAGTAATTTAAGATATAAATATAAAACAAAAAACATATAATATCTATAAATAAATAAATAATAGTAAAATTCATTATATTATTTAGAGTTATGTCCTAAAAATTCATCCACAAAAACTTAATCATAAACAATCTTGATAAATAGTGAGATTATAACATTAATAATCATTACCATTTTGGTAACATTAGAATCAAAATGTAAAGAAAGAGAGAAAATAATATTGATATTTAAATACTAATAATTTTAACGATAATCATCATAAAATAAATTCATGGTAAGTATATACAATACATAAAATAAACATGTGTGGGATATCAAATGTGTCTCGCAAAAATAAAAGAGAGACACAAATAACTTACCTCAAGATAAACATTCATAGAAAGTTCACTATCCCCATGTATAATAAATTTAAATTTAATATAATTATATAAAAATATAATTAAATACTTATAATATCTTATGTGATCTAATTATAACATTTTATCTCCAATTTACCAATAATAATTTTTTAAAATCGTCAATTATAGTTGTTAACTTATTCATTTTCCGTCGATTCTTCGATTATATAGTTGTGTTACTTATACTTATATCATGGTTAAATCATATATAATTTTTGAAAAATTAATTAAATGTCAAATATATTAATTATAAAAATATTTTCAATGATAAAATGCAGAGATAGAAAAAGTAATTACATCGTTCATGGAGACGACTGGTTGTATATACTCAGGAATGTTTTTTCCATTTTTCAATGGATTAAGAAAAAGAAAGGTAAATGAAAATTCAACATTAAAAATTAATATTAACATATATATCTACTTAATAAATAATTATAAATATCCATTTAAAGTGTATATCAAAACCTAATAACACCACTAAATGAATATGGTAAGTCGTACAAATGCATCTGTGGTGTTTTCTATTTTCAGGGGATGGAAATAAGGGGCATAATAGTTGTTCAATAATTATAATAACAATTTATTTTATTTAATATAGTGGAATATTTATTTTATAGTAGATATATTGGATTTATATGAGGGATAATAAGAAATGGAATTGAAAATGCATAGTTAAAAGATATATCTTTTTGTTGAGATACCATTATTTTCTTAAACCTTAATCCTTAAAAGAAAATTATTTTTCAATGACCAGATGATATAGGATGTGTTTAATGAATATATTATTATATTAGTGAAGTTATTTTCTAAGATATAAGAACCATAATTTGATAATAATGAAGTAGATAAGGTTCCCCTTTATAAGTGATGGGAGGGGCACATTGGGAATTACATAAAGTATTAAATTAATATAAATTAATTTTCATTGAAAAATCGACCCAAATTGATATAATTAAAATATAATATTTTTATGGTTCTAAATAATCTTATGAAATTAAAATTTTATGATTTTTGGTTAATTTTTTACCCATATCTCTTAGTTTTAACCCCTTGTTAACCCTTTTGATAATTACCCCAATATTATAGTATTCTACACTTTAAGGGTCAAGAATGTTTCTATAAGAGGACAGTTGACCCATAAATGGATAATGGTTTATATTTTAAACCATATCACCATATTGTGTCCTAATATAGTATTGAAATTAATTTTAAATATTTTAAGAAAATATTTCTTATAATAAAATATCATTAATGAAATTTTTGGAAAAACATGAAATACTGTAATATAATATGTGTATAACTCATGTAAAAAGATTCCAAAATAACATATATTCAATGATAATGAAGATATAATATAAATATATTCATTATATTAAATTTTTATTGATTAAAATATCATTTTAAATCATATATTTTGATTTAAACCCTTGGTTAATAAATTTTAATCTTAACTATAGTAATGAATTTTTCAATATTAAAGGTTTATAATTTATCATATAAGGTGAAAAATGCCTCAGAAATTCCCACAAGATGAAGTTTTAGACAATTTTTAATTTTAATTTACTTATTTCATGTTTTTTTGTGAATTTCAAATCATTTAGTTGAATATATTTAACATAATATATTATTAATGTCATTTTAATAACTATTCACATTATTTGACTTCAAAAATAACATGAAAAATGGAATTAAAAAATAAAACCATAAATTATATATATTATTATATATCTATCCTAAAAATTCAAAGGAAACATTAAATTCAAAAAAAAGATTAATTTTTTAGTTTTTAAAATCATTTACGTGATTTTTTTTTCATGAACAACGACTATATCGGAGTTACGTACTAAAATAATGTAATTATTTCATCATTAAAAATTAAAAACAAACCACCATAATAAAAAATCATTATTTTTTCAATATTAAATTAGAACCAAACATAATATGTTTTAATCCCAGTCAAAAATAATATAGATATTAAAATCAATAAAGTGACATTTTTTAAATTATATTTTACTTTAATATTATATAGGTCAAAATCACTGATAAATGAAAAAAAGGATATATTTTGGCTGTTACGATGATTATAGATAAAATAAATTCATCCAATGAAGCAAATTAAAGTGTTTAAATTAATTTTAATATGTTTCACATTGATATTAACCTTAATTAACTCATTTTACCTTTTCCATGGTAAAAAAAAATTATTATTATTACTATGCCTAATGACTAAAAATAAAAGGGTACTATTTTCCAAATTTAGAAAACCTCATTCCAAATATAGATTCAGTTTTTCATGAAATGATTTATATTAGTTTCTTTACTAGCCTAATTTTCTAAAATAATTACATTATGTTGGATAACATGTACTATACTGTAACACCCTGAGATTTTGTGAATTACTTTTTTTGAATTAATATAATCTTTTTGATATTTTTCATTTCACACAACACTAAATATATATTTCTGTTATAAAAAATCACTAAGTTTGTCTTGGGTTATATAAAACACCAAGTTAGTATTTCAATATATAAAACTCATGCATTAGCTTATGGTACATGAAACACTGTGTTTGGCTTCTGTTACTCAAAATATTGAGTCCCTTTGATATCTTTCTCTACACAAAAGGCCATGTTATACAGAACTAAAATATATTATTAATATTATTGTTAAAATATTATTATAGCTACCACATAGCTGTTGGAATGAATTTTTAAATAATATTAGCTAAATTATGAAAATATTATTTAAACACGTATATAATATGTATCATTGTGTTATCAAATATTTATAAATAAATGTAAGAACTATTTTAAAATAAAGAAATATCATTTCTGAGAATACTATTTTCGTATACACAAACACAATTTTAACTCAATAAATTAAAAACCATGTTTCACTAATTTTTTTAATATAAATTATATATTATACATTCATAAAATATTTTGTATTCGCCTCCAATATATTTCATAGGTATAAGATAAGAATAAACCAAATTTTATGAATAAAAATATTTATTTATCTAAACGTCAATTTTATCTCATTTTAATTTAGAAACCATTTAAAAAAATTGATTTTTTTATTTTTTTATTTAGAAAAAACGTTATCTTCGAAATTTCAATATCAATATTTACTTTGGTTAATGTTTTGGTTTTTTTGGGAAGTTTCTTTTTTTATTAATAGTGAAAAATTTTGAATTTTAATTCAAATATTCTTTTTCATCTAATTTATTTATATTATAATATTATTTTTTAAAATTATTTTCAAAGTTCAATTAGATCAATTATATGAAAAATAATCCAATTTATGTAATTATAACCAATTTCAAAATGAAATTGGATATAGAAATATTTTAAACTAATGAACTTTTTCGCTTTAAAAACCCATAATCTCATCGCATCCATGAGATTAATTTTAAATTAATTTCTGCCACTACTTTATTTATAATTAGGAAAAATTTATTCCATATTTGGAATAAGAATAATTTCTAATTTCTAATTAGGTAATATTATTTTTTACCTAAAATAGTTGTGAATGTAATCAAAATTAATAACTATGATTATGGTACAAATGAGTTTACTTAGTGGTCTGACATTAATATAAGGGGCCAAATATCTTAGACACATGTCCAAAATCCATTTTTATTTCATATTTCAACCAAATACTACCTTTTTTATAAAATTGGAATTATTCGAGGCACATTATATAAGGGAGACCTCTCAATAGTGTTCACCTTTTTATATTTACAACAATGACACTCCTCCTCCACTAGAAAAGGAAACTCAACCCCCTTCCATCTCTAAACCTCCCAGAACACTTTATCCATGTCCATTTAAACTAAAAAACACCTACTAAAAACCTAGAGGCCTTAATTTGGGTTCCAATTCAACCAATTAATCCATTTTGTGCAAACCAAATTGAGATTCTCAGAGAAGAGCTATCAACCTTCCACAATCTATTTGGTTTTATTTCTATTATGCACCCCATAAACACATATTACTCCATTATCATATAATTACCATAGAAACCACAACATAATGAGTTTTTTTATTCTAATTTTATACAAACACATACACACACTTCTATCTAATGGATTAAAAACTTAATGTTCATGTATACGGTGAACTACTGCCTCACGAAACAACGTTGTCCATTTTTCCTTTACCACATCTCATGGTTGGGATCTATTAAGTAAACTATATTTTTATATTATATATATTATATTTATGATTTATTTATTCTTATGGAACTATTCTATAACACATAACTTCATGATTCCCATTTTTTTAATTAGGATAACATCGTTTGTGGAAGTGTATACTATCACCTCCTCAATGGAGTGTGCTTCTTTCACACTTTAAATGGAATGTTTTAATGGTGGGTTTAGAAAAATTATATGATATTTATGAAATAATAATTCTAATTTAATTGTATTTACATATATATACTTGTATTTCATTTAATTTTCTTTCAATATAATAATAAAATTGAATCACCATTCATGCATACGTACTACTAATCATATCCATGAACGGTGTATTTCATTTCATATATCATTCATTTATAAATCATAATAAATAAATATATAATGACTTTATATGATATATAAATAATTTTTTCTTTATGTTAATAATTAAATTCTTCTCTAATTTAGTGTATCAAGAATAATAAGTCAAAACACATATGATAAACAAATCGTTTATTTCCCAAAACATTTCTTTAACATTGAATTCTTAATAAATAGGTAATATAATGTCTTAATTGAATCATATATGGTAAGATATATATTAATATGGTTCTATGGAAGATTAATAATAAAATTATATTTATTATGTAGGAGGTTGAAATGTTTCCAAATAAAGTCATGACTTAAGGTATGTGAATTTAATCTCTCTTTTTATTTCTGTGAGATACATTCCATATTGACCACTCGCTTCTTTTTTGTGGTTGATATATGAAACTATAATATTTTATATCATTAATTTACTTTATATAATTATATTTAAATATTTAAATGAAGTTCTTATCTCATGTTTAACATGATTCTAATGTTACTCAATTAGTAAGGTTTTCTAATCGCCCTTTTTATATTCATGAGATTCATTCCATGTTCACCACTCATTTATTCTGTGTGGTCTATATATGCCCCACGAATGTATTATATGATTACTATACTTAATTTTATGGGTATTTAGATATACATTTAGTTTTATTTAATTTATTTGTTTTATGGTTAAAAATTTACTAAATTCATAAAGTAATTATTGTCTTAAGTTTTTTTATTTGAGATATATGTCTTGTTATGCACCAATATTTTTCTATGGGGTGTATATATTTCCCTCTCAAATTTTATATCATTAATATCCTTATTTAATTATATTTTATGCCTAATTTTGTTTTATTCTTTCATGTACAATATTATTCAATGTTAAAAAAGTTCCAATGGTTTATTCCCACAATCTCATCATTTATCGGGATTGTTTATGATTATTCTTCCACTGATAAAATATCGCAATCCATATCTTGAGAACACTAAATTTTTTTATTAACATCTATTTATTAATGACATATTAAAGTGTTGGTACCATTTTTCTACTCTTTAATAATTAATATAATTAATTAAGTGTTTTTAATAAAATAAAACATTATCTCTCTCCTCAGTCATAAATTTCTATTTTATCGAAACCATTTTTTCTAAAAACAATTTATTAATATTTTTTAACAAAACATTCAATTCCCTTTTATATATTTTTAGGGAAAAATATTTTAGAATATATTTCAATATTCCTTTATAAATTTTCAATGATATTTAAAAAAAATTGTTTTTCAAAATTCATTATGTTTTACAGTGTGTTTTTCATAATGAAAAAGTTGTTTTCCTAAAGAAATTTTTTAAATGGTTTTAAAATTTACATTATATGTTTGTCATATTCTTTAAAGAAAATTATTTTGAGTAGATTCTATATTTAAAAAATTGAATTTCAAAGGAAGGGTATTTTCTTTAATAAATACTCAAGCTAATCTTTTAAAAACCTTCTCCATGTAAGATGGAATCCTCTAATATAGTTTAATATATTTTATAGACATGATCCAAGAATAACTTAAATATTATTTCATGAATGTTTTATTTTTTTATGGCTTGATGTTTACAACCCCCTTTTCCCTTCCACATGTTATATTCTTTTGAAACCTTCTTCTTTTCAAAAGTTGTGAATTGATGAAATGATTATGTGGCCTATCTCTTTTACATAGGTTATGATATGATGAAATTTTTTTGATACCAAATTCATATTATGAGTCATGATATGATGTTTATGAAACCCATAAATTTTTATGGGTTGTGAAATTATGCATGTTTTATTTTCTTATAGCACATGTATGTATGATTTTATTATATAAGGGTGGGACCTATATCTCTCACCTATGCATTGGGTAAAGATTTATATTTTATGAGATAATAATGGGACACAAGTCTATGGGCTTGATACATATGGTTAAATACGTGTGGCCTAACCCAAAAGGGGAAACAAGTGTGTTCTGATCCAAAATGGGAAATTGGTGTGTCTGGATCCACTATAGGAAATAGGTATGTCCTGATCAAATAAAAATGTCAATAGGTGTTTCATGATCTACAATTTTTATGGTATTGGTAGTTGACCTTCACACATGAAATGGTTTTCTATAGTATTTGTGTTTCCACACAATTATTACATGATCATTTTGTTCATGTAAAGGTACTGAAGTGCTCAGCAGAAGGTGATGGGCCCTAGATTTTATAGAATTTCATCATCGGGATGACAGAACCTTCCATGACCATGGATCTGATCCCTCGTAAGATCCTAGTATCTTGTATAAATTAAAAGATCACAAAAAAACTTGTAAACATAAATTTACATATCTTTTGGTGCAGTCGATAGAAACTCACTGTCTGTGATCATTACTTTATGGATCTACATTAATATCCCTCTATATTATCCACATGCACTTTAAAAATCCATGGGAGTTCTAATCATTTAATTCCATGTTCTAGAAGATTGATCCGACTATATATTCTATGTCCCAACAATAACTATGATCATCTACCTTCAATACAAGAAGAAGACCTTGAATCTTCACTCAGAGAGAGGGAATCTATTTCTCTTTAATGCATGAGAAGAGAGAGGCTCTCATTATAAATAATTGAATGGTATATTGGGAGGGATCCTCTATATATATATATATATATATATAGTGGAGGTTCTAAATACTCGGTAGGGTTCCCTAGCCCCTGTTTATTAAACATCTTCTCTAAATAAACTTGTGATGAACAAAACACTTTCAATATTATTTATTATTTTATCACATACGTATAATATATATATATAATATATTGCATGATAATCCCGAGTGATTTAACTCAGCTTTCCATTACATATTAATATTAAACAAACATGAAAGATTAAAATAATATTCCTTCGATTAATATTTTCTCATACTTACTTAACCTATAAATACTATAAATAAATTCAACCTAATTAATCATAAATTGAATAATAAAGAATTTATTTATATCAGCTTGTCTCGTACAACACCTAAGTCTAACTGTGATACTAGATTAATTTGATCCAAATGAAGAAAAGTTAGTTCCCCACCATAACTAGTATCCTTGTTCTCCACATTTCAGATACATAAAAATTCTACCTTTTGAATTATAATATGATAGTTCTGACTACTTAACTTGTAGTTCTCCTGGACATAATTGATATCTTCCTACTATAAAATACATCTAGGAAATATAAATTATTGTACATATCATGGAATATGTGAATGATCAATTTCTTAAGCATATATATTTGAACACACTACACAAATCTCTTCCAATGTACCAAACATCTCAACCTAGAGAGATTATGCCATGTGACATTGGTAACAACTCTTCCCTGGAATTGATCTAACATGTATTTTTCAGTACCATGTAACTATATGTATGATTAACTAGGTCTAAGAAACCGTTATATCTACCTTGATAGATCTTGTCCCCTAGAACATAGGTTTCTACTTTAATTCAATCACTGGATATTAACTTTCATCATGGTCTTATCTCATTATAAGACCAAAATCTATTTTCCATATGTTTCGGAACATATTTCTCTTGTAAAACAATAGTTATCCCACTAACCACGAGTAAACACATGTAAATGATTCATTCCAAATTAATTTTTAAGATCTTATTACTTAAATTAATCCTAAAAAGGATTTAAGTAAATTGAAAACCTCATTAGAATCATATGATTTCATCAACCCTTTCTGGTTGCATCCTATATACACCTTACATGATTGGTGGTCCTCACATCCAATTACCAATTAAATTATCTGAGAGGTTAGCTATAACATGTAAAATTCTAATGGATTTAGGTATACCTACGTGGTATAACCAATAGAGCATTATTGGTATCATTGTTGTACCACCCATGTATCAATTCACTTGAATACCCACCATAGTATTCCATATATAACTCCCTTGGAACTTTGGTACGTGGAATCCATTAATGAATTTTAATAGGTATTGTTAATATTATCCTATTTCCATATTATACTAAATTTTAGGACATATTATTCTCACTAAATAATGTATCACCGGTCGTGGTGAATAGAAACCCATCATTATGGTTTTAACCATCCTATGTAGTTTGTGTCACTGGAACATTTTTCTACTACATAAACTTGTGAAACTAGTTCCAATTACAACTACATGTGAAGATTCATCATTTAATAAACTTAATCCAATCTAGCTCCCACTATCTCTAATAGAGATGTTCACCATTATATAGACATGTAGTCTCTCACATGACTACCACTTTTCTATCTTAGGGATTTCTGTAATATCCTAAACATCTTTTATTATAATTACATAGATGCACAATGTATTTACCTTGATGAAAGTTTATTTATGTCCTAAAAAACTCTTTTCATATAAACAAATGTCTTATGACATAATATATTTCTATCATACAATGATTTTTATGATATCCATTTGTCATTTTTAGTTGGGATATAAGTTATGGGGTTTTTCTGTTATTTTCAAAGCATGTCTTGAAATATAATCATAGTTTCTTCAAGTTGTAACATTAATACTACATACATCCTAACTCTTATTTATAACATGTGTGCTTAGGAATTTCTCTATGCTATATTTTTTTATTAATATTAACTAGTAAGATTCTTCATTGATTCTCCTTATTTGCATCAATTCCACGATGTAGATAAGGTAATGTTTGTTTATGAATTACTTCATTATACATTATCATTATCGATGAATTCTTGGTCAAGATATTCTACAACATTCTAATCTAAAGTAACACATATCTTCTTACCATGATTATTCTTCACTTTCAAATTCCATAATATCTTCAAGTAATCTTATGAAGTATTTTTCTACTAGATTTCCTTTGTAATAGATCGTGGGGACCTATTGAATAAATTCCAAAAAACATTATTGCATACCATTATTTATTAAGGTTCCTTTGTACAAACTAAATATGTATATACATTTAAAATACATAAAGGGAATTTATCTATATAAAGCCTAAATACTAAAATAATTATAGACTTGATATCTACTTTTAATTTTTCTAGAAAAAGAATCGTCTTTCCACAACTGGGTAACCGTCTTACATTTTTATATTCATCACATATTGACTATGATTCATGTATCACTGAACTATTTGATGAATATGATTATCAAAAAATAACATTCATTCCAGAACATGGAATAATGTCTCATTATGTCCGAATGGAAAGTGAAATAAATTTTTTCATTATACTAAACAACTTGTTCAACTAGAATCAATCACTTATAAAATAAAAGTCATGTGATTCTCACCACTTACTTAGGAATCACTATTTATCAACTTATTGGAAAAGACGCCTTACTTCATATAATGTTTCTATACATATATAGTTACTTTATTAAAACACGCATATATGAAGGGAATATTTTATTTAATACCCAATAATTAAGTCAGTAAGAATACTTTTATTTGATAAATATACACTTAAGAAAGAGAATGTTCTTGCTTATTAAATTCTGTTCACTGCGTTTTAAACATCTATAAATTTATTTCATCATCTACAGTGAAAATAACCACCTTTCTAATATCCTACCTTTATTTTCTGAATGAAATTATAAAGGTTTCATTGGCATAACATTCCATTGGCTTTTTTTTACCTATCTTTCAATTTATTCATCATAAGTACTAAAGATGGTACTTTATTTAATATTATTTTTTCATGGAGATGCTTTCTTAAAAAGTAATCAAGAACATACTCTATATTGTTCATTTGTATCTTTAAACAAAAATAGAGTAATTGGGTTAAAAGGTATAAGAATGGGATGCCATGAAATATCATCGTCTGCATTTCATGTTTACACAAAGAGAGTGAAATCACCACATTGAAATCTTCATTCACCTTCTCCTTGATAACTTCTTAGAGATGAGACTATATTTTCTTATCACCCATGTACTAGTGTAGTGACCACAAATAACATTCTTATGTTGATGATATCATTATTAAATAACCAAAATATTCTTCATACATGAATCTTCTGTAAGAAATTTTACACCCATTCTTCCTGAGGTGGAATAATAGCTATAAGGACACCAACACATTGAATTTCCTATATTATAGTAATGTGATAAAGTCCTTGTACTACACTTGGAAATTAATGTTAGTTTGAACATTTAATTTTTAAAACATTTAAAATTGTTCATATTGTGTTATTACATTCCATTTTCCTACAAAAAATCAACTTTAGTGGATTAGTACTTTTATATTGATTATTGAATTAGACATTAGCGATTTATTTAATCATTAAATGTCTCCCAATATTTAATCGAATTCTAGGAACCCTATATTCTAGAATCAAAATACTAAATTTCTTGAGTATTCAAATATAAATGTTACCTAAACCTCCCCTTATAGTCTACATGTTTCTGTTACGCCACTACTCGTATGGTTCAAGGTTGGTGTTTTGATGTTCAGCCACATTAACTCACAGTTCCTTGATCCGTTGAGTGAAGTCACATATTCTAAAATCATAACATTATTTACTCAACACCTTCCTCTAAAATTACAAAAAGATAGATTTGGTTACTTCATTGATGAAATTTTAGTTAAGTCAACCCACCACTCTCATAAGAACTCTCCGGTGGTGAGAGGCACACTCAACTATGTCATGATAATCACCCTAAACACCTGGTTTTGTTCATACATGAATTATGGAAGGCGGTAATGACTTAATATTTATTTGATAGTTTTTTGTGTATCTCTCAATGAATGATATTCATTTATATTAACCTCATTCATCAATGTTTTTACAATCACAACTGAACATTTATAGAAAAACATATGTCACTTCTTTATGAATTTAATTATGTATTATTTTATATATTTTCTAACTATAATAAAATGGATAAAATTATAAATAAATTCATGAAGATAAACTATTACCTGACTGGTATTGAGCATCTAAAACGAACTATGGGAATCATACCTAATCTGAATCTTGGCACTTTATGCAGCTCACCCCCGTCATGTATGTTCGCTTCTCATCTAGAGTATCTCCTAGTATTAGAGGGGTCCACGTCACATATTGGAGTACCGCCTTTCTTTAGCAAGGTTCATGCCCCATATTACATCATCTTGGTCAACAAACACTACCTCATCTTGGTGGTATTCACATCATACATCATTTTCATCCAATATGTAAAATTACGCGCACATAGACAAGAAGAACTAGGGGTTTAATGTACATCATGTGTAGTGGATACGTAAGTCATTATACATTTTGAATGAAAATAAATATGATGTTCAGACCTCCATTTAATAAACAAATTATTACAATCATCGCACACATGTAATAAATAATTAAATAATTAATTAAATGCAGATATACATGGGTCGGTGCTCATGACCAGTACGCAGGTAAATTAAATGCGTGATAAAAATTAAATTTCATTAAACTAGTACGAGGGTAAATTAATAAAATTAAATGAATTAAATAACTAAGATAATTTAATTATTCTTCGACCCTCTAATTATTTTAAATTTAATACCAAAAAATTAATTAATTAAATTTAATTCAGTTTAATAAAAAATTTGAATTAATTTCACTGGGGTATTAAAATTTATTTTAAAAAGAAATTCATATTTTAGTCAATTTATTTTATTTCTAAAATAAAATTAATTAGGGATATTAATTTGATTAGGCTAGGCCCTGAAAAAACACGTGTAGGGCCAGTACGGTTCGAGCCAAAACCTTGTAGGCCCATTCTAAACAATGAGTGGCCAAACTAGGTCGGGTCGATCTTCCCAGACTCATTCTAGGTTGGGCCGATCTACCCTAGCCTCTTTGAGAAAACTACATCTAGTAGAACCAAGATAGTACTTGTTACCATAAGATTTGAACGTTCTGGTGTGGTGGTCAGGTTCTAGCGATACCAAAAATGAGCTTGTGGCTGACTACGACCGTTGTGGCAGTGAACTTCCAAGCATTACATGGTGATTCTGAAAATGGGAACCAGCCAAAACTAGAGTAGGGTGGTGACTCCTCAGCCAGGTGTAATGGTGGTTGGAAGAACCCATTGGTGGTAAGGTTAGCACAACACGGTACCACGGTGCTGTGAGGTGAACTCTAGAGGTGTAATAAGGAGGGCATTCTGGGCTTGTAGTGGCGGACTATGGAAGGCCTAGTTGTGGGGTCTCCAACTAGGGGAGGTGTACCGACTGAGGGAGGCGTCGGGCTAGAACTGACGTGGAGGGTGGAAGTTTCTCAATGTCCTCAAAAGGGCACAGTGGTGAGGGGGTCCAGCCAGGGCGCCGTGATAGGACAAGCCTCGCAGGGAGGCACCGTTAGAGGAGGTCGGTGGCCCTTGCGATGTCCTTGATCTTGTCGTAGAGAAGGCAGGGTGTAGTGATCGAGCCTCCATCTCAGGATGGTCAGACCAGAGTTTAAGGGGGATCCATGACAAAGATGCTTTCAATAGACTTGGGAGGAGGTGGCTCGCGACGCGTAGGGTGAAGCACACACCAGTTTGTTGGAGGAGGCGATGGGGGGGGGTCCATACACACCTCCTATTTGGACCATTTTTTATAAGTTTGACTATGAATCCGCCGCCACCTCCTTTTAATTTTTTCACATGGTATTTTTTTCTATGTCTACACAATATACTTTTAATTAATAATAATAAGTATTATTATAATGAATAAAAATAATTATTATTATATTTATAATTATTATATAAAAATATTATAAAACTATACTAATAATTATTATAAAACAGGCATAAACCCATTATAAGAGCATATTCATAAAAAAATTCATCCAAATTAATATGCATGGCCACTGATTTTAATCCACAAATTTTTTATAAATATCAATAACATGGCCATATGACCTCAGATTGTAATGCAGTTGGATCCATTGAGGTCGATTCTAAACCCTATAATGAATTTCAAATTAAATTTAATTATTCTTGACTCAAAGAATTTATGTGGTCCTTCTGGTACCAATTGTATTAATTGGGGTGCTCAATAGAATCTAGTAGGCTAGGGATTTTAAAAATATTCATCATCAAGATGACATAACTTTCATCGATGATGATATATGACCTAATACGATCCAAGGATCTTACCTAAATTAAAATATCACAAAAATAAAACTGTAAGCATACCTTTATAGGTTTAATGGAGTGATGGATAAAAACTCGTCATTGGTGGTCATTTCATTAAGGATCTGTAGCATGATCCCTCTAGATCATCCATACACACTTCAAAAATACATGGGAGCACCGATCATCGAATTCTGGGTGCTAGCATGGAAATCCAACAATATCTTCAATATCCCATCGATAATAGAAATTCTCTACCTTCGATACATGAAGGTGACATTGGATAATCACTTAGAGTGGGAGACTCTCTCTCTCTCTCTAAGAATCAGGATGAGAGAGAATCTCATTCTAAATGAATGAATATTATGTTGGTAGAGTGACTCTCTCTTTATATATATTAGAGGTTTGGAATACCCAGTAGGGTTCCCCAGCCCTTGTTTATTAAACGTCCACTTAATAAATAATTATGAAGAACTAAACTACATCAATATTAATTAATATTTTATCACATACACGTAATATATTTATATAATATATAAAATGATAAACCTGAGTCAATTATCTTGACTCGCCATTTGTTTTTATGTTAAACGATCCTGGAATATTAAAATAATACTCCTTCAGTTAATACTTACCTGCATTTAATTGACTTATAAATACTTCAAATAAAGTCAACCCAATTGATCATAAATTGAATAATAATGTATTTATTTATTTAATTGATGATAGATTCCTTGGACAACACTCCTACATCCGGTGGTTCCAACCATGTCCAATATACTAATTCAACTGAATAGGGAGGATTCATGAATACGCTATTATGTGTGACCCTCTAGGCCCTTATCTTGATAGCTATGAATAAAATCCAAAAACCAAGTGTAGAGTCTAGAAACCCATCAAGGTGCCTAAAGTGATATGGATTTTCATAGAAATGAAAAAACCCTACAAACATGTAGTGTGTAATATAATATCTTTGTCTATAAATATCTCATAAAGTAGGATTTACTCTTCTTTCATGACCATTTACTTAGTTTCTTATTTGTTAACCTAACCTAGTAGATTCACCTATCGATTTCTCTGGCATAAAACATATGAAGGTACCACTATCTTGATGAACCATGCCTAATATATAGAACTTCCTTAACATGGAATTGAAAAATCCTATCTAAACCATTCAACCAATGCCATACCACCAATGAAACACCCAACACAAGCTTCTTCACCACGATTTCATTATCATGGTTTTTGTATTGTATCAATGTATGCGATCAAGTGTCACACACTGATAATGTTCTCAAGTCAAGAGACCAACGCAAATGTTCATCAATAGAAAATACCAATGACACCTGAAACATGTGGTGTTCTTATTGGTTGGTCTTTACTCATGATCTCACTACTCTGGATCACTAAGTGAGAACTTCACGAGAAGACGTCTCAATAATTTTGATCCCCTAACACCTGATAGTCACACTTATACTTTGTCTAGTCAATTAGATATATAAATTTCAAAGGACCATTGTTTATAATTAATTACTTGGTATCTCAGGTTCTCATTATAGCCTTGGATTTTCTATAACCTTTCGATGCAACAATCAATCTATCGACTTTACCATTAAATAGTGGATGCAGAAATATTTACACTATAATGGTAAAGAAACATAATGTATATATAAATGTATACATGATATGGTAATTATAATTACATCATATTTGGGTATAGGGAAACCCCTATTTCTACATCATGATTTATTTATGATGATTTATCACCCTTATGATTCATGACTTATCAACTACCAATCATTTGTTCAGGACTATTGATTATGATCTTTGATATGCAATGCATGATCTTACAATTATAAGGCCATGTTCTCATACCCTTATGCTCATGTTATTCTTACATATCTTTATTTTTTACCCTTACTGAGCATCTGAGCTTACACCTTTCTTATGGTTTCTTTCCCCATGTTATTATGAATGGTTTTATTTAGGAGTACTAAAGGGGAAGATCATTAAAGAAGATATTGAATAACATTCACCCAGTTACAATATTAGGTTTTCATGTTTCTAAAGACTCTAAATTATTATTGTCCTCAGGCATGTGTTTTTTTAATGTGGTTAATTTTCATCTAAAATGATTTAATATCTAAGTATGTTAAGACTAGGTTGCTATAGGTAAAAAAACTAATCTTAAACGAACACTGAATTATTTTTATTTAAATATGATTGTTATAACCTAGATTTTGTATTGGATGGTATGGATAGGATTAACTAATTTTTGAAATATATATATAAAGGTTATAATAAAAATATTTTTATTTATTAGTTCTTATAAAATGAGCACTCAATTTTTACTAAATCCATTTTATTCATCAAAAATGAGTTTTCCTCATAAATGCTTTTTATTGAATTTTGTTTGGAAATATTATAATTAATTTCTAGAATTTTTTGAAATTTTTATTCAATAAAATTTAATTTTTTTTAATCATCATATCAGAATAATATTAGGGTGAAATTTTTATAATTTTCTGAATAGTTTTATTTTTCAATGAATAATGAAAAATACTAATTTTGTGTTGAAACTGTATTTTTTAAAAGTATTTATAACATGAAATTATATTTTTTATTAATATTGAAATTTAATTAAAAAATTTTATTAAAAAATAATCCAATTATAAAATTTGGCATTAATTTTATACCTGAATTTAGTATTAAAATATTTTTTTTACATAAAAATGGATTTTTATTGAAAAAATTGTTTTCCATCGTGTTTTTTTAGTAAAAATTTAAATTAAATTATTCCAATTAAAAAAATTTAATAATAAAAAAATATATTCTATTTTTATAATCATGAGGTCCAAATTTTTTAAGTTTTTCACTTTTATTTTTAGTAAAATTAATATTAACAAAGTTATTTTTTGATACCATGGTAAAGAAAACATTGGGTAATTAAGGATTAAAAATAATATAATAAGGTCTAGGGAAAACATGAATACTTGTCATAATTTTATTTAGTTATTTAATTTAGACCACAATCATTAAATATTAAATTATATTACTTTTTTTACCATTTTAATATTAATATGATCTTTATAATATTTTATGTAATGAGAAGTCAAAAATGTCACACACTTTTTTCACTATGTATAATATATTTACCATGGAGATAAAAAATGGATATATTTTGGTTTAAATATTGTTGTAAATATAAATTATGTGTCTTAACCATGGTAATTTATTATTAAATTTTAGTGAATAAATAATTTCCTTGAATTCTTACAAAACCTAATGCAGTTATTATTCAATTAATCAGACTATAAAATAAATGACATTAAAATTATTAAAATTAATATAATTTGAAAACATTAAAGACATCTGATAATTTAATAGATACAAAAAAACTTTTTAATGATGTATTTAAATATTTTATTCGAATTTAAATTATTTTCTTAATGTTGTTAAAGTCAAAGTGAATGAATGGTTCTAAAATTGTAAATATATATATTTTTTGAAAATAATATTTTAATAAATGATATAAAATTTATGAAAATGATATATTCATAAAATAGATTATTGTATGGTTTAAAATATCAAACAATATCCATTTATATTCCATTCTTATTTTTATAGTAACTGTCATGACCCTCAAGGTGTAAACAAACTTCTTATTGCGGTAAGTGTGAAAAGAGATAATAGGGGGTTCTTACCAAAAGATAAGGGTAAAAATGTGATCCAAACATGTAAAATTTTTATTCTATGGGGTAATTTTCACTAATAATAATATTTTATTCTAATATTATCATTTGGGGTCCATTATAATGTCATGATTAATTTATATTAAATTTATATTTTATGAAATTATAAGAGTTCCCCTACCCTCTCTTATAAATGGGATTCACTTCTTCTTATTTATTCACACAAAAAAAGACTTTATCATATAATAAATACCCAAATAACTTCCTAAAATCCATACCATCATTATTGAGGTCATATATTTTTTTATAATACCAACCCTAGATGGATTGAGGTGTAATTAAAAGGATTTGGCTGAAGAGGATGTATAGTTCTCATTAGAGTGTTTTCATTTTATTTCTTATTACAGATCCTTAAAATATTCCCCAAAGATGATTATATAACAAAATATATATCTTAAATATGTTATGATATAATTTTTTTAGTTTTATAACCCATATTTATCTCCAACCTCCATCAAATGGGAAATGAATTCATGGTTCATGCGTATGACGAACTACCACCTCACTGACCAATATAATTCATTTTCAATAAATAGCTATAAAATATATTTATAATTATGTAATTAATATTTATATATTATATTCATAATTTATTTATCACTTATAAAATATAATATATCATTTACCCTATTACCCTTCCACTCACTGAAAATTGATAATGTCGTTTGTGCGTAAGTGTGGATTACCACCTCAACAAAGTGATGTGAATAATTTTTAGTCTTCACATCTCATAGATGATATATATAAGTATATTTGGGGAAATAATATGATATTTATGAAATTATATTAATTATTAAAATATAATATAATACTTATATTCTTTCCATAATAATTGTTGAAAATTGGAATATTACTCATGCGTATGTACAACCTATTATCTCCGTAATTTTAACATAGTTAAAAATTCATAACCATATTTCATAATTTGATTTAGAATTATAATTTATGTATAAAAATTATCATTATTTAATTATTATTACTATTTATATGATGTAAAAATGATCCCTTTGAACATGTTTCACACATCGAAGTTGTTTTGAAATTATGAATCGAGCATCCTCAAAACACCCAATGTGGACTTATTTACCATGAAATTAAATATATCATTAAAATAAATAAAATTAATGATTTAAGGATATAATATTAAAACATTAAAATATTATTATGAAATAAAATAATTTATATGAGTTTATTATATTAGTCTTAAAGGATATATATATATCAAGTCAGGACTCGAGGTAAGAGACTTTGTTTCAATTTTCCTTCTTTAAGAAATATTTTATTGCTATGCATATAAAGTATTTTCAATGGTGTACATACTTACATTTTAAATATTATATCATGATTACTTCATTATTCATGGTATTTTATACTATAACATTTATTTTTTTCATCCAAGAGGATTTTAGTTGAATGTTACCAAGTGGTAAAGGGTTTCAAAACTCAACTTCCTTACGTTGGGTTATAACTCATTTTCATTTACATTTTTATTCAATGATTATGAGTTAATTTATCTCTAAATTATTTTTATTATATAAATAATATTTTTTGTGGATTTAAATTTGTAACACATAATCAATCCATTGATTAATTCTCAATTGAATGATATGATCTTTGTAAATGGTTATTCATCTCAAATTTCATTTCATTGTGACATAGGATTATTATATGAACATTTCTTATTTTATGAGGTGTATATACTACCCCTTCCACACGTAATATCATGAATATCTTTATGTTCATGACATTTAATGTTTATTTTGATGTTATTATTTTATGGGCCTTATGATTTAAATTCTATGAAAGTGCTAATGGATTTATATTATAACCTACCTTCTTTTTGGGATTGTTTATGTTCAAAGTTTTTTTAGATAAAATTATATGATATTACTTTTATGAACCACATCTATTTTCTTCTCCTATGGTTATCGATATTGTTCACATATTTAATTTATATTTCCTTCTATATGTATTGAATAAACATTAAGATCATTTTTTATAAGTGATACTGATATTTTATCTTCCTTTACATCTGGAATCATCCTCATTCAGATCCATGATTTCTAAAAAAGTTCAAAAATTCTATTTTTTAAAATAGATTTTATCCTAAATATATTTTCCATGATCCTTTTACCTCTGTAAAATGGTTTTAAACTGAATATTTCTTAACGTTTTCCAAATGGGTTACTTCTACTTTCATTTTAAAAAATGTCTGAAAAGAATGTTTACTATAAAATTTTCAATATGAATGTATTTTACTAAATCCATGACCATTATTATACTTAAATATTCTAATTGTTTATAACTATTCCAATAATCAGTTTCATCACATCTTTTTGGATGAATATCATATAGATAGTTTATGATTTTTTCCCGATTTGTTTGAAGTAGTAATGTGGAATTTTAGTTTATATCGGGCTTTTTTCATTGGAAAATTTCATCTTTTTCATCCCATATAGACTAAAAATTAGACAAATTCTAGACTAAAGTGGTAGATAAAGTCCCTAAAACATATTTATTAACTCATAAATATCCTCCTATAAACATTGTCTTTCTAATACGGACTTTCATACTAGTGGTCTCGTGTATGGGAAGTCTTTCATACACATGAACTCTAATAAAATCAGTCTCCCATTTTTAGAATCATTCCTAAATATAGACTTTTGTACATAGTTTTCATAAATGTTAACTCTTATACATGGCGAGGAGACTTATGAAATTCACCCTTTTTCTATTTTTTCCAAATTTATCCTTATTCCCCATGGAATGCCACACTAAATGTTGGATTTTCCTTGTTAATATATAATTGATATAAATCAATTAAAATTATATTTGAAACCAAATAAAATATTTTTTTATGTTTAGGTCTAAATCCTCATTTATTATTTAAAGCAATGACCTCTTTCCAACTGGGTAGAGGGAAATCCATTAAATAGCTTGATGGCCCAAGACCATGTGCTCTAAATACAAGGCCCGAAAAGCCAATTTTTTGGCCTAAAGGGAACATCAGTGAATAGTACTGCTATATCACCTAGGTTTCTAAAGTATCTACTATAGTACCGTCATCATTACAGTTCCTTCTATAGTGCCCCCGCCGCTACAGTTTTGCCACTGCTATTGTTCTGTCGCTGCTACGTTACTACTATAGTGCCTGCTACAGTATCCCATGAAATTTTTCCCTCTCAAGATTCAATGATGGGTATTTTGGATGCCTAGGAGGAGCCTATACCATTGGGTACTAGATGGTTTTCAAATAAAATATTTTATTCTTATAACCTAAAATAAATGTATGAATTTCCAATTAATTCCTAAAAGGAATGAAAAATTAAAAATAAAGACTAAAAGCATGTTTGTTTTTTTAATTAGAAATTCAAATTTTTATAAGAAATTAAAAATTAACGATTAATCAAAGACAACTAAATATTAAAATATTATAAATTTTTTTAAAAAATTGAAAATTTGTATTTTGGTCAATGAAGAAGCCTAAAACTGACTCTATGGTATAAAACTTTTTTTGACTAGGAAACCAGGAACTTTTTTCCATATATCTACTAATCAAAGTGTCTGAATAAATCCACTCCCATGAATATCCATTCTATCCAACAACTTCTAGAGAATATCCACAATCAAAATCACCACAATATACATAGAAAATAAGGATGGGGTAACTTGGTGCTTGATCTACAAATGAAAAAACTCTTCAAAATTCCTGGCACTAGAATCATGATCAGGTAGAAGGTATAAATTATAATAGAAGTGATTCTTACACTAAATACTAGACTATCACACTATAGAACTCCCCTATATGAGAGCTTTAATCTCTTTGTGATATTCCTCCTTTTATAACAATAATATAAATTAATCTTGAAATTGGTCATAGAACTTCTTCCATAAAACTATCGACTCAATGGGGTCCTCAAGGAATATAAACCACCACTATATAGAAACACCATGAAACATAAAATATATCAATGGAATCATGTGATCCTTCCAAAAAAATATCAGATTGAAATAAATTTCTATCTCCTCCAACCAATACTCAATCTCTTAAGATAAAATGGAGAACTCATTATTTTATATAATTAGGTGCTAAACTCTGGAATAAACATTCATAAAGAGTATTCTTCATTGAAATCATCACTATGGTGATCTATTGGAACATCTTGATGAACATCATCAGCAAAACCCTAACAGTAAGTTTGATCGAGAGTCATATCAGTAAAATAGAAAACTATTACGGAATCTTAAACCTAGATAATGGAAAACATATGATTAATTAATAAATATTAATATTAATTCTCATTTCATATATACAAAAAATCATTGTCAGTTTCATAATTATTAATTTATTTTATCTAATTAGAATTATTAAAACATCAAATAGGGGTTAAACCTATAAGAAAAGTGCATGAAAAATACATGAAACAAAAAAAGACTCAAATACAAGTAAATAACATTGAATTTTATGATGAAATGAGAGAATTTATTAACTACTAATGATGTAAAGAAACAATTATGAAACTATGAAGGCATAGATGAATTATAAGAAATAGTTTTGATGTAGAATCAAGTGTACAGACAAAAGCATTTTTGATTGTTTACTACTAAATTGATTTTACTTTATTCCATGAGACTAGAATATTCGGATTCCAACATTCAAAAAGTGCCAAAAACATCTCCTATTAGGGATAATTGTGCTTAGTTGGGTGATTTAATTAATCTATCAACCAAATAATTCACTAATCCAGGTAAATATGAATTTAGTTTCGTCAATATCAAATAGTAATTTTATCATGGGAATCCAAAAATAGTAATATAATAATCAAAAAATGAAGTAAAAAACGAACCAAAAATAAATTTTATTTCCCCTTATAATTTATAACAAAAAAAATACTATATTTATTTCAATGAAGTAGATAAAATTATTAAAAAATTGATAAGAAAGTTTGGATATGGGTCTAAAGAGTCTTATATAAAAGTAGATCCAATTCCTCAATTTGATATTCTCTCTAACTACTTTCAACTCTCCACCAATGTTCAAGTGCCTACATTTCTTGACCCAGAAATAATTGAAAAATTATTGAAATAGAACAAGTTCTAGTATTTTGAATAGATTTACATGAAAACCATTAGTACTGGTTTTCACAGACAATATATCTGTTCTGAAATCACCATCCCATGTATGGTGTGGGTTAATATTTATTATTATCCTCATCCTAAATGGAGATAATGTTATTCGTGAATTTTGGGAGCCCACATAGGTTCTTGATTTATTCTGTTAACCCTTCTTTCGCAATATTCCAAAGATATATCATCTATGACTAGATTATTCCACATCTCATCAAAAATATTGTTCCCAATTTTATTTTTAATTGAAAAATAAAGGGAAGATTTGTAATTTTAATCCTTCACAGTGAACTGTTATTTTCAATATATTTTAAAAACAATCTGGGATTGATTTACCAACATTTGGGTTTCACTTAAACTATTCGGGTGTCACCAACCATTCAAGTACATTGTGCCTTCCATGGGTAATGGATAACTATCTGGGGTTTACTTTAATTATCCTATATTTTCCAACCCACTAAGTGTGGTGAAACTTCTGAGTTTCCTAATCAACCTTCCATTAGTTGTTGTGACTTTTTAGAATGAAACAGACACTTAGTGAGATTTATCACTTCGGTATAAAAAAATAAAACATAAAAAATAGAATAAAAAATTTCTATAATTTCATCCATTAATAGGTGTATTAAAATATATAGCAATAATTTATATTCAAGATTAAATTAATAGATTAATGAATGAATTTCATTAGAATATATATCACTCTAAAATCTATTTTATATATATATATATCAATTTTAATTTTACCAAAATAATTTAAAATATTTGTTATCATAATATATGGATGTTAAAAATAACAACGTTTGATTAATTTACATTAAAAAACATATTTTTATTAAATTATTGAATGAGTTAATATAATCAATACAAATTCAAATATTTTCTTTAAAAAAATCCACTTTTAATAGATGAGTGTCAACACTTACATCATTTATTCGAGACCAACCAACCGACAATCCCAAACATTTGTAATACCAAAAAAGGGCATAAATAAATTGTAAAATAAAAACATGAATCCATGAGCCCACCCCCAAAAATTCAAAATTCAAAATACCAAGAGATAGAAAATTAAAATTTGGAAAATGAAAAGTGGACGGCTTAAAGATAGCCATCGAGCATTATGATGTCGGCCATCGAATCATGGGTAAAATTTAGGATAAGGTCATTTTATTTTTTATGGGTTTTAGTATAGATTATTATGAAAATGGGACCAAAAAGTCCCACTTCATGTAGTGTTTTAGTTAAATAAAGCAGCAAAGTTCCACTTCAAGTGGAGTTTTGGATATTTGTATATCACAACGACACTAGATGTGGAGCTATGAGTCAGCACCACTTGAAGTAGCACTCATCTTTTTTTATTTAACTCTATCAACACCACTTCAAGTTGTTCTGATAGAGTAAAAACTAAATATGGTTCGTTCCAATTCAAGTGGAGCTTAAATTTTTAACCCTATAAAAGGGGGCTCATCCCCCCCCCCAACCATTAACGATAATTCTCCCACTACAATTTCTACTCTACTTCTCATTTCTCTTCCCCTGTTATTGCATACTCGTTCTGCTTCATATCATCATCACCTCTCTATAAATTTGAGGTAATTATATTTTTAAATTCGTTTAATATTTTGTTTTACTTATTTATTAGTTCATTATTAATGTATTTTATTTTGAAATATTTCATAATTAATGCATTTTATTTTGAAATAATAATAGTTTATTTTAATAATTATCTATAATTAAGTAATTAATTAAATATAATTATTTAATTAATTGATTTTACTGCTTTTGTAAATTAAATTTGAAAAAAAGACATACCTAGTTTTAATCAGTATTAAAATTGTGTTCTAATAGGGTAAAAATATTTTTTATGAATAGTAACTTTAGTATTTTATTTACCACAGTAAGAGGGTAAATTAGGTAAATGAGGGTAAAAATAATATTATAATATTATACATTTAACCTAAATATTTTCCTAGTTTCATTGGATGAGTGGTTTTTGTCCAAAATTAATCTTATGTCGAAATTAAAACCTTTTTAATCTACCTGGGTAAGATAATAGTATTTATTATATTTTATTTATTGGCATGTTAAAAATATTATACACATATTTTGAATAAGTAAATAATTTTTAATATATGGTAATATAAAAGATAAATTTGACTATAAATATCAATTGGAAAGATAAAATGTTTATCTATATCATTATAAGTTTTTTATAAGTTTTTTTCACCAAATAATTAAATTTAATTATGACACAATGGTGATTTAGTAATAGATTTATTAAAGGAAGAATCTAATAAAAGATATTAATAATATTAAAATAAATATAATTCGGACTATTTGAGGCCATCCAAGAATTTTATGGATGAATTTTACATATTAGGTTTGCTTTAATGTTGTTTATTAAAGGTAATATAGTTGTTATGATTTTTTAAAAAGACATGTAATGAATAGTATCAAGATTGACATAATTTATATCTCAAAATATAAAATAAATAATTAAATTATATAAAATTTCTAAAAATCTATGATCCAATAAAAAAAGTATATATAACTCTAAAAATGACATTAATGACTCATTGACATGTCTGTTCACATGTTATGGTAATTAATTTAACCCACAAATGGCAAATTACATGACAAAATGGTAAGAGTTAAAATGGGTTGAAAAACACAAGGATTAAAAATATTAAAAACCAGTCTAATTTAAATATTTTGATGGTTATTTGAAAAAAATGTCATCATATATTCAAAATAAATCAGTTTTGGACCATTTTTAATTGAAAATTAATTTTTATTAATTTAATACTTTTTATAATTCCTAATGTTCTCATCCCCTCTCTTATAAAAAGTCACATCCACTTCTCTGTTATTAACACCTATAAAACCATTTGTCTCAGCCAAAAAATTATTATTTATTCTATAAAACCCGTTAAATTCATCCTAGAGGCCAAAATTTGGGTATAAATCAAGGATAAGAAGTCATTTTGTTGAAATCAAAAGGAGATACTCGAAGAAGAAAGGAGATACTCGAAGAAGAGGTAATTGTTTTGCCAATTCAAATTCAATTTATTTTCTTCTTGTACTTCTTATTCCTATGTTTATTCAATAATAATGAAATAAATAAATTTTTATATATATTATAAGATTTTATAATGATTATGTAACAACCATATTCCTCCTTTTACCCATCCTTTGGAAAACAATATCACCATGTGTGCGAACATATGGCTTACCATCACCACATCATGGTGAAAACTGTTTTTCATATATACATTATTTAAATGGGTATAATGATGAATATAACAGTAATAGAAAATTAATATGACCTGATAAAGATTCTATATTATTATTATACCATCCATTTCCTTAACCCCTTTACGATTATTGAATGATACCATCGCTCTTGCGTATGTATGACGTACTTTCCCCACAACGCGATGAGATTCATCTTCCATTTCAATCATTTCAGAATGATTATAAAAATTAATATCCAATAAAATATGAAATATATGACATAAAAATAATAATTTAATAGTATAAATATTTAATTTACTTGATTCTATTCAATACATTAAGAAAACAAAAACAACGTTCATGCGTATGTATGGCATACAGTCGCCATTAATGGTCTGTTCTATTTCATTTATCTATCTATTATATATATTTATATACTGAATATATATGATATATATAAATACATAAATGAATCATATATGATATCATCAATATTATTATGGTTTTGATCTAAGTTAATAATAGGTTTAAAACCATTTTATATGAGTTTTGAAAACATATGGAAAAGATGATACCTAAGGTAAGATAATTATGTCTCACTTTTAATTTTCAAGAGATATAAGTCATGTTCACCACCTATTTAATGTGTGTGGTGTATATACGGGACCTATTGTATTTTATATTATGAATCAATTTATCTTCATGGTATCTAAAGATTCATTTAAATATATTGGGATTATGATTTAAATGTTCAAAGTGGTGAGGGTTAATTTTTCAAACTCATTATTATCCAAGATTGTTTATACGTAAGTATTTTTTGGGGGAAAAAGTGAAGTCTCTCTTTCTTGAGAGGGTTTTTCCTAGGGTTTCCTAGGGTTTGAGTTACCCAGTCTGATCGGCTTACGGCGGCTCTGTCTTCTTCTGCGTATCTGGCTTCTGTTCTTCGTTTACCTCACCTTCTTTGGATCTGGTGACAGGGGATCGGTTTCCCCCATTCCTTGCCATCCCTCGACCCTCTGTGGTCATGAAAAATTGATCTGTTTTCCTCTGACCTTCCTCGCCAGTTACCGAACCCTGATACCTGTGATTCGGAGGGTTTTGAGCTTCATCTTCTCGAAATCATCTTCAGACGCGTATCCAGGTCTTCAACGTTGTCCGGAATTTTTCCAGTCATCGTCTCCCTACGTCTGTTCCAGATTTGGTACAGGGAGGTCATTTCGAGATCCCAATTCTCAAACCCCTAGGTAGCGAATAGATTCCAGCATTCATCGCCTCGATATTGCTACCATAGTTCGAGAAAACACCTTACCTTTTTCGCATCATCTTCATTGTTTCGTGTTGATCGGCGGCGACCTATGGGTGGTAAGTCAAAACCATGGCTTGAGAAGTTTCACCATGAAGTGGTTGATTCAAGAAGCAATAGGCATGAAGGTTTTGCATTGATGAGAGGTCGTGAAGTGTTTGCGGCGTTGTGACTGATTCGCATAGTGTCCTCGCGAAGCCTTAGCCGCATTATGTTTACTCGAAGAATCATGCCATGTTGATTTTCTAATAAACGCGAAGTGTCTTTGCAAAGAGCCCTACAAGGTCTGTTGTGCGCCGAGATGTGTTAATTTGGGTGTGACCATCCCAGGGGCAGTGTTGATCGCAATGACACCTCACAGTGTCTGTTTGAGCAAAAGGACAGTGAAGGAGGCCATGAAGGGGGTATCCTGTCTAGGGACTTCCCTTTTGGGACTGGGACTTTTCTCAAGTGTGGTTGGAACGAATTTTGGTGCTCCATGGCATGTGGGGTTTGATGGGGTGTTGGTTTTTAAGGAGGAGTGCAAATTAATCTTTTTTGGCTTTGTCCTATGGATGCAGAATTATTGAATCAATGTAAGAGGTTGTCCCTGGTGGACTAAGAGAAGGCGGCGATCAAGTCTCGGAGACACAAAGACACACTTTTGAAAAAAAACGTGTCTCTGCTGGTTGTGGGGGTGTTCATGGAAAAAATATTAGTAAACAAGGGGGCTCTCAAAAACACTCTACAGAACATTTGGAAACATGAAGCAGGAGTTGCAATTCGGGAAGCAGGGATCAAGCGTTTCGTTTTTTATTTCTTCAATGAGAGAGATAGAGATAAAATCTTGTGAGGATGAACATGGTTCTTTGATAATCAACTCCTCCTTATGGAAGAATACAAGGGGGTGACATCCAACGAGTGAATTTAACCCACTCCCCCTTCTGGATACGAATTAAAAGAATCCCTTTCCATGCTAGAACAGAACGAGTCATTAGAGAAATTGGGGATAGTTTAGGCCACTTTCTAGACTGGGATTTCTCGGACCCGATACAATAGAGCCCTGAGGTTTGAATTATGGTGAAAATTTAAGTGTTAGATCCCTTGATGAGGGGAATGTTCCTGAAAATCGAAGATGCCAACACCTGGATATCTTTCGAGTATGAGAAACTCCCAATCTTTTGCTTCTCTTGTGGTCGTCTTGGCCATCTAGAAATAATTTGCACCACAAAACATAAGAGTGAATCAGGTAAAATCTTCTTCCAGTATGGCCCCTGGATCCGTGCCAAGATGAATAAATTTGCTTTCAACCCTGAGAAAGAAAAACAAAAATATCATGACCGACTCACGCTGGCACACACCAACTAGGCGGAACCCATACCTAAAAAAGGTCTAATGCTTGGACCATCATATTTCCCTAATGATGGATCTCCCACTCAGATAGAAGATGGATTTCATCCTTACCCCCTACACTATAATGCTCAAACACCTATTAATTTGGTGACAAAGCAAAAAGAACCATCAACACATTGCTTAAAATCATTGCTGATGCACATCGAACCACCAGACACGAACCCTGACCCACAATTGACCACATTAGGAATTCCAACAAAGAGGGCCCATGGACTAACCGAAACTCCATTACTGGGTCCAATTTCCCATCGAACGTGGAAAAGGGTGCAACGAGGAGATATTGATGGTCACAGGAAAGACTCGAAACCCGGGGTTAGAAAAATACAAAATGAAACTTTCCAGTCAGGGCAGAATCCCACCAAAAGATAGAAAACGACAAGTGGAGAAACAAGTCTGGAGGAATCAAAGGTGGCGGCGGGTGAGACCCACCCCCGCCTAGACCAATGATTTTTTTATGCTGGAACTATCGTTGGCTTGGAAACCCACAAACGGTTTGTATGTTAGAGCACAATTGCACTCAATGTTTCCCCGATATGGTTTTCCTATCCGAAACCATTTTGGAAAACAAGGACACCATTGGCATTGCCCTAAAATGTGGCTTCCAAGCCTGCCTCCCAGTCCATATACAAGGCCACTCTGGGGGACTCTACCTCCTTTGGAAGGAAAATATCGACGTCAAGATTTTTTCCTTCTCCCCGCACCACGTGGCAGCGACTCTTTAGGCAGACCATCACCCACCCTAGACCATTGTGGGATTCTATGGCTGGCCATCCCATAATGATAAGGTGAAGTCATGGGATCTTCTATGCAAGCTACGACACGACTTACCGAGCCCTATTCGTTTCAGAGGAGACTTCAATGAAATTATGTTCCATAAGTAAAAGAGGTGAGGAGCAATCTGACCCTCAGCTTTGATGACATACTTCAAGGACACAGTCTCTAGGGCAGACTTGGTAGATATGGGGTACATAGGTAATCTTTTTACATGGTTCCACAGTAATACAGAAGGCACCCGCATCATTGAGCATCTTGATAGATTTATGGGCTCTATTGATGGGATAAATCTGTTCAGTGTGTTTCATATCAACCACATGGCCCTTAACTGCTTGGACCACTGTCCAATTCTCATTGACTATACACATTGAGAACAAAATAGACAATTCAGTAGACCCTTTAGATATGAGATCTTCTGGTCAAAAGATCAGGAATGAGAAGAGCTGATCTGATCAAGCTGGAATTGTACTCGCAAGGATGTCTCCCTCAATCTCAAATAGGCCGCTTCCAATCTGAGTTCCTGGAGCAATAAGAAATTATGCCACCCCGACTGACATTGTGGCATCCTTGAAAAGAGATGGAACAATCTCCTCAAACAACCCACATCCAATTGCATCCTCACTAAGATTGGAGCTACTCAAAGAGAGCTGGACATGGCCCTATGTATCAAGGAAAGCTTCTGGGCTATGCGTGCGCGGGAAACCCATATTAAAGAAGGAGACGCAAACACCTGATATTTTCACCATAAAGCATCATCCAGGCATTGAAAAAACTCTATTATTTTCATCTCAAATCATTGATGGAAGAAATTTTTCTGACACCAATGGTATCCACGAGGCCTTAACATGCTTCTTCCAGAACATCTTCTCTACATGAACCCCTTTAATTTCTGTTGAGGTGGAAGAACATATCAGACCTGTGATCACTGAAGAGATCAATAGGAAGCTCGCCAAATATGTGACAGATGATGAGATACTCATGGCATTAAAACATCATTATCCCACTAAGGCCCCAGGACTGGTTGGGTTCCATGCCCTATTTTTTAATAAATACTGGAACATAATCGGTCTTGACATCTGCACTATGATTAAAAATATCTAGGCTGGTAATTCCATAATTGCGCCCATCAATGAAACTATCCTCATCCTCATCCCCAAATTAAATAAACCTCTGGTGATCGCTGACTGTTGACCTATCAGCCTCTGTAATGTCTCTTACAATATCTTCTCAAAGGTCCTTGTCAATCGGTTACGACCATGGATACCTAATATTATCTCTGAAAATCAGAGCACCTTTGTGGCCAAGAGAATGATCACTGATAATGCAATTATGGCACATGAAGTGTTCCATTCTAGGAAATCATGCTCCACTGCGAAAAGAGGAACCATGGCCTGGAAATTGGATATGACCAAGGCATACGATAGAGTTGAATGGAACATCTTAAGAGTCATTATGCGGAAAATGGGTTTTGCGCTAAATGGATAGATATGGTCATGAACTGTGTCTCGACAGTCTCATTCAAAGTCAAGGTCAATGGGGAGCTTTCTAGAGAATTCTCCCCATCCCGAGGCCTTCTCTAGGGAGACCCCCTCTCACCTTTTCTCTTCATACTGGTGGTTGATGTTTTTTCTAATCTTATTTCCAGGGCTCTATCTTCAAAGTATATTCCTGGGGAAAATTTCCACCAAGTTAGCCATCCGATGTCACATCTCTTCTTTGCTGACGACTGCTTCCTTTTTTCCAGAGCAATAATTAATGAATTTCAGGTGATCTGTCAAGCAATCCATCAGTATGAGAGGGCATCTGGCCAAACAATCAATCATGGAAAATCTGAAATATCCTTCAGTGCAGGGGTGCCTCTTTATAAGAGGGATGAACATTGTGCATCAGCTGGAATCCGTATGGTTGATAAACATCAAAATTGTCTCGTGATTCCCACGGTGATTGGCCAGTCCAAAAAAGAAATCTTTGCATCTCTAGTGGTTAGGATTGAGAAAAAAAATTCATGGATGGACCCCAAATAGAATTTCTAAAGCTAGAAAAGAGACCCTCATCAAAGCTACAATCCAATATTTCCACAACTACTTTATGTCCCTTTTTGATCTCCTAGTGGCCATCATTGACCAGATCCACACACGTACTTCCAATTTCTGGTGGGGGAAGAAGGATGGAATAAATCAACCCCAATGGATGGCCTGTGAGAAACTTGTAAAACCAAATCAGAGGGTGGGATGGGGTTTTAAAATCTTCCTCTCTTCAATGACGCACTTTTAGCCAAGCAAGGATGGCTCCTTATTAACCTTCCATCATCTCTATGTGCACGAGTTCTACAAGAAGAGTACTTTCCCCCCACTTAATTTCATGCTTCCTCTCTTTTTCCCCGTCCTAGATTCCTCTAGTGAAGATTTTGGGGGGATAAAATGATTCTGGATAAAGGACTGGGTTGGCGGATTGGGACTGCCTCATCTTTCAAAATATGGAATGATCCCTGGCTTATTTATAAGGAAGGTTTACGGGCTACATCCACCGCCCAACCAGGTCTTGAAGAAGCCACTGTCAGCTACCTCTTCTTCGACTAGGGACAGGAGTGCCGTTTGGAAAAGATCCTTGAATGGTTTAATAAAAGAGATCAATGAATTATCCTTAGCATTCCCTAGGTACCTGACGCAGGCCCTGACCTTCTCTTCTAGACCCATGACATCTCGGGTGATAACACGGTGATATCCTGCTCTAGACTTGATCTTAGAATCCACTCAGTCAGCTGGGATGAGGGACCTTGGAAATCTATTTGGATGTTCAACGTCCCCCCAAAAATTCGACAATTTTGGTGGCAGGTTTGTACGGGCACTCTCCCAACAATGATCCTTCTCGTTTACTGACATATGACCAGTACCGTTTTTTCCCTTTCTACCCGAACATTCTAGAAACTCCTTTGCATGCTATCATTAACTACCCAGGAGCTAAGGAAATATGGAATAAATGGGGCCCAACTTCAGTTGCTTCACTGGAATAGGCCTTTGACCATCCAGATCTTCTGACGCGTTGGTGCTCCTCTCTCTCTTCAGCAAATGTAGGTTCACTTTGCACTTTGGATTGCATTATATGGGTCCGGCGTAACGATACACTTTTTCATCAAGCTCACAAACACCCCAAATTCTGGATTGATTGGGCCATTTCATGGATTGAGGGTTGGAAATCCCACAATGGACATTCTATGCTAGGTGTTACCCCCTCCCATCCTACTATTTGGAATCCCCCAATGGAAGGGGTTCTTAAGATTAACGTGGACGCATCTCTTCCAAATGATGGGTTTATTTCACTCGGACACTTTACCTGAAATCATCTAGGGAAGATCCTTGCTGCTAAATATGAACCACATCAGGATTTTTGGGAACTGGCAGTTACTGATGCCACAACCGTCCTTGCTGGTATGATTCTCGCTATTGAACGTGGATGGGGTGATATCATCATTGAGTCTAATTGCCTCACCGTAATCGATGCTATTAATCATAATGACGGTGGACTCTAGTAATTTGGAACCCTCGTCAAGAGAATTCTCTCACTTCACAAATGCTTCTCATTATGCACCTTCTCCTTCACCAAAAGGGAAGGAAACAATGCGGCCCATCAGCTAGCGGCCTCAGGCCCATTCCTTTCCAACCAGTTATGGGTGGACAATTTCTCTTCATGGATTTGCACATGTACTTCTGCTGATCTTCGTCATTAATGATATATGATTTTAATAATAATAAAATTATTTTTTGGGACATATTTGTCATCCATGTGCATGTTTCATAAAAAATTTCAAAATGGGTATTTTTAAGGTATTATTTGAGTTAAATTTTAAAAAAAACATTGTTCTAAATGATTATAATATTTATTCTTATAATTATTTCTAGTTCATGTCCATGCTTTCAAAATAGGTTTTATGGATTTATTTATAAGGACATGAATATTTTAAAATGTTAAATTTTGAAATTATATCATTTTTTTCAAAGTGGTATGGGACACGTTGATTCAATAATATATATTTTAATGTATCATTTTATAAATGAGAATATTTCAAATAAATCAATATAGTGAAAAAGGGTATATTTATAAAGATATTTAAAATGATTTTATCAGAGTATTTTCATCTATGTCAACATCCTTTATTTAATTTTATGATTGATTGAGGTTCATTTTTTATGGTACATTCTACCTTTTTTATTGAAGGGTTTATGATAATTTTGACTATGGATGTGTAGTTTTGATAACATTCATTGATTATGGATAAATTATTCACATTTTGTATGAAAGTTTTTTAATATGAATTTCTATGTTTTTTATGTTTTCATACGAGGAATCCATTAGACATAGTAACTGATGCGAGGGACTACTATATCCCCTAGATTCATTGGTAGGTCTCATAAGAGGAAATAAGTTGGATAAAAACCCATCTCATTTATTTCCATGAAGTTTTAAATTGTTAAAAGGATATATCTTGACATAAATCGGACGAGTTTCTACCCATTGACATAAACTATCATGACAATAGATATTGATAGCTTCTATCTTGATGATTGATCTTGAAAGTGAAGATAAATTGAATTATGCATTACCTCATTATGATATTATTTATTGATATTACTAGTGATTATCCAACTAGTTTAATATCTATAGTTATGCTTATTTTATATGGTATTATATTTTCTTGCCATATTATTCTCAAGATTTTGTTTAAAGGGACTGTGTTTTAGTTATATATGTTTTCTTATGGTTTATGGTTATTTATTAATATTAGCTTCCATTATATACAAATCCTTACAAACCATCAATGCTCACACCTTTTTTATTTTTTTCAGGTTGCCAAGAAGTGTATTATGACTGATATGCAGGGTTAAACTAGGTGAATAACAGATTTCTCAAAGTATTTTCTATGTAGTATTTTATGTTTTCAATTGTAATGAATGTTTTATATATGTAATATATTTCCCAAGACTTATAAACTGATCAATCCTTCAAGATTTGATTCCTCGTAATCATTCTAATGTATTAAATTAATGCACTGGCTCTAAGATTCTAGACTCGAGGCGCTATAGTCAAGTTCTATATAAATATTTCTTAACATGGCCTAGCCTATGGTGACATGATTTATTAATATTCAACTATTGTAAAAATACATTCCCCTTTCTATCCAACTAAAATAAATACCCATTTTCCCTGCAACCTTTCATAATATAATTCATAGCATTTCATTCAATTCTATAGCCATTTTGATGGAATGTGACCTATAAACCAAAGTCACAAATATAATTAACACTCAATAAATTATGAAAATGTTTTCAAATATAAAAAACATCATTCTTATGAATTACTATATATTTAATTTATTCTAACCGTTTACCCTAATCTTAAATGATCCATTGTTTCTAAATTTCAATGTTTCATCCAATCAACCATTTACATTTTTTAACCAATTCATATTACATGTCATAAGAGATGAAAAAAGGTTGTCCAAAACCCAAGTGCTACAATTATTTAATGCTTTCAATGTAATTTATGAAAAAAATTCTATCTACCATTTAATTAATTATTTCTAATAAATTACAAAATGGGTTGAGAGAAGTTTCTTCTCTTCATGTTTTCTTCATTATTATAAACCAGATTGAGTTATTATTATTTCATTATATGAAATATATTTTTAAAAGGAATTGAATTACACATCTTTAAATCAAATAAATTTTGAATAAAAGGATAAAATAAATTAATTATCATTCTATAGTCTATCTATTTATAAGAAAATTAAAGTAATTAAACTGGTATCCATAGAATGATTTTCTAGATTTACACAATCTTTTCATACTTCACATCATTTTAAATGAATATTCAATAAATAACATTGTTATCCATGCCTAGGCAATAAAGGTTTAGTGTCTCTTGGGAAAAGATACACTATCCATCTAATTTCATGAATAATATTCAACATCTCCCTAAATAGCTTCCCATATAGAACAATTTATAGAAAAAAACATTCTTTATAACATGGGCAATTGAAAAATAAGCTATGGTGATCTCATATTCTTAGTAATGGTAAAAATAGATATATTGATGATCAATTAAAGATAACATGAGTATAATTATACTAAATCATGAGTTTTACTTTTTAAAATCATACCCAATATATCATAGATCATCATCTTGAATCATTTCACAAATCTTAGTAGTTTATAACACATTATTCATAATGGAAACAAAGATCATGATCTATATTAGAAAATCACTGGAAGAAGAAATAATTTTTTGGCACAGAAAAGGCATAGAAAATTATTTCATGATTAAAATATCATTTATCAAACTATAATAATGTATTCTATTCCCCCCCCCAAGACAACCATAGTGGAAAGGTCCCCTTACTGAACTGGGATCACTCCCTTTTCAGGTCCTTATTTTCTCATGAGATATGTATCTTTAGCCAATGAATTGTAGGGATATATAATTATAATACCACCCTTTAAATAATCACAATATATTAATATTTATTCTATAAGATTATAAATCATTCATTATATATCATTACTCATGGAAAGTAAATGGTGTTGAAAAATATTTCAACAATTCATTATAACATTACTTTTAAAAAATGGTTCTCCTAAACATATTAAAAACATAATGATAAACCATACATGGATGGGATATGGATGGTATTATTACATCATATCCCAATTAAATTATAATTTACATTTAAGGATCTTATACAAGATAAATATTCATTTAAAAGATAACATGGAATATTTTTTGAGGAAATACACTTTTTATTTTGAAATCACCTATTTAAAATCTAAAAATTTCTAAAAAAATTATGAAAAAAAGTTATTCGAAAATAATAATGGAAAATTTTAAATTATGATTAAAAACATTGATCTTTATTTATGGTTGAAAATTCTTCACATGCTATGTTTGATAAAATAAATATTCCATTCAGATTTTCGATAAAATTATAAGGTAACCCATTTGGAAAATGAAAAGTGGATTCCTTTTAAACCATTTTTAAAAAACAAAATCATAGATAAAATTGACATTAAAAAATAATATGATAATTTTTAAACATTTTAGAAAACATTTTTGGAAATCATGGGCATGGATGAAAAACATTTTTTTGGCAAAGAGAGAATTAAATTCAGTTTTCTGTAAAACATATTCTTTTAGTATCTTGACTACTTAAAGAGAATAATATGAAAGTTAAACTTGTATTATATATATATAACCAGAGGAGAAGAAATTTCATATGATTGATGATAGTTATATCGTAGAATTCAATTATGAGAAACTTAATTATAAAAAATATCCCTAATTAGTGAGATTGTAACATAATGCACAAACGAATTTGGTAACTTTTGAATCAAAATCCTAGGAAAGATATAAATTGAGAAGGAAATATAAATACCAATAATTTTAATTATTAGAATCATATAATATATTAATGGAAACTAAATACACAACATTAATGAATCAAGTGGTGACTATTTCATGTGTCTCACATAAATAAAAGTGAGACAAAAATACCTTACATTAAGTCCCACTTGCATTGAATGTGTGGTCAAAACTCTTATATAATAAATTAAAATTTATTATAACTCTATATAAGAATCATTTACATACCTATAATAGTTTATAAAATTCACTTATATAATATAAAAATTTATTTAATAATAATTATTTATTAAAATTTTTATTTCTAGTCGTTAACTGTTTCATTTTTCATGGATGTTTTAGTTCACTAATTCAGGTCCTTATACCTTGGTCAAGCATAAATAATCTCCATAATGTTAACTATTATATAAATATCATAAATATATATAGTAATTATATATATACGTATAGTCACCAATAAATGTTGTAGATATAAAAATGAATTAAACTATTAACAGAGACAACATATCATACATACACATGAATGATATTTCCATTTAGTGACAGATGGAATGAAGAAATGTAAACAATAATTCAAAATTAATTAAAAATATTAAAATATAAACTTATTAAATTATTTTTTGTAAAAAAAAAGTAAATTGGTGTTTAAAGATGAATTATACCGCTATGTGGAGATGGTAAGATATTTGTATGCAAGAGCCATCTTTTCGCTTTCTGTAGAATGGAATGAATGTGGAAAAATGTTGTTAAATAATAGTCAAAAAATTAAGTGTATTTAATATATTAAATTAATTATTTTATAATTTATTATATGTATTTCTATGATTTAAAAGAGGATATAAAATTAAAAATGATCAGTTAAGATATATACATCCAAATATATTTTTTTGTATTTTCAAAAGCCACTTTAGGATGAGTGGGAACCATATAGATTTGTAGATATTAAAAAATAAAAAATATAACAAGGTGTCAAATTAAAAAAAACCATGATCATCGAAATGTGCCAAACATTCACTCCGATGGTCATTGACATCCACATCATCGCCGAATGAAGACAAAGAGAATATTCAATTTTCAAATTACAAATGACAAAGAGAATCCATCATCACCGTCTTTGTTGATGAGTTGCGCGTACCCTGACCCAAACTAATCATCTCAACCACACAATGTTGTTGGTGAGAGACCAGTTAAGATATATACATCTTCACTATGAAAAGTATTTTAGATTGCGCCTGATTCCTTGAAAGAATTTTATTTTTGGAAAGACCATAAGATATTGGATGTGGTGAAGGATGATGGAATGATATTAGGGTATGGATAATCTAATAAATAAGTCCCAAACATTTTGAATGATGAATGAGAGGAGTTTCCCTTTTATAAGTGAGGATAGGGGAACTATTCGAATTACTTAATGGTTTAAGTTAATATAAATTTTATTTTCATAGGAAAATGGAACCAAATTGATATAATTATAACGTGCCACGACCTGTCCCCTGGGGCTCATGCCATGACTACCCCAAGCCCGCCTTCTATAGGCTAGGGGATGGCGACATGCACCAAAGGTGTAAAAATCCCTAAACTGGGAAGGAATTGCCTTTATAAACTGTAAACATACACAATCAGAGTACAAACTGGAAGAAAACACTAAGAAAAACTGTATACAAAATATGTGTTAGAAGTAAAAGGGGTCGGTAATACAATCCAAACAAAAAAGTACAACTAAAACTGAAAAATAAGTACAAGTAAAAAATAGTAAAGAAGCTACCAGGTCATCCTCTTAGGTTCTTATATGAAGGGTTGGAACAGATGGACTCCTCAGCAATCCACGCCCGTTGGTCTCCTTCGTGTACCGACTCATCGTAAGGTCCACCTCCGGGTATCGTCCAGTCCTGTTACTCTGATCCTCAGTCAGCGTTGTCCATTGTCTGCATCCAACACAACATGGTGCGGGCATAGCTTGTGTAGGGGTGAGTATAACAATACTCAGTAGGGACCCCGTAGCTAGGCTGGCTGGCAGCGCGGTTCGGCCCGGGGTGCCCCGGTTCTCGGCCACCGCTGGCCTTTTATGCACCCCGACCGAAACCCCGTCGGCCTGCCCGCGGCCTCCACCATGCCCCATCGACCAGCCCACGGCCTCCCACGCACCTCGCTAGGCCTGCCCGCAACCACCAGAACGCCCCACTGGCCTACCCACGGACTCCAGCGGGCCTCGCTGGCCTGCCCGCAGGCTCCCGCGCACCTTGCCTGACCTACCCGCGGCCTCCAGCTCGCCCCACCGGTCTTCCCGTGGCCTCAAGAGCCCCCCCCCCACGGCCTGCCTGCAGCCTCTAGCGCACCCCACGAGCTTGCCCATGGCCTCTCGCGCGCACTGCCCTGCCGTTGTGCCAGCATACCCGAGCCGCACCCCGGCTCCCGGCCGAGCTGCGCCGACCTCCCGAGCCGGCCCGTGGTGTCGCTGGTCGAACTGGCTCGGCCTTCCAGACCAAGTTTCCTGATCCTCACCCCTCGTGGCATTGGCCGAACTGGCCCTCGGCCTCCGGGCGGAGCTGCCATCACAGTGACCATCGTGCTGAATTTCCCCCGCAGTCTGCTGGGCCGGGCCCAGCAGGCCGGGTCGAACCTATCGGGCTGACCCGCCGAACGGACCGTGTCAGACCCAGCGGGTCTGACTGGGTTGACCCAGATTAGGGTGAACTAGACTTGTTTCGGCCGAGTCAGTCCAACCGGGTCGGACCGGACCCATGCCCACAATCAACCTTTGTACATTCTTTTGCCATATCTTTTGCACCGAATGTCTGTTTGACGAACCGTCAGCAGCGCTATTTTTCTGGAGCACCACAGTCCCTTTGAGTAGACCCCACTAGAGTTTGGGGTGATATTGAGATAAGTTCTGGTTGGATTGTACATGAATCCAACCGGGACCCCTGTCCTAAAAAGCTAATAACTCACAGATCGGGCGTCCAATTGGCACGCCATTTGTTACGTTGAGACCCCTATAACGAGACAGGCCTTTGAGATACTTCTTCGAGGGACTTGGTGGATTTTGACGTCTCGACACTTGGCTTGAAGAGTGGACCATCCCTAAATCAAGCGTGATTTGTGGAAACCCTGTGGATGGTTATGCACTGACGACTGTTCCTGGATCATGTGTTGGTCCAACAGTTTTGACTTTAGTTCTTAGATCATGATTTGGTCCAACAGAATAGTTGGTCTTGGATCATGTGTTGGTCCGACAGCTCTGACGACTATTCCTGGATCATGTGTTGCTCCGACAGTTCTGACTTCTATTCCTGGATCATTTGATGGTCCAACAGAATAGCTGGTCCTGGATCATGTGTTGGTCCAACAGCTCTGATGACTGTTCCCAGATCATGTGTTGGTCTGACAATTCTCACTTCTGCTCCTGGATCATGTGTTGGTCTGACAGAATAGCTGGTCCTAGATCTTTTGTTGGTCCGACAGCTCTAATGATTTAGTGGCTACATCTGATCATCTCTATCTCTCTACAAAAGTTGTATGCATGGGTGAGCTGAGTCAGCAACTCTTGTGTTTCCTCGTGAACGAGATGGATTACTTGATAACTTATATATATGTATAGGCATATACTGAAGTGAGGTTATCTATCGATTTCATACTTTTTGGTTTATCCTTGTTGGATATTGTGAGACCTTGGGGGTCTCGGGGTCCCTACTGAGTATTGTTATACTCCCCCCTTCACAGGTTATGCTCGCACCTCATTATGTTGGATGCAGACGATGGACTGTGCTGACTGATGATCAGAGTAGCGGGACTGGACAGTACCCGGAGGTGGACTTTACGACGAGTCGGTACACGGAGGAGACTGACGGATGTGGAGTGCTGAAGAGGCCATCTGTACCTACCCTTCATTTAGGAACCTCGGAGGATGACCAATTTTCTTCTTTATTTTTCTTCAGTTGTACTTGTTTTTCAGTTGTACTTGTACTCTCCTATTGGGCTTGTATTTCCAATCCCTTTTACTTCCATCACTTCATTTGAATACAATTTTTACTTAGTTTTTGCTTCCAATTTGTAATCTGATTGTGTGTATTTACAGTTTATAATGGCAATACCTTCCCATTTTAGGGATTTTTACACCTTTAGTGCTAGTCACCAGCCCCTGCCCTTTGGAAGGTGGGCTTAGTGTAGTCATGGAACGGTCCCCAGGGGACGAGTCGTGACAATTGGTATCGGAGGCAATACCCAGTAGGAAGTGCTTAGGCGCTGCCTGGGTTTCAGGCTTGGGGTCCACAATGAGGGCATTGTGCTTTAAAGGGGTGGATAATGTAACACCCTGGGAAGAGTGAGACGTAAAAGGCTAAATGTTACTACCCATGTCAACAAGGTGCACCTTTCTTATCGAGAGCCTACTAGATTAGAACTCCACAGTTAACCATGCTTGGCCTGGAGTAATAATTAGGATGGGTGACCTTCTGGGAAGTTTCCCAGGGTGTGTGTGAGTGAGGACAAAACAAATAGAAATAATATGTGTTGGCCTATGGGGAAAGTCATTTGTTTGATAAGCAACCCTAGTGAGTAGTTGCCTATACTGTGTTGGGAAGGAAACCAAGATATTACAAGAGACCCATGGGTTCAGATGACAAGGTTCATGGCCCATTGAGGTGGGTCATGACATAACGTGATATGAGGAGGGGTATAAATAATCTCACAATTTACTTTTTTTACTAGTCTTCATTTTTTTTACCCTTACCTCTTAGGTTAAATCCCATGTTAACCCTTTTGACAATTACAATAATATAAATATGTTATATTCTTTAATGGTCAAGAAAGCCACTATAAAAGGGGAAATGACCCATAAATTAATCATGTTTTATATTTTCAATAATATCTCACTCTCTTAGCCTTATATACCATTCTTTTATTAATTTATATAATTTAATAAAATATTTTTTATTATAAAATATAACTAATTTCATTTTTTTAATATACATGAAATATTTCAATATAATATAATTCTAACTCAATTGAAATGGTTCTAAAATGACATGGATAAATATAAAGAATGTATTATCTTAATATAACAACAAAATAAAATTTCTAGATCTTTAGATACCATTTTAAAACTTATCTTTTGTTTTAACTTCTTAGTTAACATAATTTAACCTTAAAAATGGTAATGATTTTTCAATATTAAAGGGTTATAATTTTACTTAGAGAGTGAAAATTGGACCATAAGTGGAAAAGGGATGACATAATGAAAAATTTATCATCCTAATTTTATTACTGAAATATTTTTATGACTTATAAAATAATTTAAAATATATATATTAATCAAAAAATACTATTAATATCACATTAAGAACTATTCTCGTAATTTGACTTTCAAAGCCTCATGACAAAAATATAATTAGAATATAAACCATTAAAACATATATAATATTTTATGTACATCTTAAAAATTCATGGGACACTTTAAACATCCAAAAAATATTACCTTTTGAATTTTTCAAATCATTTACATTATTTTTTATTGCATTCAATAGAATTGTGTCGATGTTGCCAAAGAATTTAATTAATTCAATTAATCAATAAAAATCATAAATAAAAAACCATGATAAAAATAAATCTAATATAAAATAAAAAAATTATAATTGAATATAATATTTTTTTTATCATGATCACAAAATATTATATATATTAAAATCATGAAAGTTTTACTTTTTCCTTATCCTTTAGTTAAATATTATAATGCTCAAAATAAAAGATAAATTGAGATAAAATGTCATATTTTAACATTTTGGATGATTATGGATGAAATGGACTCTAAAGGTGAAATAAATATGAGTTTTTTTTAAAAATCATTAAGCCTTATCAATTATTTTAAACATTAATTAACCCATTATACCATTAATTTGGTAATGAAAATTTTCAATTGTTTCTATTCATATTGAAAAAAATAAAAAATAGAAATATTTACCAAATTTTCACACCATGATTCCAAAAATGGAATCTATATTTTTAATATTAAATTTCTATGAGTGGGAGAAATTATTTTAAGATAAAAATGGAAAATAAAAAGAAAGAAAGTATTTTTCAAAAAAATGCAATTTTTGGAATAAAAATTATTCTATATATAATAAAACAATATAATTGATTAAAATAAACATAATTTAATTATTAATAATATAATAAAAAAATGTTACATTGAAAACATTTTTAAATAAAATGAATCTTTTTTAATTATTTAATCAAAAATAATTTTTTCAATAAAGATTATTATTTTTCACCATTCACTAGAAAATATTTTTTTTAAAAAAATCCTAAAAACATAGTATGACAATTTTTTTATTTTGATTTCAAAAATATTATTCCATTTATCGAATAAAATTTATAAATTTTATATAAATTATTTGTAATATTTTTTCTCGAAAATAAAAAAAACTATTTTTGAACAAAATATATTTTGATGAATAAAATAAAGTAAATAAAATTTAGGAAATAATTTCCTCATAATTTATCAATAAATTTTTATAAATTATGATCTCTATATATATATTTCATAATCCAGATAGTTTTATCCATACCCACCAATTCAATAGCTAGTTTATAACTGCAATAAAATAAAAATATTTTGTGGTTCTTTTAACCCTAGAGTTTTGTGTTTTTTAGGCTATCGAACATAATGTTTTATAAACATCCCATAGTATCAAATATCGCAAAATAAATTGTTTCCTTGAAATTTGAACCTATTCTTCATAATAGAGGTTTTGATATTTGTAATTTATTTTTTTTGAAAACCCACATTGCAGAATGGGTAAATAAAACTTCTGCTTGAAAAGTGGGAAAGGGAAATGTGAAGATCATATGGTACAACACATGACTCAGTAACCCATAAATATGACATTAGTGGGAAGTGAAAATATGTACAAGGAGGAAAAAATTAGTTCCCCAATAATTATGGACAATGGTATAATTAATTGATCATAATAATGTAAATGATCCTTTAAATGATAATGACTATGAAACCATAAATCAACGAGGTATGAAAAAGGCCATCAATTCTTCAAAAAAGAATATAATAGGGTAATTTTTTTGATTGATGACCATTTTCATAGATATTATAAATTTATATTTCATTAAAAATAAGAACATAAGGAAATATAATAACTATATAATTATAATAATATACTTTAATCAATTTCCTCCATAATATCATCTTCTTCTCCAAACGTTAATTGTACAAGTTGAATATATTCTTCCCTGAAGAACTAGAAACAAATTCTAATGAATCAAATAATCTAAAAAATGATAATAATATATTTCTCCTATATTTAAATATTTTCCCAAACCAAAATTATTAGAAAGAGTTTTGATAACATAAAAAATGTATAAACCTTCATGTGAAGAAATAATACGTTGTACTCCAAAAATTACGTAATAACACCAATGTCTCAACATAGATCATTCTACAATTAAATAACCCTAAAACCCAAATTTCCTCAATAATATCAACATAAAATAATTTTTTAATATAAAATTTTATCATATACATTTCATAATACAACTCAAAAAAATTAATTGTATTCTTCCCAAATTATCTTGTATGTTGAGTGACATGTTAAACCTAAGGGTTAAATATACCAAAACTCAATGAAATATCTCCCACAATATAATTAATATCTATGATAAATCACAATATAATCTTATAATGTAGTGACCTTTATCATAATTTCATGAATAAAATTTAGATACTAACTTAGAAGTTAATCTTTAACTTGACAATATAAATATAAAAAAATGTCATTATTTCAATTAACCACTTTTAAACTATCAATATTATATATATCCAACTATTTATTATATCATAATTAACTTAAAATAAAATAATATATTAACCCAAATATTTATTTAAACTTCAATAAATTATTGTTCCCAAAACAAATTAAAAGTTTCAAGTCACCTCAGAATCCCATCACATAAATCCTCAATGAAACTTTTAATGCATAAAAACATTAAAATATACTCCCTATATAAAAAAATGAAGTAAATATCGCCACAAGTCACATAAATCACTTTCTTATAAAATCAGAGAACAATTTCAACTTCATAAATACTATCAAATTTATCTTTTCATCTAATTATCCTAATTAAAAATTATTGTCTCAATATTAATAAAATATTATGTTTTTTCTATCCCTCAATAATGCGTCTCTAAAAATATACCTTATAGATAAATATGTTGTCAAATCCTTAGATAAAAACTATTTTCAAACAATCCATATATTTTTCAGGGTTAATATTACAAAAATATCAATGATATAACACTTCTACATAATTCTTGAGTCACATTACATAAACACTTATATAGTTTAACTTTAATTATTGTCATAGAATTGGTTCTTCCATGTTCTATGAGTTAACCATTGTATTTGGGTTTTGTATCAACTAATTCTTATGTTCTCCACACATAGTACATTAAACAATAAAAATATACTAAAAATGAAATTCATATCACTCCACCAAACTCTTCATTTTTTCAAATAAATAACTTTCTATATGCCTATATTTTATACACATAACATTTTATCCTTCCACTAAGTAATTTCTAGGAGTTCCTCTTCCCACATACATAAAAGTAAAAAGAATATTATTCTTTTGTCCCTTTTCATCATTAAAATCAAATTTTCTCCTATTAGGTGTGTTAATAAAATATCCCAAATTGTAATTGTTAATCATATAAATAGATGGATGATTGAAGGTTTCACATTTCATATCTAATTTCATTTGGATTCTTATAATGATAATAATTCTATTCTACATCACATTTTTCATTAATAGGATTCCTTTTGGTTCTATCCATTGACTAAACCCTAAAATTGGAGAATGAGAAAACAATTTAATAGTGAAAAATCCTAAAATCATGAAAATAATTCATAGTTTATCTAAATAATTACACTTTATTCTCAATATATGTTATAATAGGTTTAACCTATGCAATTCATGGTTTTCATCTATTCAAATACTTTATAATGGTTTATAAGAAAAATTTACGTGAACCTGTGAATATCACTCTGCAGTTTAAAACCTAGTGTCATGTAATAGAACACTAAGTGTGCACAATGATTGTGGTAAAGATATACTTGACCAAATTTTTTGGGGTTGTAAAAACTAAATGAATCTTGGATAAAAAACAACCACATGGTGTATGTAAATCGGAATTTATTGATAGAACAACCACATAATTTTTACCCTAAAAATATTTATGGTGTTTTCCTATATATAGACTTATCCCAAGGGTTTTTAACAATGTTCTATATTCTAAATCTCAAATTATTGAAAAAAACCTTCTCTAATAATATCTATTGTGATGTAATATTTTCATATATTGCATAATTTTAGTTAAATATTCAATACCTAACATTACAATCCACACCATGACTATAAAGGTTTACTATCTTTGTAGAATAGATACAAAATATTATTATTTGATGAAATATCTTTAAAATCTCCCATAGATAACTTCTCACATATAACCCTTCTAAAAATAGCCTACTTAAAATCTTTCTTCATAAACTAGACAATATAAATATGAGAAATTGTGATTTTTAATTTTTAGAAAGGGGGAAAAGTGAGACACGAGTGTTCAATTAAATATAATATGAGAATAAGGGTATGATAACATGAGATGAACATTTTGAAATCACACCAAACATATCATAGATTGTAATCTTGTATCATGGTATAAAAATTAATAGTTTATAAGACATGAATCATAATTGAATAGAAGAACATGAACCCTGAGATCATAACATTATCTTAAGACATAAATTTAGGGAATACACATAATCTATGAAAATAATTTCATTGGTCACAGATAACTTCAAAGACTATTATAATAAATTGGGTTCACTCACTATATCCTTAGTAAATGTTCACTCCTCATATCCTTAGTTAAGGTTTAGTTCCAGGACAATCATAGTGGATAGAGTCCCTTAATAAACAAGGTTCACTCTATTTTCCAGTACTTATTATATCTTGAGATATCCATATTTAGAAAATAAATTTTAAGGATTTATAATTCTTCACCCATAAATTATGTAATAATAAAATATTCCTATTTTTTCCAAAAGATCATAAATAATTAACTATATATAAAATCCCTTATAAATAAAATGATATTCATAAATATTTTGAAATTTCATCATAGCATAACCCATGAAAAATAATTGATCTTTGTAAAAAATCATCTTAATAATAATAAACCCTCTTGATAAAGGATAAGGATGGTATTAGTGTATCATATCCCAAGTGAAGTCAAGTTAATATCAATGGATGTTATTATAGAATAAAATTCCCTTAGAATATCACTTAAAATATTTCTTAGAGAAAATACCTAATTCATTTTAAAAGTACTTATTTAATATCTATAAACATCCAATTTATTATAGAAAAAAAATCTTTGAAAATAAACAATGAAAACAATAAATTAATCTTTAAAACATTTATTATTAATGATTGAGGAAAATGAGTTTATTAAATTATCTTAAAATAGGTTTTCCATTCACGTTTTTGGGAGAAAAAAAAAGTAACTCATTCAGAAAATGAAAAGAATATCCCTTTTCAACCATTTAATAAAAATTAAAACAAGGTTAATTATTAATTGAAAATTTTAATAGTATGATAGTAAAACATTATTATTTTTTTGAAATCATGGACATGGAAGAAGAAGGATTTTAAAGTGAAGAAAGAGATAAATTTATTTGTCCATGAAAAAATAGTATTCTAGTATATTGAGCACTTTAAGAGAGAAAAAAATACGAGGAAAAAATATATTTATAGAAATTACCATTGGATAATAAAATTAATAATATTATTTAGAGTTATATCATAAAATTTCAACATCATAAACTTAATTATAAAGTATCTCTAAAAATAATCAGATTGTAACATAAAACCCTTACCACTTTTGTAACTTTTGAATAAAAAACCTAATGAAAGAGAGAAACATAAATAGATAATTAAAAATTTTATTGTAAAGAATAATAAAATACATTCAGGGGTACAATATACACAATATGAAATAAATAAGTGACGAATATGGCATGCGTCTCATAGAAATAAATGTTAGATGAAAATACCTTACATCAAGATACACTTTCATAGAATTTTCTCTAGAGTATTGTATAATAAATTTAGATTTATTAAAAATATATTCCAAAATAATACTCTTATTTATAATATCATATATGATCCAATTATTAAATTTCAACATGTATTTTTCTATAATTCATTTTTAAAATCATTATTTACTGGTGTTAATTTTTTTTTGTTTTTCATGGATGTTTTGGTTGTGTAGTTATGGTCCTTGTACATTGATAATGATTATATAATCCCAATAAGGTTAAAAATTACATAAATATGTTATATATTCCTTATATATATATATATATGTATTTATATTCACACATAAAATATATATATAGAAAAATTAATTATACCATTAATAGAGACAATTAACTATATGTATTTAGGAATTTCATTTCCATTTTTCAATGGATTAAATGAAAGATGGGTAAATAATAATTCTCAGTTCAAAAACATATTAAAATATATATTTATTAAATCAATCATTATAACCATCCATTTAAAGTGGTTATGAAAATCTATTTATATAGTTATGTGGTGATGGTAAGTCATATATACTCAAGAGCAATGTTTTCTCTTTCTGTGGAATGAAAACAAGGGGTAACATAGTCATTCCATTATCATAATAACAATTAAGTAAATTTGATATAATAAATTATGTATTTTATAATGTATTCCATGTATTTATAGGAGGTAGAATATGAAATAAAATTGATAGTGAATAGTTTTGTGATATACCTATTTGTTTTGAAACCTCTTGTGGCTAACACATTAAGCCTTGAATGAATGGTCTTTTGTAATGACTAGAAGCTATATGATGTATTGAAGGAATATGGTATGGAATTAGATAAGGTATTGGGGGAGTAATAAGTACCTAACATTGAGAATAATGAATAAGATGAAGTTTCCCTTTATAATTGAGGGGAGGGGAACTCTGGGAATTACATAAAGTATTAAATTAATTTAAAAAAACTTTCATGGAAATACGGATAAAAATTGATAATATTTTAATGAAAGATTATAATTTTTTTGAAATAATCTCATAAAATAAAATATTTACATGTTCTGGAGATGTTTTTACACTTCTCTCATTATTTTTACCCCCCACATACTCTTTTGAAAATTACCATAATGTCAATGTTTTCCACTCAATTAGGGTCTAGAATGTTATTACAAGAGGATAAGTGACCCATAAAAGGAAAATTCTTCAAATTTTTAACAATATACCATTATCTTGGTACAATATATTATTTTCACTAATTTTAAATCTTTTATGAAAATATTTAGTTTTATAAAATATCATGACTCTTATTTTTGGAAATACGGGAAATATTATGATAAAATATGTGTCTAACTCAAGTAAAATGGTTCCAAAATGACATGGATTCAACTATAAGGAACATTTTATATTAATATAATCATATGGTCTAATTTTTATAGGTTTATATATATTTTTAATCCTTCACCCGTGGTCTAACCTCATGGTTAACCAATTTTAACCATAACTATAGTAATGAATTTTTAAATATTAATGGGTTAAAATTTTAATTATATAGTGAAAATTGTCTCATAAATTTTCACAGAATAAAATATCAGTCCATTTATAATCCCAATTTCCCTCTTTTGTGACTTTTTTATTATAAAATAATTTAATAAAATATATTTAACAAAAAATTCTATTTATGACTTTTCAATAACTATTTTCTTTATTTGACATTGAAAATAACATAAATATAATAGAATTAAAATATAAAACATTAAAACATATCTAGTATATTATGTGTGTCTTAAAATTTTATGTGAAATTTTAAATCACCAAAATAATAATACTTTTAGAGTTTCTAATATCATTTACTTTATTATTATTTCATAAACAAGCACTTTGTTGGGGTTATGTAAGAATTTAATTGAATAATTTCATCAAATACAATTAAAAAATTACCAAGATTACAAATAATTAATATTTATAATAATAAATTATAATTCAGAATCATTTTTTCATTCATATCACAAAATTCTATAGATACTAAAATAAATAAAGTGACATTTTTGACTTTATCTTTTATATAAATATTATAAATGTCAAAATCAAAGTTAAATGAAAAAAAGGTCATATTTTTGAATTTTCGATTAGTATGGATGAAATATACCCCTAAAATAAAATAAATTTGACTATTTAAATTAATTTTAAGCCTTTCCATATTATTTTTAATCATAAATAAATCATTTTACTTTTATAGTGGTAATAGAAAGTTATTGTGGTTACTATTCATAATGATAAAAAATAAGGGGTAACTATTTTCCAAATTTGGAAAACCTAATTCCAAATTTGGAATCAATTTTCTAATAATTACATTTCTAGATGCAACTATAATATCTTGAGATTTTTATATAATGGAATTATGTTCCAAAAACATGTTCGACACACAACACCAATGTTAAACAAACCATGAAATATTATTATATAAATATAATCATCATAACCTATTAGTTAAATTGGTGGGTATGAATGGAATTAAAATTTCTTATGAATGTATACATATAAAATTCCAAATTAATAAAAAATAATTTATTATTTCTAGTAAATAAGCACTAAATTTTTATTATTCCAATATATTCTTCAAAAAAAATGTTTTCATCGATAATTTTTTTCTCTATATATAATGAAAAAATATTATACTTCATTTTAAAATTTTTTTAAAATTTATTTTATAAAATGAACTAAATTCGTAAAATTCTCATATCAAAGTTATCTTAAGGTAAAATATTTTTAATTTTATGAAGAGTTTCATTTTTCCTTGAAAGGGGAATATAGTAATTTTTTTATTTAAAATTGTTTCTTTTAAGTATTTCTAAATTTAAATTATATTTTCGATTATTTTTAAAACATAATTAATTTACTCGTTTTTATTGATAAAAAACAAATTATTGTATTTTTAAATTATTTTATACTTGAATTTATTATAAAAACATTTTTTTTCTCAAAATAGTTATTTTTATAGAAAACTGCTTTTTGTCACATTTTGCGAAATCATTTTTAAAATTAAATCTATTAATTATTTGTTTTTAATAATAAAAAATGGATTCCATATATATAATAATGGGGTTAAACTTTTTTAAATATTTTCTTTTTTGTTTTGGTCAATATCAATAATAACATTAGTAATTTTTGTTACCTCGGTAAACAGAAAATCAGATAATTAATGGTTAGAAATAATATAATATGGATTATAAAATTAAACTTAAAATTTCATTAATTTTATTTTATGATTCCATTTTGTCCATAATAATTATATATTCTATTATAAGACCTTTATCACCATTTGTATGTGATTATGACCTTTAAAATATTTTTCTAAATAGAAGTAAGAAATGTCACCCTTTTGTCTGTAATAATAATTATATTTTTAACATGGGGATAAACATTGGATATGTTTTATTATAAATATTATTTATAAATATAAATAATTTCATTTAATTGTTTTAATTTATTTTTAATTTTTACCATATAAATAATAACCCTAAATTTTTACACATCACTGATGGAGTAATTATTCAATTAATGGGAAAATAAAATAAATGATATTGAAAATATTAAAAGTAAAATAATTTTAAATAATTAATGATAATAATGGATTATATATATATATATATATATCCTTTTAAGGTTGTATTTTAAATTTTATTCAATTTTTTTTGGTTTTCTTGATGTTATTAAAGTCAAATTAAATGAATAGCTCTAATATTATTATTATTGATATTTTTTAAAATAATATTTTATTAAATGATATAAAATTTATAAGAATAATATAATCATACATGATATTATTATATGATTTAGAATATCATCAATGGACCACTTGGGATCTATTTTTCCTTTTATAGTAACTATCATGATGCTCAAAGAGTAAAAAACCATGTTGTTGCGGTAAGTGTAAAACGGTATAGTGGGGTTAAGAACAAAACATATAGGTAAAAATGTAATAAAAACTTTTAAAAACATTATTATATAAGATTAATTATACTAATAATCAAATAACATTTTACTCATATAAATTGGATCCATTTTTATAGAAAAACTAATTTATATTAAATTAATATTTTAAAAAATTTCAAGAGTTCCCCACCCATCTCTTATAAAAGGGAACCTCTTCTCATTTATCTATAATTAAAAACCATTTTTACCCAAAACCATCCTTAATACCATTATAAAATCCCAAACCATATTCTATAGGTTTTATTTTAGTTATAATACCAACTATATGGGGATTAAATTGTAAAGTAATAGAGGTTTCTAAAGAAGAAATATAGTTTTTAGCTGAGTGATTTCATTTTATTTCCTTTTCCACTTCTATAAAATATTACCCAACCATACTGAGATTATAAAATAATTAGCTTATACATAATATGATCTTATTATTCTAGTTTCATATCCTATATCCATCTCCAACCTCCAACATATGGGAATCGAATTCATCATTCATGTGTATGATGGACTACTGCCTCACGGACCGATGTAATTCATTTTCCATAACAACCAATCATGAATGGTTATAATGATTGAATTAATGTTTATATTTAATCTCTTACCATTCCATTCACTAAAAAATTTTAATGTATTTCAAGCGTCTGTGTGGACTACCACCTCCACGAAGTGATTTGATTTGTTTTTCATCACCACATCACATGATGGTATATATATAAGTATATTTAAAGAATTATTATTATATTTATGATTTTATTAAAATTTTATAAATATAATATAATATATGAATTCTTTCAATAATTATCATTGAAAAATGGAAATGATACTCAAGTATACGTACAACATACTGTCTCCATGATTGGGACATACTTAATTTTTCATTACCACATTTCATGATTTTTTCCGAATTATAAGTGAAATATAAATTTATAATTATTTCATGATTGTTATTATTTATATTATGGAACAATTACTCCTTTGACCACATCCAACGCACTAGAGTTGTTTTGAAATTATGAATCGAATAGCCTCAAAAAAGGAGACGTGGACTTAATTAATCAACTAATTAAATATTCAAATAAAATAAATGAAATTATTAGATTTATTATAAGATATTAATTCTTTAAAATTTACTTATGAAATTAAACAATTGGTATGAATTTATTATACATGTGTTAAAAAAAATATATAACAAGTCTGGACTCGAGGTAAGGGATTTAATCACAATTTTCCATTATTGGGGTATGTTTTAATATTATGCACCAAAATTATTTTATATGTTTTACATATGAAAAATAAATATATTATATAGTAATCCATTCGTAATTCAGGGTATTTTATTTTTTAACTTGAATTATTTCATTCAAGGTCATTTGACATCAAATATTCAAAGCTGTAAAGGGTTTCTTAACTCAATTTCCTAACATTGGGATATAAATATTTTTCATCAAATTTTGTATGCCATGATTATTTGTGAATTTATAAATGAATTATTTTATTTTATATTTAATATATATATATATATATATATATAATTGTTTTAGATAATCTGTCCATTAATTAATTCTCAATTCAATGATATGATCTTAGTGAAGGTTATTCTTCTCAAATTCTATTTCCTTTGGACATACTTTTATAGTTTACACCTGTACAATTTTATGACATGTATATACTACCTATTTGACTTTCTATATCATTAATATACTAATTTTCATGATATTAAAAGTTTTATTTGATGTTATTAATTCATGGGTCTTATGATAAAAAAGTTATCTTGGTGGAAAGGGCTTTAAATTACAATGTCCTTCCTTTTTGGTATTTTATATGTCCATGGTTCCTCTCTAATGAAATTATATAATATTTTTTTCCTGAACCAAAACTATTTTATTCTCTTATGGTTATGAATTTTGTTAACAAGTTTAATTTCTATTTCCTCCCAAATTTAATTAATTGAAATCAAGAAAAAAGTTTTAAGTGATATCGATCTTGTACCATCCATTAGATTTAAGATCGTTCCCATTCTTATCTATTTTTTATAAAATGTTTTCAAAAATGAACTTTTTAATAATAAAATATTTCCTAATTATGTCTTACATTATCATTGTAATCTTTTTCTAAAATATTTAATAGGTTATTTCTTATCATTTTCCAAATGGCTCTATTTTGATTCCCTTTTACAAAAATTTTGAGAGGAATGTTTATTTTTTACATTTACAAAATGAGAATATTTTCCCATTTTCTTGACCATTATTTTCCATGAAGAATATTTTATTATTTTCCATGCTTATTTTAAAATAATATTTTATTAAAAATATTTTTATAAATTTTTAGTTTTAACCTTATTTGAAAAATGAAAGTGGTATTCTACTCAAGAATTTTTTAGATTTCCTTTTTAAATTTTCTTCCATACATCGTCGAAAACAACCCTTGATATCACATAAGAAACATTGGGGATATGTTTCAATGAAACCATAAATATTATTTATTTGGATGGATTACTATTAATTCAAAGATATTTTTATGGATATTGTTTTTTTTCCTGTGTTAATTAAGTTATGGAAGGAATAATGGGTTTTCCTAATAGTTTTATATTGAAATGAAACCTATATGTACTTTATTTATATTAAAATTCCTAGAATTTTTGTATGATGATGGGAGTATCTTTTATAAAACTATTATGGGTTGTTAAATTATTAACCATGGTCATGTTGTTTTGTAATAAATAAAGGACTAGTGGGTTTGTGATTTCCCTTCAATGCATTGGGTATAGAAGTTGACTGTATGTTCTAATCCAGTACTATAGAAATACTGTAGCAGACACTATAGCATGAACTATTTGGTACTGTAGCAACAAGAACTGTTCATCTATTTGTGTGTTCAGACCACCAGTTTGTGCCTTAGGTTCTTTAAGGCCTTCGGGCCACCTCAAGGCCTTTGGGGAACTTAAAATTGTGCTTAAATGATCAAAAAGACTCTACAAGGAGCAGACTCCAGATGGGGATTTAGAGTAGGCACATTCACTAGAGGATAAACCAAGAATATTTTTTAGAAAAAAGAGGGTATGGCATTACCGTTGGGACCAACTTGTTCTTTCATGGGAATTCTAGTCGAACAAGCCATGCGAAGGTCGAGAGCTTATATCACAATGAAGAAGCTGGGGTGGAGCAGTTCCAAGTGTAGTCATTATATTTTTTAAGACCAACGAGTCATGTAATATATAAGTATATGGGCCTTGTAAGGGTTTCCCCTCATCCCTTGAAAGGGTGGTCATCAAAAATCAAAAAAAAAGATGGCCTTCAGGCCATTTATATAATGATAAACTAATGATTTTAAACTACTTAATATGGGTGAAAATATATGGGTTTTCAATGATTCGTTTGATCGAAATTGACATCAGATGGATTATGATTATTGATTCATATGACTATTTCCATTATTAAATATTTAGTTCATGTTTCATGATTGATGATCCAATTATTGATGGGTATGAATTCTCTTGTATTTTTCTCATTCACTATGAGTATCTCATCCTACCCTTATCCTCATCTTACTCCTACTGATGACATCCAATTATTAATGTTTATGTTTACCCCTACTGAGAATTTGATCTAACCCTTCTTATGTTTTATTTCCCCAGAGTAATGAGGAGTAGTGATATATAATCTTAATTTTGAAATATTTTAAATGTGATAAAATTTGTGGGTGAAGTTGAAGACTTAATATTGAATATGAAAACATGGTTATATTGGGAAAAATAATATCTTAAAGTAATGATTTTTATTTATGTATTAGTTTTCCTAATTCTGTTAAAATATAAACCAAAAATTTCATTGTTTATGTAGAAGATTCAACATATAATTTTGATGTTGTCTGTTTCAATGGAAAATATATGGTCGCAATTATCATTATAAAATATGTAAATCTAAAGTTTATGTTTTAGCACTAGATCCACGAGTATAGGTTCAGGGTCATTACAATTGGTATTAGTGTATATTTTACATAAATTTGGATATTAAGATTTTTTGGTATGAGGTGACCTTAAAAGTTATGGACACCATTATGGTTTTATAATTTTAAGGTTCATTGTTTTAGACCTCCTTTATTTAGGATTTAAGCAAGGGAATTGTAAGGTGACTAATGATATTTTGGGTGACATTTTAGTGAATTGTGGTATATTTTACCCTTAGTTTTAACATTAATAATGTTGTTAGGATTTAAGGTTTTATTATGTTTTGGAATCAAATATGATCTTAATTTGTCTTTTCAGTGATTCATGTGATTTAGGGAAGTTATTAGCATAACATGGAGACTATATGACTACGTCATATACCTTTTTAGTTATATGAATTTATGAGTGAGAAATGTTATCCAGAGGTAAATTTTAAATTTATCTATGAAAAATGTGTGAACAAATACTTCTAATTTTTGGTTTTTAATATTTTTCAAGTATATTATAAATAATTTTAAGGTTATTTATTTATGGAATGATTTTGTTTTATCTTTGAGTATTATTGTTGAATTTTAGAGTCCAATGTATTATTTATTTATATAAATGTTTAATACATATGGAAATTATCTTACCTTTTATTAACCATTTTGGTTTTTGATAATATCTAGAGATAGGAGAAATATATTTTTATTTTTATATGGAAATATATGATCTGATGGAATTTTATTCTAGTACATTAATAATAAAAAAATCAACCTTAATACTCATCGTTTTTAGAAAAAGTTAAAATTTTGGTGGAAATTGATTAGGGGATGAAATTATATTTTTAATGTAAGTATATATCCTTATATTCTAAGTAGAAATAGTAAAATAATTCCCCAACAATATGAAAAGGATCTTGAACCAAATTTGTTATCATAATACCATCATTTCTGATTAATCAAATGTATTTTTCACACATCTTTTTTATGGTTTTGTGGTTGTTGACTTTCTCATGATCATTAACTTTCTTGTGATCAGTTATCTCTATCAATATCTATAATTTCATGGAAATTAAATTTTTATCCATTTTCTTATCTTCACTTACCACTATTTTTCTCCTCTTTCGAAACCTAGAATGTGTTATTCTAGATGAACATTTCTTTTTTCCATTCTCACTTTTTATGTAGAGGTTTTATTAAACGTTTTTACAATGTGGAAATTTCAAATTTAAAAAATATGATTACCAATATCATGTTCAATTTATGAGGATTAAATTTATTCAAGGGGGGATAATGTAATATCATGTGATTTAAAAAAAATAAAACTATTTTCGATAATGTGTAAAACACACAACACAGAGTTTAAACAAATAGTAAAATATTATTATTAAAATATGATCGTTAAAACTATGAGTTAATTTTGATGGTATAAATTTTATTAAATATTTTTATAAATATATTAAAAGGTTATAATCATTAAAAATTTCTTTATAATATCTTAAATAATAAGTTCTTAGTTTATAGTAAAGTGGTTTAATTCTTCAAAAATAAGTTTTCTTGAATTTATTTATTGCTATAAATAAGAAAATATTATAATTAATTTCTAAATCATTTAGAAAATATATTTGATAAAATTAAAATTATTTCATAAATCATCATAAAAATTATCTAATGGTAAAATTTTGATACTTCTTTTCAAATTTGGATTTTTTTAGTGAATTGTGAAAAATAATATTTTTTTTATTGAAACAATATATTTAAAAGGTATTTATAAATTCAAAATATATTATGGATTAGATTTAATATTGAATTAGAAAATTTTGATTTAACATAATCCATTTATTGTCTTTTTTAATGATTTTTATTCTTCAATTTAGTATGAAAACATTTTTTTTATTTCAAATAGGAATTGTATTGAAAAATTATTTTTCGCCATGTTTTCCCAGTTAAATTAAAAATAAATTATGAAAATAATATGTTTTTAATCATAAAAAAATTATTCCATATTTTTCATAACGTTTTTAATATTTGGTAAATATGTCCGTTTATTTTCATCCAAAATAAATAGTAACCTTAGTAATTTGTTTACATGGTAAAGGTTAAATTAGTTAATTAAAGGTTAAAATAATATAATAACGACAATAAAATAACCATAAAAATTTTTATAATTTTATATTATGAGTGTATTTCATCCAAAATCATTCAATATTTGGTTATATGAAATTTGTTACCATTTTTATGGGACTATTGCAATTATAATATTTTATTTAAAGAATGATCAACATTATCCAACTCTTGTTTCAAATAAATATAATATTTTTAGTATGGTATTAAAAATAGGATATATTTAGTTATAAATTTTTATTTTAAATCTAAATGATTTATAATCATTATTGTAATTTATTTTTTATTTTTATTGATTATATAATTATATTAAATGCTTATACAATGTTGATTCGGTAATTATTAAGTTAATGGGAAAATAAAATAATTGATATTAAAAATAATAAAAATAATATAATTAGAAAGAATTAATGAGATACATTAATCTCATTAATACCTATATAATGTTAAGGATAAATTAAAATATTTTAGTACAATTTGTTTGCCTTCATGTAATTAAATTCAAAGTAAATTAATAGTTATAAAATTGACATTACTGATGTTTTATTAAAAAAATATTTTATTAAATGATAAAATTCTTAAGTATCCTATATTCGGACGATTTTTTATGTTATGGTTTAAAATATCAAACATGTTCCATTTATGGGCTGTTTTTCCTTTCATAGTAACTATCATAGCCCTCAAAGTGTATAGAAACTCACTATTGTGGTAAGTGTGAAAATGGTTGGAGAGGTATTAAACCAAAAGATAAGGGTAAATATTTGACCCATACAAGTCCAAAATTTATTTTATGAGATTATTTGGACTAATAGATATATTTTATTCATGAATTAGAAACTTTTATTCATTTTCACATCAAGATTAATTTATATTAAATTAATATTTTTTGAAATTGCAAGAGTTACCCTCCCATCTCTTATAAAAGAGAACATGTTATTCTAATTTATTAACAGTTAAAAAGTATTTTGGTTCATCCAATTACTATCCAAATACCATCATAACATCCCTAAAAACATTATATTGATCTTATTTTGTTCATAATAGAAACACCAAAGGTATTAAGGTGTACATAAAAGAAGGTTTTATAAAGAAGAGGTATAGTTTTTAACTGAGAGTTTTCATTTTATTTATTATTCCACACCCATAAAATATTATCCAATCATGTTGTGATAATATAATCAGTATATTACATAAATTAACTTATATTGATGTTTTTTAATAACCTATATCCATCTCCAACCTTCATTACATGTTAGAAGTATTCATCATTTGTATGTACAACATACTAATTCCTCGCAGACCAATGTAAATCATTTTCTATTAACACCTCCCACAAATGTTTATAATGATTTAATTAATGTTTATATATTATAATCATGACATATTTATCATTTTAAGAAGATAATATTTAATTTAATCTCATTTTTCTATTTATTGAAAACTGATGACGTTGCTCATGTGTATGTGTATTACCTCCTCCATGAAGTGATGTCATTAATTTTTCATCACAACATCACATGGATGATATATATAAGTATTTGGAAATATTTAATATGATATTTATGATATTATTCTATTTGTGTAAATATAATATAATACTTAAATTCTTTCTATAATGATCTTTGAAAAATGGAAACATTAGTCATGCTTACATACGGTTCTCTATCTCTATGGTTGTAATGTAGATCATTTTTCATAACCTTAATTCCTGATTTTTTTAAAATTATAGTTGATTTATTAAAATGATAAATATTTAATTATTATTATTATTATGACTGAAAATTGAATTTTTATTATGGGGATTCATAAAAACAAAAACAAAACCTCACAAGACAATGAAGAGAGCCGACTCATGGGGGCTGAAAGTGATAAAGGCTGAGGGAATCTCCCTAAAGGTTATCCATACAGTCATCAGGCTGGGAACCAATGCCAGTGTACACAATTAACTTATCATCCGGTATTCTTCCTCTGGTGATAGAATCCTCCCCAAAGTTTTGTTCCCTCCAACAGTGTCCCATATGTTTTCCTTAACGAGTTTTCATTTTCCAAATTCTTATAAGGTTAGTCAAAACCAAAGGAGGGTATTCATTTCCTTTGAGTAGCCGGACCTGAACTACTGAATCAGATTAAACCTATGTAATTTGAATATTGTAACATCCACAATGAGTGAGCTTGGTGTTCATTGCTCTCACCTCTTCCCCCATGGAGGTGTCTGGTCTATAGAATGAGTTTAACCCCTTAGTCACCGAGCCACTGTTCTCACTAACCAGTCCCACCTCATAATTCTTGAAATGCTTGATCCATATATATTCCAATTATATCCACTCGCTAGAGGGTTCCACTTGATCCATATTCCCTGCATCTGATCACATACTCTTGAATTAGTATAGTGGCGGGGCAAGAGGTTGAGAAACATAGCAGAATTAATTCCTCTTTTAATAAGTAGTTCCATCTCTGGAAGCAACACTCTTACCCACCTCGGAAGGTAGAAGGAGTTGATGGTCTTTCCCTCTCAGGATTTGTTTCTAGCCTCCCAAAGAACCCACCAACTAGATATAAAATCAAACCCTTGAACCTTACCCACAAACTCTTGGTTATAGGGTCCTTGAAACCATTTCTGGAAGAACTCTAGGAAATTGTTTCCTCCATTATCAATGTTCTCACATGGCCACATGAAATCCCAAATCACTCTCACCCAATCTCCTTGTAAGAATAGGTACAATGAGGGCACAACTGAGTTCTACCACAAAAAATAATGAGAGTCGATTGAGACCCTTTTTTCTGAATGATTTATTCCTTTGGGAGGGTCGGATTCATTATTTTCCACATGAGAAAATTCATTTTGGTCAGAATCTAATTGCACCAGATATAAAGAGACCAATTACCGAAGCTACCTGCAATGTGGATGAAATCCATGAATTTTAAGCTGCTAAACCTTCCAGAGGTTAACCCTACAAACACGACCATGTCCGACTCTTCCACCAAGTAGATGGTATCATAGACATATTTCGAGTTCTGGGAAAGAATGGCATACATCAATATAGAAAACGGGTGGCTTTATTGAAAGAGATATTTGGGGCAGAGCATCCCAATTATAACAGAATCTCACCTACCAAGTTTTCCATCCAAAGGTTGATATCATTTCACCCCACCACCCATCTAGCATGGTCATGAATCTCCTTGATGTGAGACAACATGCAATGCAAGGGTCTTGAACGACGTCACGCATGAGAAGCCCATTCTTCCCCCCCCCCTTCTCGCTCTGATAAAATTAGCCTAGACATAATTCCCTTCTATAGCATCCCAACCTAAAAATTCCTGCAGGGTGTGCATGGACTCTAATATATTGCAGATACTAACCCAACCCCCCTCCAATGGTTTTTCAATATGATTCAATGAGTTCTAGTGGCATCGTCCCATTCAGTTGGCATCCCATATGGAAGAGGAATTCCTCTCTATAAATTTCTCCACATAAGATGATGTTAAGATGATGGGAATAACCATTCTTCTGGATACTACATGGGATCATAGTGATTGGATTAAAAAGTAGAACCAGATTTTAGTTAGAGGCTTCAACGAACTGAAAATCACGCAAGAGTAGTTCTTACAATCGTGGGACAAACTGGTGATGCACTTTGAATACTATATTAAGGATGATCTAGAAACATCGATAACTTCTATTTCCTGGAAACTCTTAAGTGATAAGAATGCTAAGAATCTGATGTTAAATTTTAATAGTTATGTTTTTTCCATTAGTGCTTGTTCTGGGATATTTTGTGGTTTCTCACTTTTTCCAAAAAAGTGTTTGATAATAAAAAATTAAGTTATAGTCAGTCGAACTTGGTAATTTTTCCCTTTGGTGGGTTAATAATTCACAGCACATGCATGGGGATTTATGTAAGGAAACTGTTAATTAATGTAACCCTACCGCCAAATGATAAGAACTTATTATTCCAGTTACCAATCCTTCCTATGATTTTGCTACGAATTTCCTCAATGATGGATTTTTTAATCCTTCCATTTGATAGGTGAGCACAAAGATAAACTATTGGGAGTTTTTAATTTTGAATTCCAAGTTTTCCAAGAATTTCACAGTTCCATATTCCCAAACATTTGTTGGAATTGAAAATATTTCTCTTCCTTTTATTGATATTTTGGTCACTCCTGATTTTGTAAGTTACCATGATTTTCATGAAGTCGTTGATTGACTTATGTCTATTGTTAATGAATAATAAGATATCCTCAGCAAACATAAGGTGAGAGATGAGCCCAGTCCCACCCTTTTCTATGTACGGTATTATTTTTCCTTCATCTATTCCATTATTAACATTCCTTGTAAGGGATTTTTGAGTATTGATTAAAAGGTTATGGGACAAAGGATCATCTTGTCGGTCACCACGAACAATTCTGAAGAATTCAATGCATCATCCCATAAGAGAGATAGTCGACCACAGAGAATCATGGAATCTGAAATATAAGTCACCAAACCAATCTTTGGAACCAAATGTCTTCCTGACCCAAATAATGAAACTCCATTCGAGCCGATCATATGATTTATCCATTTCAACTTGGATAATCACAATAGAGCTGATTTCCTTTTTGTTCAAATCCTCCACCATTTCCTTAGTAATACCAATCTCCCCTTGGATACCTCTACCTTTTACAAAACCATGCTTCTCCCCAGACACAATCCTTGGATGACATTGCTGAGACTCTTGTGGCTGAGGTTTTTAAGGATTTTATAGGAGAAATTTCATCATAAAATTGGCATATACTAGGTAATGGGAGTTGGGTCCATCACTTTGGGTATCAAAATAACCCTGGATGCACAAGTAGATCTATTTAGTGGGCCTCCCTAGAAAAATTCTTGAAAGCATCAATAACTTGTCCCTTGATGATGACCCAAGAAACCACATAGAAAGATCTGGGGAAACCTTCTGTGCCGGGAGAACTTTCTTGTTTGAGGCTGATGACGACCTCTTGATTTCTTTTTTCCTCTGGGATTTTAGTGAAGTTCTCATTATCCCTGTTCTCCGGAATACTTGGAATAAAATTCATAATGTTCTCTTACCCATCTGCCATGAACCTAAAATAATTTATGTTGCTTCGCACCCCTATGAAAATATTTTTGAAATGGTATAGCGCCATTCTTCCTACCTCATCCATGTCTGTGGTGTATGAACAATCATGAAGCTTAAGGTTAACCCTCCTGCTGATCATATTTTCTTTCAAACATGTCTGAAAAAAGGCCTTATTATGGTCCCCCTTTTAGATCCATACCACTCTCGACTTTTTTCAGAAAATCCTTTCAATCATTAACTGATTCTCATCCAGCATGCATCATTTTTCCATCATAATGGTGAATATGCTATCATAGGAGGATTCTTCAAGGTTTCCCTCAAGTTCTTCAATATATTTCTTTAGCCTTTCTCTGTTAGTTTCATCATCAGGGTCATGGATACTGTTACTCCATGACCATAGATCCCTCTTCAACCTCTGAAGATGATTTTTCAGACCCCCCACACAATGAGCAGCTCCTATAGTCTTCTTTTATTTACACCACTAGAAGAGGAACATGGTTGGACAGTGATCTAATGAGGTGTGTAATAGTAGCCTAAGAAAAAACATCCAAACCATGGATATAAGTAAGACATCGATTGATTCTGCTTCAGATTCTGTTGGCGCCCTCCTAATTATAACACCAAGTGAATTTTCCTCTGGAGAAACTCATATCAAACTGAACTCTTCTAGACATAAAACCAGTGAAATCTTGAATGGTAGAAGTAACATCAATGTATCCTCATTTCTTCATCAATTTATCAGCAATGAAATTGAAATCCTCGCCAACATACAACAGTAGATTTACCGAGTGAATCATATTTATATGACTCTAAAGGATCACACGCTTAGATGATTCACAGCTGGTGTAGATAAAAGAAAATAAAATATCATTACCCACTGCATTGATCTTTGTTGTTATGGTATGTGACGAGGCATCCACAAGCTTCACTGAAATTCATATTTTCTAGAAGATCCATATGTGGCTGTTGGATGGATAGGCATGCATGAAACCAATAAAACCAATACACCTATAAAATTGGGAAAAAGCTAAGATCCTGTTTCAGTTCCATAATAGAAACTATAGAATAGTGGTGATGTCTTGAATCTGTAAAATAACCGCACACTTCTCTCAAATCCCCAGATCTTGAACATTCCAGATAATCACAGATAACATTAAACTCGATGAGTTATGGCCTTGCGGCCAAGCATACCAAACTACAGATTCAAACATGTCGAGGGAGCATCTCTAGCCCTAGCTCTAGTCATGGGTCCGCTGAAAGACCCAGGTGAAAGAGAGCTAGCTTTTTCCTTCTCGGAGATTGTGGTAACCTACCTCGGAGCCTCTTATGCTTCCTCTAGAATAGAAAAAATATTCGGCAACAGAGTCGGGATGTAAGTGACATGGTGGAGGCGTATTCTCCAAATTTAAGGAGAATAGCAGAGTTTTTTTTTATACATTTTTTCCGGAAATTTTTTTTGAAAATACATCTAGGTTAAAAAAATATTTTTTACCCCCCAAAGGCGGCACCTGGTATGCCGCCTTTGTGGAAATTTCCGCCCAGGGCAAGGCGGAACATGGTGTGTCGCCTTTGCCCAAAAATTAACCACAAAGGCGGAACAGTAGGTGCCTCCTATGCATAAATATTTTTTAAAAAAAAATAATTTTATTTTTATTTTTTTGTTTTGTTTTGTTTTATATATATATAAATCAAATCTTTTCAGCAGAATTTTTTTGCTATTTAATATCCAGCGGTTCTGCCATTACAGCAATCTGGATTCTGACTGATACCCTCACCCAGGACTTCCTTTTATAAGGGGGTTTTCCCTCAAAACAATATTGTGTTTCCGATGTGGGATTCTGGTTCTCCTTTTCCTGTACAGTACATTCTGCGTTTCCGATGTGTGATTCTGTTTCAAGTACACGACTTTGAAAGACTGTAAAACATAAACTATAAGACCAATATAAATGAAACATTAAAAACTGATTAAACATATAATAAATAGTGGAAAACAAAAATAATTTCATAAAAAATGTTGATACATATTAATTTATAAGCTTTCAGAACCACCTACTTGAAACTTAAACATTTTTCAGGTACGTGAATTTGAATGCTTATAAAATATGAACTATAAGACCAATACAAATAAAACATTAAACATTGATTAAACATATAAGAAATAGTTGAAAAAAATATTTTCATAAAAAATGTTCACCAAAAACAATTTATACGCTTTCAAAACCATCAACATGAAACTTAAAAATGTTTCAAGTTCCCGACTTTGAAGGACTATAAAACTTAAACTATAAGACCAATAGAAATGAAACATTAAACATTGATTAAACATATAAGAAATAGTTGAAAACAACAAAAACTTCCTAAAAAATGTCCATAAAAATTAATTTATAATCATTCAAAACCGTCTACTTGAAACTTAAAAATGTTTCAAGTATGCGAATTTGAAAGACTATAAGACATAAAATATAAGAACAACATAAATGAAACATTAAACATTGATTAAACATATAAGGAATAGTTAATAATTAATTAGTTAATTAATAATATAATTATTAATTATATAATAGTTAATTAGTAATATAATTATTATAAAATATTTCTCATCAATTATAATTATTAATTATTACTTATTAATTAATAATTTTTACTTATTAATTATTACTTATACAATAATTATTTAGTTAATTATTAATATAACTATTAATTATATAATAATTAATTAGTCAATAAGTAATATAATTATTAATTATATAAAAGTTAATTAGTTAATTAGTAATATAATAATTAAATATAATTATTAATAGCTAAATATGTCATAATTAATTAGTTAATTAGTAATATTATTATTAATTATATAATAAGTAATTAGTAATATAATTATTACATATATAATAATTATTTAGTTAATTAGTAATATAATTAATAATTATAAGTAATTAATTATTAATTATTAATTATTAATTATTAATTAGTTAATTAGTAATATAAATAATAATTATAAGTAATTAATTAGTAATTGTTAATTGTTAATTATTAATTAGTTAATTATTAATATAAATATTAAGAATAAATATTCATTATAATTATTAATTAGTAATTTATAATTATGAATAAGTAATTATTAATTATAAATTAGTTAATTAGTAATATAAATATTAATTATAATTATTCATTAAGTTATTAATTATTAATTGTTAATTATTAATTATTACTCAATAATTATTAATTATATAATAATTATTTAGTTAATTATTAATATAACTAGTAATTATATAATAATTAATTAGTTAATTAATAATATAATTATAGTCTTTCAAAGTCACGCACTGGTACCATTTTTAAGTTTCAAGTAGATGGTTTTGAAAGCTTATAAATTATTTTTTATAAACATTTTTTATTGAATTATTTTTTTCAACTATTTATTATATATTTAATCAATGTTTAATGTTTCAATTATATTGGTCTTATAGTTTATGTTTTATTGTATTTCAAATTCGCTTACTTGAAACATTTTTAGGTTTCAAGTAGACGATTTTGAAAGATTATAAATTAATTTTCATGGACATTTTTTAGGATGTTTTTGTTGTTTTCAACTATTTTTATATGTTTAATCAATGTTTAATGTTTCATTTCTATTGGTCTTATAGTTTATGTTTTATAGTCTTTCAATGTCGGGAACTTAAAACATTTTTAAGTTTCACGCTGATGGTTTTGGAAGCTTATAAATTGTTTTTGGTGAACATTTTTTATGAAAATATTCTTGTTTTCAATTATTTATTATATTTTTAATCAATTTTTAAAGTTTAATTTGTATTGGTCATATAGTTTATCTTTTATAAGCTTTCAAAGTCATGTGCTTGAAATATGTTTAAGTTTCAAGTATGTGGTTTTGAAAGCTTATAAATTAATCTGTATCAACATTTTTTAAGAAATTATTTTTTGTTTTCAACTATTTATTATATGTTTAATCAGTGTTTAAAGTTACATTTATATTGGTCTAATAGATTATGTTTTATAGTCTTTCAAAGTCGCGTACTTGAAACAGAATCACACATCAGAAACGCAGAATATACTGTGCAGGAAAAGGAGAACCAGAATCCCACATCGGAAATTCTGTATTGTTTTCAGGGTAAACCCCCTTATAAAAGGTAGTCCTCGGTGAGGGTATCAGTCAGAATCCAGACTGCTATAATGGCAGAACCACTGGATATTAAATAGCAGAAAAATTCTGCTGAAAAGTTTTGTTATATATATATATATATACAGAAAATTAAAAATAAAATTTTTTATAAAAATATTTATGTAAAGGTGGCACCTGATGTGCCACCTTTGCGGTTAATTTTTGTGAAAAGGAGGCACACCATGTGCCGCCTTTCCCTAGGTCGAAAAACCCCCAAAGGCGGCACACCAGGTGCCGCGTTTGGGGGGTTAAAAAAATAATTTTTTTTAATCGAGATGTATTTTCAATTTTTTTTTTTGAAAAAATGTATTAAAAAAACTCTACATCCTTCCTATAGAAATACTTGAAGCTCGTATCTCCTTTAGAATGGCCTCTGATAATAATTTATTAGTAGGAACTTCTTTCAAACCCAGAACATAGCTTGTTTCCTTGGTAACAGAACCCGAGATAAGCTAAGACGTGGCCATATGAAAAGGAAACGAGGAAGATGGGAGCCTACCAAAAAAAAGATTGATGGGGTTTGGCAGGGCCTGGTCTGAAGAAGACACTGACAAGGTCGGTCCCATTTGAGACTTAATGGTCAGAAGAGGGTGTCGCTTGATAAGTGCATGAGGATCTAAATTTGAAATAGAAGGACCAAGGGAATTGTCATCGGCGTCGCCCAGAGGAGCGAGCAAGACCACCAGAGAATCGATCAAGGTCTTTCTGCTGTGTGTTTTTTTAATACTTTTTTTAATATTCCAGGGTTTAATTTTTTTATTAAAAGTACACCTCAAAGGTGGAATCCGCGATGACGCATTTCCACTAAAATAAAAAAAAAACTGCTTTTTTTGTTTTGTTTATATATATATATATTCTTCATATCTGATTTGGGATTCTGGTTCTCCCTTTCCTACACAGAACATTTCACATTTCTGGTGTGGGATTTTGTTTCAAGTACATGACTTTGAAAAACTATAAAATATAAACTATAAAACCAATATAAATTAAACTTAAAACATGGATTAAACATAAAATAAATAGTTTAAGATAAAAATAATATTATAAAATATGATGATTAAAAATGATTTATAAGCTTTCAAAACCACCTACATAATACTTCAAAATGTTTCAAGGACATGAATTTGAAAGCCTGTAAAATATAAACCACAAGAACAATATAAATGAAACTTAATACATGGATTAAACATATAATAAATATTTGAAAATAAAAAGTATTTCGTAAAACATGTTGATGAAAAATAATTTAAAAGTTTTCAAAGACACCTACAAGAAACTTATAAATGTTTCAAGAACGTGACTTTGAATGCCTATAAAATATAAACTATATGATCGATATAAATGAAACATGAAACATGGATTAAACATATAACAAATAGTTGAAAACAAATAAAATAATAAAAAATGTTTGATGAAAAAAAATTGTAAGCTTTTAAAACCACCTACCCGAAACTTTAAAATGATTCAACTATTTGGATTTGAAAGACTATAAAATATAAACTATAAGAACGATATAAATGAAACATAAAACATGGATTAATCATATAATAAATTATTTAATTATTTAATTAATATTAATAATAATTAATTATACAATAAATAATTATTTATTTAGTAATTTTAAATAATTAATTATATAATAAATAACTAATTAATTTGTACTGTAATTATTAATTATATAATTATAAATTAGTTAATTTTTTGGGAAAGATAGAGCTGAGGCCCTTTTTATAATTAGTAAATTAGTAATATAATTATAAATTATATTTATTCGTTACAATTATTAATTAGTATTTATTAAAAATTATTATATAATAAGTAATTAGTTAATTGATGAAACAATTATTTATTATATAATAATTAATTAGTTAATTAGTAATATAATTATTCATTTAAATTTTTAATTAGTAATTATTAAAAATTATTATAAAATAATTAATTAATTAATTAGTAATATAATTATTCTTTATAATCATTCATTATAATTATTCATTATAATGATTCATTATAATTACTCATTATTAATTCTTAATTACTAATAAAATTATTAGTTATGTAACTATTAATTGTATAAAAATTAGTTAGTTAATTAGTAATTATTAATAAATAATTATATAATAATTAATTAGTTAATTAGTAATATAATTAGTTAGTTAATAATATAATTAGTTAATTAGTAATATAATTATTAAATATTTAATAATTAATTAGTTACTTAGTAATATAATTATTAATTATTTAATAACTAATTAGTTAATTAGTAATATAATTATCAATTATATAAATTGTAATTAGTTAATTTTTTATTAGTAATTATTAATCATTAATTATATAATAACTAATTAGTTAATTAGTAATATAATTAATAAATATATAATAGTTAATTAGTTAATTTTTTGAGAAATATAGATTTTATGCCCTTTTTATAATTAGTTAATTAGTAATATAATTATAAATTATAATTGTTCATTATTTTTATAAATTAGTATTTATTAAAAATTATTATATAACAATTAATTTATTAATTGGTAATATAATTATTAATTATTTAATAGTTAATTAGTTAATTGAAAATATAATTAATCATTATAATTATTAATTAGTAATTATTAAAATTTATTATTTAATAATTAATTATTTAGTTAGTAATATAATTATTCTTTATAATTATTCTTTAAAATTATTCAATATAATTATTCGTTATAAATATTCATTTTAACAACTAATTATTATTTAGTTAATTAAAAATATAATTATCAATTATTTGGCTATTAATTGTATAATAATTTGTTAGTTAATAGTTAATTATTAATAATTAATTAGTTCATAAATAATTAGTTAATTATTAATATAATTAGTTAATTAGTAATATAATTATTAATTATTTAAAAATTAATTAGTGACTTGGTAATATAATTATTAATTATATAAAAGTTAATTCATTAATTAGTAATATAATTATTATTTATATAATTTATAGTTAGTTAATTATTAATTATTCACTATTAATTATATAATAATTATTTAGTTAATTGGGAATATAATTATAAAATATATAATAGTTAATCAGTTAATTTTAAGAGAAATATAGAGTTGAGGCCCTTTTAATAAATAGTAAATTAGTAATAAAAATTAAAGATTATAAATTATTCATTATAATTATTAATTAGTATTTATTAAAAATTATTATAAAATAATTAATTAGTTAATTAGTAATAAATATTTTAATTATTCAATATTTAATTAGTTAATTAGTAATATATTTATAAATTATAATTTTTCATTGTAATTATTAAATTGAAATTATTAAAAGTCATTATATTACTAATTAATTGGTTAATTATTATATAATTAATTACTAATAATTAGTAATTAATTATTATATAATTAATTACTAATAATAGTAATTTAATAATATAATAATTTAATATATGTTTAATCCATGTTTTAACTATAAATTATATCGACCTTATAGATTATATTTTATAGTCTTTCAAAGACACATACTTGAATCATTTTTAAGATTAAAGTAGGTGGTTTGGAAAGAATATAAATTATTTTTGATTAACATTTTTTACAAAATTCTTTTTTTTAACTATTTGTTATATGTTTAATCCATGTTTTTAGATTCATTTATATTGGTCTTATAGTTTATATTTTATAGGATTTTAAAGTCGTATGCTTGAAACATGTTTAAGTTTCATGTAGGTGTCTTTGAAAACATATAAATATTTTGCATCAATATTTTTTAAAAAATTCTTTTTATTTTCAACTATTTGTTATATGTTTAATCCATGTATTATGTTTTATTTATATTGGTCTTGTAGTTTATATTTTATAGGATTTCAATGTCACGTACTTGAAACATTTTAAGTTTCAAGTAGGTGGTTTTGAAAGCCTATAAATTATTTTTTAACATCATTTTTATGAAATTCTTTATGTTTTCAACTATTTTTTATATGTTTGATCCATGTTTTATGTTTCATTTATATTGGTCTTATAGTTTATATTTTATAGTCTTTCAAAGTCACGTACTTGAAAAATAATCCCACATCGGAAATGCAGAAATATTTTTAGGGTATGATCTCTTATAAAAGGGTGCCCTGTGTGAGAGCTTCTATCAGAATCCAGACTGCTGTAATGTCAGTACTATTGGATTTTAAATAATAGATAAATTCTGTGAAAAATGTTATTTTTTTGTTATATATATATATATATAAATAAAACAAAACAAAATTAAAAAAATTTAAAACAAACAAAATTGTTTTTTTAGTAGAAAGGTGACAACAGGTTTGCTGCCTTTCGCTCAAAGCCTAAAGGTGGAAACTGCCATACAACCTTTAGAGATTATTTTTTAAAAAAATTAACCAAAGCATTTTTTATAAAATAATTTTTTTGAAATTTATATTAAATAAAAATCCTCTCTGGTGCACTTCCAAGGTTCTTTGGAGGTGAATTAGAAGACGAAGCCTCCCTTATAATTGAGGAAGAATGATGATCAAAAGAGGTGCTTCTCATGGATGGAACAAGATCCTCTAGGGAAGCTCCCACAGACTTCTTTGCACTCCCAATCTCTGTTGGGGAAAGATCAGAGCTAGTCAGATCATCCGTAGCAGGGTCTGCCACCTGAAAGGATCCCAGGACCTGACGGTGCCTCTTCCTATAGAAATTCGCCACATGGCCCTAAACACTTCAAAAAAAGCATAACCATAGAGGGTCTGATAAAACAAGAATTTCAACTAGAAGAATCCATATCACACTTTAATCTGTACCCGACTAGGGAACCTCACAACTAGATCCTTTTCGACAAATATATGAGTACAGCCAACCACCTGCAAACACCAAGTATCTTTGTCCAAACACATAAATTTTCCCAAATCATTTACAACCATTTGAATAATGGCTGAATTTTGAAGAGGTAAGCGAAGTCCATGTAACCTAACACAAACCGCAAACATGTTTGATTCCTTGATGTATTACTCCACCCAAGATCAGTGGGATAGAGGGAAAAACTATTTCCCACAACGCCGCTCTTCTATTGATCAAGTCTGCACAAAGTCCTCCCTATTGAGCCGATGAACACAGAAGGCGAACCATGAGAGAACTGAGACCACTACTGGTGGATGAAGACCCTGAGAGAACATAAAGGTCTTGAAGAATTCTAAGGATGGTTTTTCTTGACCAAAGTGGGAAACCAGTGTCAGATCATGAAATGATGAGGCCTCATTGAGTTTATCTAATGAAAGATCCATCGAGGGGAAACCATCAACTCACCAAGAGAAACTTGGATCCAGTTAGAAGGAATGGATATTGGGGAAGAGAGAGGCTATAAGGGGAGGAGGAGCACCAGAAAGCACTTCTTTGAATGATTTCTTTCTTGGGAGATCTAGAAATACCCCATGATCCTACAACCCTTCTAGGAAGGCCTTCGACGCTGAAGAGTAGGGGTTTGAAGAGCAACCCCTCAAAAAAGGTGATGCGGGGATATGAGGAGCGTGAGGTGCACGATCTTCCATTTTTCTGATATACCACTCTATTTATATAGATATTATCTAATAATGACACCTATGACTATAATAAATACATTATGGTTGTTTTGAAATTATGAATCAGACGCCCTCATAACACATAGTGCAGACTTAATTAATAAATTAAATAACTATTTCATTTAAACAAATGAAGTTAATGGATTAATGATAAATCATTAAAGTTTTAAAATTTTAATAATAAATAAAATAATTTATGTTATTTTATTATACATGTTTTACAGGACATTTATAGAAATTCTAAACTCAATAAAAGGAATTTCATCTCAATTTCCATCATTAAAGAATATTTTGATATTATTCACATAAATTATTTTATATGGTTAATATAATACCCTTTTTTCATGTTATATCATGAATATTTCATACTTCACTATATTCTATGTTGAAAATTATATTAATTCATCCAAGGGTATTTCACATGAACATTACCAAGTGGTAAAATATTTCCAAAATGAAATTCCTTACATGGGATTACAAATCTTTTTATTAGACATTGTTATGTCATGATTATGTGTGAACTAATATCTAAATTGTTTTATTCTATATTTACACATTTTTCTAGATTTACATTTTTTACACATAATCTCCCCATTTATTAATTCTTAATTTAATGATATGATCATTTTATTGGTTAAGAATCTCAAATTTATGCTCCTTGGAACGTAAGTTTATGATATACCCCCATCTTATTTTATGAGGTGTATATACTTCCACATTGAAATGTTATATCTTGAATATACTTATGTTAATGATATATTGGGTTTTATTTTATGTTATTATTTTAAGTGTCTTATGATTGAAAATCAACCAATGTGGCAATGTCTTTATATTACAATCTTTTTTTTCTCACGAATTGTTTATGTTCGAGGTTCATTTTCAATAAAAATATATGATACTATTTTCATGAACCAAATATAGTTTCTTATACGATGATTATTAATGTGGTTCATATTTTTAATTTCAATTTCTTCTATTATTCATTAAATAGACATCATGAAAATTGATTGTGAGTTATATCGATCTAGAATCTTACTTTAGATGAGGAATATTTCACTTCAATATCCATATTTTCTAAAATGATTAAAAGAATATTTTTTTAGGAGATAAATTAATTCTTAAGTATGTTTTAAATGATCTTTTTAATTTATTTAAATGTTTTTTAAAAAGAAATTTCTAAAAAAAAATTAAATGGGTTTATTTGGATTCCTTTTTAAAAAATGCTTGAAAATAATATTTATTATTAACATTTACAACATGAGGGGATTTTCCTGTTGTCATGGCTATTATTTTCATTTAAGAATCATTTATAAGTTTCCAATGTAGTTTTCAATGAAAAATAGTTTTATAATATTTAATAAATTTTTGGTTTTAAAATTTTATTTTCAAAATTAAAGGGATATTTTCTGCAATAATATTTTAATAATATTTTTAATGATGTTTCCAATCCTCAAATACAACAACCCTTGATATCATGAATTTTCCAATGGGTATATTTTTTAATTGTACCATACTTATTCTTTATTTGGATGGATTATGATTGATTCAAATATATTTACAAGGATCTCATTTCTTTTACATGGGATAATCATGTTATGGAAGGAATGATGGTTCTTACTATAAATTTTATGATTAAATGAAAGTTATTTATAATTTATTTATGTTATGTTTCTTGTCAATTGTTTTTTATGATTGGTGGTTCCATTATAAACCAAGGATCGGTGGTTCCACTATAAACCATGGATGGGTGGTTTCATTATAAACTAGAGACAATTGGGTTTGTGATATCTATCCAATGCATTAGGTATGGAAGTCAACCACATGGTTATTCCATTTTCAAGTGTTATTTTAAGAGTGATATTGCAATTATGTCCCAGGTTAACTATAAAATTTATCTATGCTTGATATTGGTTTTCAAATAAATCTTATGAGATTCAAAGGTAAGATAATGATTTTATGCTACTTATTATGGGTAAAAGGATTTGGGTTTTTAATTTTTTATTTGATCAATATTAAAATGATTTCCTCGTGATTATTGATTAATATATATCCTTCCTTTTTAAAATACATATTCCATGTTTCTTAATGGATGATCCATCGATTGATGGGTATAAAATCCCTTATATTAGGATCATGAACTATAATTATGTCATCATACCCTAATGCTTATATTTCACTCATTGATTACATACAATTAGTAATTATTATATGTACTGTTACTGAGCATTTGAGTGTGCCCTTCTTATGTTTTCATTTCCCCAGGTTATGGTGAATGATAATAAATAATTTGAGTCTAGAAAGGTTTAACATGTGAATAAATTTGGGGGAGATGTTGAAGTCCTAATACAGAATTCCAAAAGTTGGGAATAGAGGAAAAAATAATCTCTTAAAGTTATTAGTGCTATTTTTGTATTATTTTTTCTTAATCTCTAAAACTCTAAACCTAAAATTTCCTTCTGTATATAAGTAATCTACTGTCTCTTTTTGATGTTGTATTCTCTAGATTACAAAAAATGTGTTATAATTATCTATGTCAAATCCATAAATATAAATTTTATGTTTTGAGCATAAAATATAGAAATTTGGCATCATGATCTTTATACTAACAGAAATTAATTTAATATTAAAAAGTAAAACTCAATAAAAATATTTATTTTAGAAAAAATCTTTCTACGTATCAAAATGTTTTTATACCAAATTAAACCATAAAATTGATTCCAATCAACATAATTTGATTTATTATCAATACAATAAAATTGACATCACTTTAAAACAATTTTAAAACAACATTTAACTTTTTGAATTCTTCATACAAAATTACAATTTTAGTTACAAATCAATATTTTTATCTATTCAATAGAAAATAATTATTTTCATAAAAATGCCTTATATTAACACTATGATATCTTTGATATTCTATCTTAAAATTTGAAATTATTTTTTTAAAATAAATTTCAATGTTTTATAAAATAATTATATTATTTCATCAGAGATATAAATAAATTCCATTTTTGAAGAAAACATATTTTGAAGAATAGAATGACTTTACAAAAAATTGAGTTCTTATTTCCTAATAATTTATCAAAAAAGTTTAATTTACTATGAACTATATATATTTCATAATTCGGATACTTCAATATATATTTTCTAATTCAATGGTTATTTTATAACAGTTATAAAATAATAATATTCTACTATTTGTTTAAACACAATGTTTTGTGTTGTATACGCTATCAAACATAGGGTTATTTTATAATTTAGGGTGTTATAGTTTTTTCTAAAAATTGACGATTTTGATCTCGATCTCCTTTGATGACTTCAAAGATCTACTATTCATAGTTAACATTCATCTTCTATATATTATGACATTGTATGTCACCAAAATCCACAAAATTAAAACTTCATGAGGTGAAAATTACTATTACTTTTATTTATCCACATATATCAAACTTTAAAGTACATTAAATATAATTGTTAAGTTCTTAATGGTTGAGAATTTTTTCACTATATCTATATCAATGTTCTATTAAAAATTAATGGATTTTTCATTGGTCGTTCACCATCATATTTATGACCTTGTTTATCTATGACACTTATTCTTTGAGCACTCAACATTTATTCAAAAAAATAGTGCCTCAATTTACCCTTTCTTTAAAGACTTTATCTAAGAATTTCGCAAAATTAATTCTTCTTTTGTACCATATATATTAATATCATATTTATTCTTCCAACATAAATAAAAGATTACCACCTCAAGTGACATTACATTCTCATTAATAAAAACATTAAGATCATTAATGATCATGGTTTTTTCCTCAATAATTAATCTATAATTCATAACTTCGTTAAATTTCACTTGATTCTTTTTTTTTTCTTATATTATCTACTCAAGATAATTTTCATGGGATTTAATTTCATTAATATTATACAAATATTATTTTTACTATATAGAACCATGGAATGGATTCCACTACCCATTTCCCCAATCTAGTTAGACACATGACCTCAAGAATTCCTCCCTGTATGCTAAAGGATTCCGACTAGGAATGAGGTCCTAGGTTTTATCCATATGGAGATTATTACCTCTTGATTAAATTATAGCACATTGAAAGATAATAATGATAGGTAAAAGAAATAGAAATAAAAAAATATGATGGGAATAATAATAAATCATCCAAACGTGACTAAAATGTGGAAGCTAAGTCAATATCAAATAAAAAAATGATGATCACGTCATGATGATTTACCAAAAAAGTTATCTATATTGAATAAAGGAGAATAAGAATATACAAAATGCTAAAAAAATACAATAATATCCAAATATACCTACACTATCATTAAGATCATAGGATTGGTCCTCTTCTGCCAAACTCTATCCTAGTACTAAGAATTAAACAATAGATGCTGGGAACTTCCCTTTTTTATATCCCAACAATCATGAAATATTTTGGTGTACTATAGGTGGACCGAACAGTGCGTAAGATATACATAGTACGCCATGACCATTGGTATCATGAAATATCCATAATTCTTATATAAAAATATTTTTTAACAATTAATTATAAGGGTAAAGAAATAAAAAAACACATTAGTCTAGGTTTCTCATGGGATACCTGACCGACACTACCAGCTCCGTCCTAAGAAAAATTTCTCTTAATCACGTTCAACCTATAAAAATATAGTATATATTTGAATGTATAACAATATATATACTTATATTTTTATACCAGGAATGTTCAGTCAGAGGAAAAACCTCTGACCATTTATTAAATAGAAATAAAAAGTGTAGTAAACAAGGAAATGGGTGAGGGCGAACATCTTTCCCAAACCCAATCAAGAGTTCCCACCAAAGACAGACAGTTACATACCAAAAAATCACTCGCAAAACCTAAAATCCATTTCGTTGAGTCAACACATTCAACCAGCAGCATTTCTACAACATCAAAAAAATAACCACTTCTTTCCTGCTTCCAGCATCAACAAGACATCACCACTGCAATCGTGAGTTCATTCCAATATGGATTCCCCAACATACATCCATTTCACCTCCAACAACAGTTAAATAGCTGGTAACCAGTAGATTCACAATCAACCATGTCAATAGCACCACCACAATAGCACCAATTTCACATCCAATCAAACAATAATTCATCTTAACCAGATCAAAGCCTGGAAAAAACTTACAGGAGCGCCAAAATGAAGGACCTACCCCCTCCAGAACACCGAAGCCGACCCCGATCACAGCGTCACCTACGAGAGCTGAAGTCGATCTGGAACGAGGCCGCGCTGAGATCGCAGAGTCGGAGAGCAAGCTAAGGCCAAAGTTGAGCACACCGTAGCCCACACTGAGCACACCACAGCCGTGAAGGAATCCCGAGTTGACGGCGGATAGCAGAGGAGAGCTGACGACAAGCGGACCACCTCTACGACACGGACCCGAAGCCAAAGGCATGACCAGGCCAACACTGAGCATACAGAAATCGACATCAAACACCCGTATCTGCAAAGGGCTCCAGGAGCCAGAAGGATCTTCACCACAACCTGAAGCCGGACCACTCAGAGTCGATGCACGCCTATGCTGAGCAGATCCGAAGCCAGAAGTGATGAAGCTGTCACAGAACGAGCCAGTGCCGACACCGAGCACACCCGAAGAAAAACGAGATCCTGAAGCCGAGAAGTGCAACGAAGACACTGACGAGCCAAGAACGAAACCAGACCCCACAGATCCACCGCCCATCGACGTCGATCCAAGATGAGAAGGTTGTTGTCGTGGCCAGGCCAAGCCGGAGGAAGGGAGAAAAAAAATCCTTAACCGAACAAGGAATACATATTTCTTAATATATAATCATAAAAAGTTCATAATAAATAATAATCATGATCTCATCCAAGGATATCCATAAGGAGGATCCCATGTATTGCTCTGTGGGAATGATAAGTATCCTTCACTATAATACTATTTACAATGTCATTTGTAAGTGTAACAAAGGTATCACTCTCAGAATGGCCTTAAGACATATCCCTTTAATCCAATCCATTGTATTCTATATTGGGAAACAAGTATCACTCTTGTCATGAAATAGAAACATTTCCCACCAAGCCAGTCCATGGTAATCCTGGATAAGAATAAGTATCACTCAGGAGTATGGTACACAAGGCATTTTCTTTGTGAGCTCGTATAAGGTATTCTATAAAAGAAACCAATTATTTCTCCCAGTATATTTAAATTTCTCTAAAAATTATAATTATTAATCCTAATTATCTTTTCCAAGGTATCCTTATGTTATAACCCTTTTATCCCCTTCTTCTTAATTTAGGGGTATTTTTTTAGCTTTGCATGAAATTCACACAGCTTAAGCAAGAATTATAATCATACCAAGAGGAAATTCACACTCTTTAATTAGTGTTTTAATTATGTTAAATCCATGATTCTCTTATTCCTTTAAGGATGAAACACACTTTGTGGTATCTCACATTGAGGTGTTCACCCAACAGCTTTAATTAATTCATTTCGAGGACTACATTAAACATGGGAATATCATTTAATTTAATTAATTAGACATTTTCTAGGCGTCACTAGAGAAGTTCTTCATGTGGAAAAATTGAACATGATAAATATAATTTTACTTTTAGGTAAAATAACTATACCACTAAACTTAGGTTGGTAGAAAAACCCCACATCTATTTCTAGACATTGAATCAAAGTAGAATATGAGAGAGAATAGAAAAAAACTAAAATAAGGATTATTATCTCATAAAATTAGTGTAAAAGAAGAAGATAGAAACCATGAAAAGAAGAAAGTGGATCAGATATTTTTCCAAGATGGATCCAATAAGATATATGGTGGCTCAATATGAGCCTAGATGAGGGAGATACCTCAAAGAATAGAAATGGGGAAAGTGGATCTCTCCCAAGGCATGCATTCTCTTTGAACTAGATGTTGGAGAAAATGGGGCCTGTCTTATTAATGAAAAATATGCGGGAAAGGTAAATATTCCCACTTTTTAGGAGGTGAATAGTTTCTCCACATGGTTTTACAAACCTTTCACTAACCTTACTCCAGATAAACTCTATGGATAGTGTCCATGCACTATTGGGGAGCACAATTTTTCATACTATTCTCTACTTTTGTCCTCCCATCTAATTAGCCTTACAACACCCTATACAGTTTTTCCAAATCATGGGGGGGTCATGTCCACATATTGGGGAAACCATAGGAATAGCCTTTTCCTCTATAACTCGAATATTTGGGATCCAAACAAGCCTAGGACACTCATATGACCTTTTTGAGGATGTAGGGAACATTCATAAGGATAAATATTGGGTTTAAAAAAGAAATTAATAAGTTTGTAACTCATTGGAAAATTTGGGATGTTACAACCCCCTATTAAACAACTCATCCCTGAGATTCCATTCTGAGGGTGATAAAACATCGAATGAGAAATGTATCATCCATTGAGCATGTACATAAGAATCTTTATCACATGTCTCATCTTGTAAATGTTCATGCTACCATAGTGCCCATTCTAGAAGAGCAGACCTTCCTTATAGATCCTTCTTTCTCTAATCAAAGATATTTATAGGATACACCTCAAAGGATGCATCTACATCAAGAAAAATATCATTTGGATCAAACAAATGAGATGTTTTGGAGTAATTGTAGTTAAGTTTCAATACAAGGAATATTTCATGAATATTTCAATACCTTTAAGGTAATTCTAACTAATATCCTACAAAACTGACTCCCTATAAGTTCTCGGACTACTTGATGTAAAGAGGTGATAGTATTACGTGTCTATAAATCTTTCTATGAACCAATATTAGAAAAAATCATAGAAATACCATATATCCCACATCAAAATTCATAGGTCAATGATGATGATTGGTATAAGAATTTTATCTGGTTAAATATGTAACCAAATACTTCTAAATCATTTGTACCTACTCTGAAGTCTTATGAACAAGATGGGGTCCTAGTATAATGGGGAACATTGGTAAACTGGGAATTTATGTTCTATATGATAGAATGGGGAACATCGTAAAGGTGAGAAATATCTTGAATATAATTCCTCCCAATATCTTGAACATAAAATTTATCTCAAATAATTTCTAATTGTGAAACATTGGTAAAACTATTGAAATTCACCCATACTACATTGCTTTCACGATGTTATCCCAAAAATATTTTAAAAAAACATATATTGACATTATCCCATTTCCATTTTGGAATGGATAAAGGCTGTATAAGTCAAGTAGGCCATCAGTTCTCAGCCTTCAGCTGTTGACAGGTAGAGCACTATGGGATAAAACATCCAACCCCAATCTTTAATCCTAGTAAACAATACTAAAAAGTATGTCTTTGTACATATTAATAATATTGGGGTGTACTACCCAAATGGAGTTATGAGATTCATGCGTCAATCCTTCTTGTATGTCTATAATCACCCAAACATTCTCATGATAGTGCAAGATCTGATTATCATCAATAACCCAACGAGATGGTGGAACCTCTCTTGATAAAATCTCCCTTAGGACTGGGACCTTGATATCTAAATGTTTTCTCATCCTTACCCATTCTATAGAGGAATATATCACAACCAAATATGAAAAAATAGGCTTTCCATGATTTTCCCAAACCTCAAAGTGCATCTCAAAAAATATTACCACAAACTATCACTCAAAAATGAGCACATGGATAGCTATGTCTGTGTCTTCCATCTGAGGGAATCATCTCCATAATTTCCTTTCTGGGTGTATAACTAAGAAAATCATTGACTAACTAAAGGTATTCTACCCATCCACAGTGTCTGATAAAAAAGTCACAATTTTTTGAAATGTATTTGAGATTTTTCTAATTCATGTAAATGATGAACCGCTCCCCCAAAATATATTTCCTTCAATAGCACCAATAATTAACCAAAAAATCTCACTTGGGTCATGCATAGGGTAATTTCACTCATGTAGTATCAATTGGTGGAACCCATACATCACAACTTGATCATTCCTTACCATAACTACACCAAGACTGATTCCAAATACATCACAGTAAACAATATTTCTTCTTCCCAAATCTAGCAGATTTTGTAGTGGTGTTGAAGTTATTCTTCTCTAATTATCCAAAAGGGATACTTCATAGGCCTCTAACCATAAAACATAATTCCCTATTTAATCAATCACGTGAGAGGTGATGCTAGGCCTGAGAAGTCTATAATAAAATGATTTTAATAGATATACATCCTCAAGAAACTACCACTATCTATGAAGTTATGGGAATACTCCTAGGAAACCATAGCTCACACCTACTCTGGGCCAATATAAACTCCATCCTCAAAAATGATGTGACCCAAAAAATGAACCTTATCAAAAAAAGTGGCATTTAAATATATTATCTTAAATATGGTGCTCTATTAGTCTATTCATCATGTTCTCAATATGTCTTACAGGGTCTTGTTGGGTATGATAATACATTAATTTATCATCCATCAATACTACCACAAATTAATTCAGATATGGGTAGAAATTCTAATTCATTAGGTCCATAAAACATCTGGCATGTTCATGAGGCTGAATGACATAACCAGATGATTGTACAAGTCATATCTATTATGGAATGTTGTACATGGTATATCTATCAGTCTCATAAGAAGCTGATGGAATCTGGGCCTCAAATCAATCTTGGATAAAATCATCACCTCTTGTATTTGGTTTAAGATGTATCTTATTCGAGGTAGTGGATATGGATTCCTAATAGTAACCTGGATCAACTGATTGTAATACAAAAACAATCGGAGGTTTATTTCTAAATTATTTTTAAAAAGGACAGGTGAATCCCATGGAGAAGTACTAGGTCATATAAAACTCCTAACTTATAAGTATTATAACTTTTTTTGAGTTGCTGAAGCTCGGTAGCTTCCATCCAATAAGGAGGACTGGACTCTAGTTTAACTCTTGGCACCAGCTCAATGGTGAACTCCATCTCTCTCACGAGAGGTAACATAGAGAAGTCATCATAGAAAACATCCCTAAAATGATCCACCACATGAGGTCATTTGATACAATAAATTCTCTAATCACTCTTTAAGATACTATCTATTTGGGATGTTAATCCGCTGATCCCACATTGCCCCAGTCGGGCTCAACTTTCTTAGACATACCATTCTCAATTATGAACATAACTGATACCCTTGGGAGATGTCAAATAAACCCCATTATGGTAGAAATCAACATGTGTATGGTATAAAACTAACTAGTCCCTCCCAATAAGGATATTTATATCTATCATCTGATGTATAATAAGTTTCCAGAGGAAGAGATATCTACCCACCTCAAGAAGGAAATCCTTACATTGTCATATACTATCTGACCATTTTCCCATAGGATTATCTTGGGTCATAACACCTCAAATGTTCTCTATTTCCCACCCAAGTATCACTATATTTACCATAGATTAAAATTATTTTGATAAGCCTATATCAAACTGGTCATAAACTAATGTAGATGATACAAGAATATTTTATTGGACTATAAAAGGATATTTACTCTACTCCCTGAGATTAAAATGCACTATATAGATATGTCTGTATCTAGAGACATGAGATAAAACATGAATATCCTCAGAAGGTCCACTATTTTGGTGTTGTACCTATGAAGTATTTCTACATCAACCATGAAACACTCTTCAACCTGATCATCCAGTAGTATTCTAGCTCCCTACCTAGAATGGAGCTACTAATCGTATACCCAAACATGGTATTGGTACTGATCCCTTTTTATTAGGCACTAAAGGGAAATTTTAGAATAATCACTGAATATCAATAAAACTGTCATAATCTTGACACTCAATTGGGTCCCTCAAACATTGGTGCTTCTTATGCCCCTTCTAGCCACACTGGTGAAAACCCACATAACTTTTGGTGCATGTCATCTAGCATTTGTTGCTACCATGAGAAGACTCTAAATGATGTTTCCTACCACTACATGAACTATACCCCAATGTTAATGATGATAAACCCAAGTTCACATTTCTATCTTAACTCAGGTTTTTCTCTATGATGAGGGTTTGGTTTAATATATATAAAATAGTGGTCAGTTTAAATACATCCAACTCTAATAGAATGGCTTGCACAATGTCATCCTTGAATCCTCTCATGGTCATAAACTCATTATCAGTCCGTGTTGATGAAAGACTTTTAATATTAGTGAAATGATATGAATAATCCATCATGGGAATGACACACAGTAGTAGGTACATAATCTCTCAATTTCTATCCACTCTCATCTTGTATGGAATGATGTAATCAAATAAATTTTCTTAGAAGTCCTCTATGTCCATACACTGATGAAAATAAGCCTAAGAGATGACATCCCACCAATATTTAGCCCAGTCATAAAACATAAAGTTATTGATCTTGACCCAAAACACTATAGGTATCTTCAAGATGCTTAAACATAGATATTATAGAATATATCCAAGATTCAGTAGCTTGAGGGTTGTTATACCTTGAGAAAGTGGTAGGAAGTTTCCCCTAAAATTCATACATAAACTCTTCCATTGTAGGTTCAGGTCATGAATTTACCTATACAGACTAAATGAATCACAAGAATATCTCTTGAAACTGAGTATCAATTCCGAGTAGAGGAAGAGTGGGTAGTCCCTCTTGTGCCAATATATCAAATGATATTGGTGGCTTAGGGTCCGCCACTTCCAGATAATTGTTTTTACCTCCCTCATGGTGCATGACTCAAGGATGTCATTAAGAAATATCTCTATTATTTCTAAGTAAATTCCTTATATAATATTTAACAGCATATAAGATCAATACCATAGTAAAGGATGGCTACATCACCTTCTTATGAATGAGTCGTACCACTCTACCTTCACTTAATCTAGGTCTAGGTGATGAGAAATGTCACAATTGATCCAAAGAGACACTACATACTGCCCACTATTATGGATTGGTTATGGTTAAGGTCTTATATAACACCACATAGGTTCTGGTATATGGAGTTTCAATTGCATGGTATTGAGAAAAACACTCTTTACTTTTCAATTTGCATTCCCATATAACGGTAACCATTTAATACAAAATTTAAAATTTATTTAAGTTTATATTTCTTTTTATACATATGGATATCATATTCCAATTATATGTGTCATGATTCCCAATTTATAATGGCCCATACTAGATATAAATTTAAATTGTTAAGTCATTTAACTGCAGCCTGACCTTTACATCTTATATAAAGATGTAACAAGTATTGTAAAATGATTTGATTCAATGAATTACCATTATTAATGTCTACAAGTAGTTTCTTAATAAATTTCAATTTCAATTCAAGCAGTAAAATAAACTAATGTTTCATAATATGAAACTAGTGGCTCATGGATCAAATATGGAATCATTGGTTCATTAAAGTGTCATCATCAATCTATATCAGAAAAAACTACTTAGATTGATGCAGAAACATTAATCAATCCAATCATTTTATACTTTTATGAATCATTAGTGCATTTATATATATAAGAATTAAGGAACTCACAAAAATTAAATTCAATACAAGCTATACAGAAACAAGATGTATCTATATGGAATTGTATAATGTAGGAATTGGGAACCCTTAAGATCTTATATAGATTCATGAGATGATACGTCCTTGACGTACCGGTCCAAGGAAAAAATAATTCCATAATAATAATAATATAAATAACAATAATGTTATAAAACATGTGTATTACCCAATGGTAAAATAAATGGAACTATAATTGGCATAATCTAATAACCATTATATCCCAATCTGGGTAATTTAGCATTTACCCTCTATGTCAATTAACTACTATAAAAATAAACTCATTACAAAATTCTAAAATGTTCATAGTCTCCAATACAATACCAAAATAATCAGACAAAATGAAATAATATCCTATAATACCACATTATACCATCCCAAACTAGAAACAACAAATTAATTCCCAAATCTGGCTGACCACATGACCTTAAGGACACCTCCCAATGCATCAGAGGCTATCTACTATCATTGAGGTCTTAGAATGTGTATGTGGGGACACTATTCCCCCCTAATTAGAGTTTATAATAGAAGTAAATTATAAATATATGTAAAAAAGTTAGAAATAAACAATCAGAAATAGAATAAAAATAAATCATTTAAATGTAACTAACATGTGGAAACTAAAACAATATCATATTCAAAAATGATGATTATATCCAAATGTTATAACAAAAATGTAAGTACATGGGATAAATGGTAGAAGAATATAAAACATGATAAGCAGAAGAAAAATTCCAACATCAACCTCCACTAAAATCAAAACCACATGATTGCTCCTCTACTCCTATACTCTTTCCTAGTATTGATAATCAAACATTGAAAGCTGAGTGCTTCCCTATGTTTATCCCTGAAGTCATGAAATCTATTCAGGAACATAGGTGGCATGAACAGGATATGAGATATACTCAGTAGGACACAAACAAATTTGTCTAGAACAATCTATTATGTGCATATAAAATGAGTCATGTGTCAATAAATCTAAAGGTATGGAAATAAATAAAGAAAAAACATCAGTCCTGGTTCCTCATGGGATACCTGATGGACACTTCTGGCTTCATACTAAGAATAATATCTCTAAACCAAGTTCAAACTATATAAATGTTTTTTATATTTGAATTTATATAAATATGTGTATATTTGTGTGTGTGTGGATACATTATAAGTCTTTTGTACTATGTTTCTATAAAACATAATTGGGCTGTCAGAAACCCAAGTGTAAACAAGGACTGAACTCAGGATTATTCTTTTTCTTGGAGGAAGAATCCTTAGACATGGTATAATGGAATACTTATTTCATAACAAATAGTCATCCTTAGTTATCAATAAATATTCTTCATGAGCCCATATAATGTGATCTGTAAGGAGGATCCAACATATTTCTCTAGAAGAAATATAAACATTCATCACTATAAGAGTTCGTCCAAGGCGATCCATAATTCAATCCAAAGTATCCCTCTTAGAATGGCCTAAATGAATTACCCTCGGTTGTCATCCATGGTATTCCACATAGGGGTCCAACAATCCCCCATGTCATGGTTTAATAACATTTTCCCCAAATCCCATCCAAGGTACTCCACTAGGGTATCTGGTATTTCTCATGGGTAAAGTACATAAGAAATCCACCAGGTGAGCCCATCCATGGTATTATATAAAATAAACCAAGTATTTCTCTTGGTTTATTGAAATTAATTTATAAATTTTAATTATGAAGATTGACAATCCCATGAAAGTAATTTTTAATTTAGGATCCTTATATCACCATTGTCCTAATGTGAGCATATGGTTTTATCATAGAATGAAATTCATGCCACATATGAAATAAGTATAAACATCACAAGGGAAAATTCACAAGCATAAAGTTTTAGTTTAATTAAATTAAATTCATGGTGATCATAGACCATTATGTAAGTCACACCCATTAGGGTGGCTCACATCAATGTGGTTACCAAAAGACATTAATTCACGGGTTTCTAGGACTGAATTAATAATTGGAATTAAATTTAATTTAATTAATTATACATTTGGGAGGCATCCCCAAAGGATTATGTCTTGAGGAACAATTAAACATGATAAATATAATGATACTTTTAGGGAAAATAACTATACCACCAACCATATGTTGGTAGATGATAACTCATTTGTCGTTGGACATTGAATTAACGAAGAATAGAAGAAAAAGTAAAAATAGAAAATTCTCTTGAAAATAGTACATATTTTCTCAGACCAAAATAGAAAAAATATAATATATATATAAACTAATAAAATAAATATTTAGATTGAATATATTACCAAGAGGGATCTGATTTGACAGATGGTGGCTCAATTGGAGTCTAGATGGGCGAGATACCTCAAAGCCTAACAAGGATGAGAGGAGAGTGGCCTCTTGGAATGTTGTCTACTATAACTCAAGGATTATGAAAAATGGGTAAGCCCATTGTACAATAATATGGGAAAATGTAAATATTTACAATTTCTAAGAGGTTCAGTATTTTGGCCACATGGTAGGCCAAAAGGTGTGGCAACCATGCACTAGCTTCTTTCCATGGATGGTGGCCTTTCATGGTTGGGGAGAATAATTTTTCTAACCATTATATACCCATTAATTCCCTTATATGGATCCATGTAGATCCCTACATGATTTTTACAAATTTTTCTAGCTCAATTGCATAGTTTGGGAAAATTGTGTGCCTGACCTTTTCTTCCAAAACTCAAAGATTTGTGCTCTAAGGAAGACTGGAAAACTCATGATATATTACTTACACCATTGGGAACATTCATAAGGATAAAAAAGGGGTTTAAATTGAAAATTATTAAGTTTATACCTCGTATGAAAATATTGGATGTTTCAAACTTCCCCTAATTGTATTTGTTCTTCTTTATCGTTATATCAATCTCCTCAAGTGCCACTTCCATTTCAACTTTAAGGACTATAAATACTTCAAATTAATCATTTTATTCCATTTTAGTTTGATATAAATTCATTTATCCCACAATATTATCTTCTAAATCTAATATAAATTTAGTCTCAACACCGTATAATGGACCATCCTCTGCAAATTCTTCTTTTTCAACTTAAAAAAAACTTCCCTCTGTAGATTCTTCCCACTTCCACTACCTGAGGTGAAGTTCCTAATTGGGAGAAACTTCTTATTATATTTTTAGGATAATTAAACCTTTCCATCCAATTTATAATTTATATTTTTAAAAATTTGATATATGTTTATAATAATTCCATAGTAAAAATGATATATGAGTAATTTACCCTCTAATATTCATTTAAATCTTTTAAAATTTCTAACAATGAGTTAAAAATACTCATCACTTATCTAATCAATAAATTCAGCCTCATTAACATTTATATTATCAAATATTTAGAATAATTTGTTAATGATATCTATGGATTTACATGCATCTCATATGTCACCAACTTATTGGGTAAGTCATAATGAAATAATTCTTCATGGTTCATTTCATCAACTGTTGAAACATTTTTGTTATGCATTTTTTGTTGTCATCTGATAATATTCTTTACAATATCAAAATCCTCGATCTCATGACCATTTATATTAATATAAATAATGATTTTTGAAATATATTTCATGAATCCATCCACATTTTTTCCAAGACTCATCTTTATGTCATCAAGTCTTTTTTTAAGTATAGTAGCTTCACCACCTTCACTTATTTATCACCTTAATATATGATATAAATTTTATCCAACATTATTTTGGTTATTGAAAAATACATAACATTTATATATATATACTTAAAAACTCTATTGATAACTATTTTTGATTACTGACATGATAATCCTATATTTTCTTTTCCACTTCTATCATTAATCTTCTTGTGGAATCAGTCACTTGAATTATGTGTGATGTAGCTTAGTAAACATCAAATCCATGTGATTTTAAAATTTGTTTTCATCATTTTCATACAAATATGAAAATTTTAACTATTAAATTAGGACACTTATTTTTCATTCATAATATTCTCCATGGTTCTGAAATTCTCTATACATATTCATGAAATAATCAATGGATCGGATACCACTTATTCTACCCTATGTTCTTGTTGTACAAACTAATATTTGGTGATTTAAATATTATTTAAATTCCTTCTTTTTTTATTAAAAATAATTTTTTTTGTATTAAAAAATAACCCTTGAATACTTATTTTAAAAATTATAAAAGGAAAAATAGTAAAAAAACATTGACATACAATTTAACATAGTTCACCTATAAAATGATACATTCAATGAGAACATAAAAATTAAGTGTTAATATACCAATTAACCATAGATTCACTATAATGTGATTATAATATTTAGAATAGGCTCACCACTCACAAAATTCAAATATTTTTTCCTCTCATTAGCTTATTGATTTTCAAAATGGATACAAAAGATAATGTTAAAACACAAGACGAATTCACAATAATTATAGTTAGGGTATCGAAAACAAATAGTCAAGGTAATTATCTATGATTCTTTTCCCTTCAATTATAAATTATTAATTAAATAAGAAAAAATGTTTAGTTTAATCTTGATATTCAATGTAACTCAAAATGGTCACACTCCACCTTAAAATTTAAGATATTTAACAAACTTCACTATTTATTAATTGGTTTTTTGCATCCTTAAATGTTCTTTCCTTTAATTTATTTATGTAATTATATTTTATATTCATTATAGCCTATAATATATTTTATGAAGCTTTATATTAAAATTAAAAATTCAAACATTAATCAACAACTAACTCCTCCCACATTAAGTCTAGCCTCTTTCCAAACTTCCACCAAATATCAGTCATTATATTCCTTTCTAGTCTTCAAAATCCAAGTTATAACCATCAAAATAGGTAAAGATGTTCCAAAATAGTGAAACTGTTCATAGCCTCCTATTTTAAAACTTAATGGAATATTATTTGTTTAAAAAATCCATTTTATGATTTTTAAAATACTAATCATAGTGTGTTACTTCAATAACCACAACATATAGCATCTTCAATTTTAGATATTCACTAAAATTCAAAACTCCATGGTTTATTCCTCATTTTGTATCAACTCTATAAAACAAAATTTATAATATGCCTTATATTATTACATGGAAATCTAGGTTTATATTTTAAAAATGGATTTTATAATACCAAAAGGTATTCCACTACACCCATTTGGGACCTCTCCATTTTACATAGTGATTCTTTCAATATAAAACAAAAATTTCAATGGCAAGGAACAAACTTCTCCTCACATTCAAAACTCTAGTTTTTCATGATTTCTTCATATATAAATACCAAAATATTTACTATACTATATAAAATCATTGTTATTTCCATCCAAAATGATTCTATTACGAAATGGAATCCAAAACAATCACTGTAATCTCCCTCTTGTTGTTTTTACAGCTCAATGGGTATCGACATGACATGGTATAAGGAATGGTGATTATATCTATTAAAAATAGTTTTTAACTCTATATTGCATCACATAACTTCAAATATAAATATACCCTTCAAATTTTACCTAAAAATAACAACAAATCCATCATAAAAAACATATGGTTGCAACATCAATAAATAAAAATAGATAATGTGCTAACAATATATTGGAAAGTGTACTCATTCTATGATGAAAAGAAATGATTTCTTATGTATTCAGACTAGAAAAACCCATCACTCTAACACTAGAATATTTACTAATATGGGACACTCGAACTAATATATAAAACCATTATGTTTATCAACTTACATAATATGTGTAATCTAATGCACTTTCATGAACCAATGAGGACATTGATATAATAAAAATTCTCTATCATGACAAAACATTGATGGAAGAAACATGAGAATGTTATATCATTTTGTAATACTAAGAGTGAAATTTTATAATATGTTTTTTTATATCCAATAATAGTATCATCATTGCAATTTCATTCAATTAACAAACATGGGGTGTAAACTAAAATTTACACATCAACCAGAGAATAAAATTTTGAAACTATGGTGACTCAACGATTTATGTTCAATTTTTCAACCGTATGTTTTTGTAATAAAATGTACAATCTATTTATATATTATAATATATAAAATAAGGAAGAATAAAAATAGAAAGGTATTAACTCATAACTAGTTATTAAGATATTACATCAAATTTATGCTATAATGATTTTCCGTTATTGTTTTTATCATGGTGTTACATTTAAATGGTCTTCACAGTTCAATTATTATTTTTTTATTGAGTTATAATTTCATTTTCATTTCATATATGTATTTTTATAAAAAATTTAAAAATTATTTCCCCTAAAATCATCTTCATTATTTTTAGTTATTAATACAGAAACGGTATAAATTTTGTGTTGGTATTATTCCATAATGAAAAGAAGTTTCATTAGTTTTCATCTATTAGAAAATGATTGTTATGATAAGTTTATAAATAAATTTTAAAATGATAATAAACTATTATTATGTTACACACCTCTCAAGTAGTATAGGGGATAGGAAATTTTATTATAACATTGTGGATGAACCACAAGAAAAATATTGTATTCTTTATTTTTATGCTTTCTAGAATAAAATTTTGTATTGTTAATTCAACCCACGTAACCACTAGTTGTGAGTGTAACTGAGAAACAAAATAGTATTAGAGAAATTTTCTGTATTGGATATATTTCAGTTATTGTTAATCCTATCATAAACATAAACATTTAACTATCTCAGTGATAAGTCTATTTCTTTATGGTTGTTAAAGGTATTAATTATGGTTTCTTCTCACAGAGACCACCCTATATTAATGGTAATAACTATCATTATTGGATAACCCATATAGAATCATACTTGAATAATTTTATAAATGATCGATGAAAATAACTATTAAGAACCTACATAATTTTTGAGGTTGATTTAGATATTTTTATTAAACATATGTCTACTGAATATGTTTTAGATTATAATGTTACAAATATAATTTATTATTATATAAGTAAAAAATTTGTTATTCATTTTTTGGATCATAATAAATACTATGATATCTATTGAATTATAAATTTTACACATTATAGAACATTAAATACATAGGTAACCAATAATTCAATGATTATGGTTTAAAACTAAGACTTCAATATGTTCAAGAATGAAATTGCGGATTATATGATCTATAGAATCTGGAAATATTTATTAGAATGAGTGTTTTGGGAGAAAAATTATAGAATTAAAATTATAAGAAAGGATATGTCAATACTTACCTAAGTAGTTGAATTATAATAATGTTGCCATTTATGTAAGAAATAAATTTAACATGTATTAAATGGATGATCTAATTGGCTCACTACTATATTATAAGATAGAGTTGAAGAAAATTATAAATGAATAAACCAAAAAATAAAGTTATTACATTTAAATATACTAATTTTTTATCTTTTGAATCATTTGATAATGAAAAACTTATTATTGATAATGATTTGTCACAAATAGAAAAAAGGATAAAGGGAATCTTATAGAAGAGAAAAATAACAAAAATATGAAAATAGAGACTATAAGAAATATAATAATAGAAAAGAAAAGAAGTTAATTGAAATACTAATTTCAATTACTCATATATTACATGTGATAAATACAATAATAAATGAACCATTAATATAAACTATTCAATGTTGAATAGTGAAAGAGAAGTAAAGATCTAAAAAATATAGTGGAAAGGATATATGAATGTATCATAGTGTTAAAATTAGAATTTTTCATCATGTAATGAATTTAAACCTGATAAGGAATTAGATAACATTTTCTTGATGTATAACATTGAATAGGTCAGTTATTATGACCCTGTATTAAATTTTGATAATCATAGTGTTTAATATTTAAATGGTTCATATTGTAAAAATCATAATGAATATGAATAAATTAGTGGCCTTTATAATAAATTAATGGAGAATCATAAAATAGTGATTGGGAATAATAAATGTTAAACATTAGAGGTTAAAAATATGACAGTATTTAATGTTTTAAAATAAATTTTAGAGTATAATATAGTACAGAAAAATAATGTTGTAATTGAAAAGTAAAATTAGTACATGGATGATTTCAAAAATAATAGAGAAAAATATAATAAAATAATTTATCTGTAAAGAATATATAGGATAAGGAATGTAATATGTTATAATGTTCAGTTTCCTAAAATCTAGTGAAACTTATTAATTAATAGAATTACTGGTAGCATAACATCTTTAATGTTTTTCAATTGTGGCATGTGATGATATTATTACAGTGTATGTTCCCAAAAAAAACTCAAAATTTGGGCCATACATTATATTTTATTCATAAATTATATCTTGTAAATTGATTTATAATTTAACTGCTAAAATTGTTCGGGTCCAAATGGCTTAGTAACTAATCAAGTCAGATTCAAATTTTCTCGGGTACCAAATATTTCTTTTATTAAATTATTTTAGAAAAGAATATTTGTTTTAAAAAGAATTAGATTTTGAACATGGATAATTAGATATCATTTCACCTAACAGGAGATCTATCAAAATTCAAAAAAAATTAACAAATGTGATAGTGGAAATTATTCTTTTTGAGAAAATTAGAAGGTTGAAATAAAAGGTTTTGGTGAGGTGTGATTTTAATATTAAATTTTTATTAATAGGGTTATATATATTTATTTATTTTTAAATAATATGATTAAAATTCTCTTATAAAGTGATAATGCATTGTTTTATGAATTAAACAATGATAAATAAATTTTTCTATGAATGATTCATCATATTTTGATAACAATATTAGGGATAAAATTTATTTTATTTACCATGATGAGTTGAATATAGAAAATGTTATGTGTTTAAATGTTATATATATTTATCATTATGGTATATAATTCATCGAAACTAAAATTTTAAACTATTCTTTTAGCTTATGAAGTACAATAATGTACCATAGCTTCTTAAATTAATGGTTTTCAAGAGTTTGTTTTTAAACCTTGTATAAATGGAAAACAACATGAGGAATCATTGAAATTAATAAATTATTAATGTACTATAAGAACATTAAATCTTATGAACTTTGACCTATTTTTACCGACATAATTTTAATATACCGAATGAAAGAGGTATACTTATTTTTATTTTGGATGACTATACCATAACCATATGTGAATAATTTCTAGAAAATAATTTTAAGACATTAAAATCATCTCTAGATACAAAAAAATGTTTAGAATGATAATGGTTTAATGATTGATTAAATTAGAAGAGATCTTACTAGAGTGTTATAAAATAATATGTTGATAATATCTATAAAGAAAATTGGAATTTGGTTCAATTCTTTTCACCATGGACTTCATATCAAAATGGAGTAGTAGATAACAGAAATAAAAATTAGTAAGAGATAGTACAAGGGCTTGGCCATATAACATTACATAATCTTGAATTAAATTAATAATTCACATTGAGGATATTTTCAGGTTTAGAGTATTAGAGAATTAAGACATAACTATTACATCTCTATGATTAAAAAGTAGACACATCTACTCAGTTTCCATTTTTTCACAAAATACAAACTCTTGAACAAAAGAGTCATGTCTTGTTCCATGTTTTAGACAGCATGACATTTCCTTGATCCCATCCTTGACCCTATTACATTTTATTTCCTGTGAAAAACATTTCAAAAACATTGGACGAGCATAAAAAGATCAGTAAGGGATACACAAAAAAAAAAAGAAAACATTAGATCATAAATATATACATAACATAATCTTTTTAACATACCTCATGAAATCATATGATTTGTGAAATAAACATTGAAATCATAAATCATAATGTTAACCTGATTCATTCATAACATTCTTATGTAGGGAGTAACCCTCATGGTTATGTTTGGAATACCCATCATAGTATATTCCCCAAATCTCTTTGGGTAAACCTTAGCGTTTAACTCCTTCACGTTACCCAATGCATTGGAGAGCTATCTCGGGCTCACCTTCCCTTAGTTTATCATGGAACCACCTGAATTTATAAACAATTCCCAAAAACCATAACATAATTGTATCACATAAAACATGCATAAAGGAAACATATCATTTCCACATTTCAATCACAAGATATCAATACAACACATTGATATAATCAAACCATTATCAAAACCATTTTCAATACCAAAATAAAAGAAAATTAAAACATGGTATTTATTTTTCTTTTAAAAAATGTTATGTCTTGTAGGGGAAGCCGAAACTCAAATAATGTTCACGACGACGGAGAAGTCGTTGTCGCTGCATACGTAAGACAAAAAAACATTCCTTTTGTCGTTTGGTAAAATGCTTCGTGTAAAAAGATTCCTTTTGAATGAAATGGAAATTCAAAAGTGTTTTATACACCGTATAAAATAGAATCATTTAGAAATTAAAAGATACCTCAATGAAAGGAGATTGAGATGAAGTCCCATACAAAGATGGTATCCTTAGATTAAGGATAAATCAATTACATAATTATGTGTGACAAATATAAATACATAAAATAAATGTGGATATTAAGTGTAAAAAAATCAGAGGTCATACACACATATTCACAATACGACATAATCAAGAAGTAGAGGTTTAACCCAAATAATTGAAATTAGGTTAAGAAGTTCCCTTACAGACATTCAATAGCCTAACGGCGTCACTTTAAAATTCAAAAAATGAGTTTATGAGAGATAAAAAGGGTATCTCATCACTTGGACATAAAATTTACAACAATAAGGATATATAAGAACATATCCCAACATAAGAAGATGTAAATTAAAATACCTAACAAACAGAAGTCTTTTAAAAAGAGGAGGGTGAAATGTTCCCTTACCGATTTGGGTAACTTTCAAAACTTACAACCCATGAAATAAGAACTATAAAATGTTTATGTAAATACCCATAAACGAATGTATATTACACAAAGAGTAGAAAAATGGGAAGTACAAACACCACTCAACGGAGATAGTGAAAAATATAGCATGAATCTCACAGGAATAAATAGTGAGATAAAACCCCCTTACATCATTGTAATAAATCGAGTCGTATGACCAAAAGATAATAAACACCAAATGAGTCATAGAATACCATGAATATAAATAAAATCATGATAATATATATCAAATGGTAGTACACAATACACCACATGAAATAAATAAGTGGCAAAGAATGGAAATCTCACAAAATTAAAAGTGAGATAATAACATTAGATGGAAAAAGTAGTTTTAAAAAGGGCTCTCCATCAAAAGGTGGTTAATCTACCTTTTAAATAACATTAGAATATTTATGCATAAAATCAAATTCATTTCTTATTTTAAGCCTCTAACTTTTATTGGATAAATGTAAAAATATTTAACAAACATATATAATCATTTTTTAGTTAGTTCTGTTCATTCCTTCCATTACAATATCTAGGCGTTAACTAACATTTAAAATAATATTATCATATTATTAGTGTGCGGCGTATGATTTCAATGAAACTTGTTGTTGCATATTGGGTACGCCATAGAAAATTGCATTCAATTTAATGTAATATTAACATTTTATTCACAACTATTAATAAATATGAAAATGTCATATTCTTTATTTACCTGGGATATTACAGATAGAATGGATTGTGTTGGATGAATATGATTTTCTTAAGTAATTTCAGGTGGAATCTATCAATATGGTCTTCAATGTAATCAATAGGATTTTACCAAGGGAAATTCTAAAGAACAATTTTTAAAAATTATATATCAGATGGAAATAAAATTATGGATTTTTTAGGTATTTGGGTGTAAGGTATTCATCATAGAAATTAAGAAAAATCCTAAAAATTTTGACTCCATGTGAGATAAAGGAATAATTTTAGGTTACACTACCCAAAAAAGTATGTAGAGTTTATAATAAAAGTGATATGTATTTAAAATACTCAATAATTGTTATATTTAGTGAGGCAGATCCATTATAGAGGACTATTATTTTATAATATATTTAGGAATACTTTTTATATCACTATCTGGATGTTTCCAAACCCCCTGAAAATGTAATTTAAAGATAATATAGTTCAGTTGAGGTGGATACTAAGAATTCTAAACCTTGAGTGTAGAAGACGTAAAGAGAATAACCCATATAAAAAGTTATTGGAGATGTAGAATCTCAAATCCAATATAAAAATAAAGTTATAAATAATTATTTACATTATAAATTCATATCATAAAAAAACCCAACTAAGATTCTGAAGCTTTTAGGGCCTTAATTGGGTCATAAATAAGAAATAAATTTAAATCAGTTTTCATGGAAAAAAGTACGTATGATAGTAAACCCCCACCCCCCAAAAGTTTAATAAGTTATGAGGACAATGTGGATTCTCAAAAATAATTTGGATGAATCTAAAAATATTATGTGATAAAACTCATGGTCAGTTACTCAAAGATGCGGTCTGGAAGAAGTAGTAGACCATAGTGGGGTATTTTCACAAATTAATATATTGGAAGTTATATATATTTTAATATCAATTGATTCCCACATGGGATTCATGGTTATAGAATATGGGTGTGAAGAGTTATTTACTCATTGAAATTACATCGAGAATGTATATTTTAAACAACCACCCGTATTTGAGTTGGAAAATAATCCCCAGAATTTTTTAATACTTATAAAAGATTTTTATGAAATTTTGAAATCTACTCAAGTAGGGTGTGAAATGATATCTTTGTCTTTGTTGTAGAACCATATTGATAAAGATAAATTGGATCCTATCTTTTCTATTAATAATTACTCAATGTATATTCTAATAGTGAAGATATATAAAAATAATAATATATTTGGATCATGTAGACATTTTCAATGTAATAAATTTAAAATCTAATGCCTAATCGGTTATAAATGATTGTCATAGGTAAAATAAAGTTCTTTCTAGTATTTTAGATTTATAAAAGTGAATATGGTATATTTTTTAATGAAAATAATTATTCAAAGATATTTTTGAATGGATTCAAACTAAACTAGTCAATCTTATGGGAACACTTATGTAAGCTATTTATAAACAAATTTTAGTGCCCAGTAAATCGTGTAAAAGCACTGAGAGCGAGACAATCTGGTGTGGTTTACTTTTTCCCAATTTAAAAATCATTTTTTACATATACCCTTTGGTATTTTATACCTTGATACAAATTAAGATATAAATTGATATTTTATTATTTACTCAATAAACCAGAACCTCAGGTGTTGCTAAAATGTATAAAATATAAAAACAAGTGGTATTTTTATAAGGTTTGGACCCAATATTGGAAAAATAATCCTTGTCATGTTCACATACCATTGAGACATGAATTATCCACAAATAATGAAATTTTAAAAAAAGTGAGTTTCTAGGGATTATCATGAAACCAAGTTCACAAAATATTACACATGTGTGTTTCACTATATTACCAAGTGAAACAGACTACTCTTGTAGGATATTTATAATCGTATTATATGAGTTATTCAATAAATTCTTCCTATTGTTTTACATATTCACTACACACATGATGAAACTACATAAATAATATTAGAGTTTCATACCCAATATAAAGTTTCTTTAACTTTTAGAGTGTCCTCTGGAACTACTAATACATCTCAGCCTCTATATCTCAACTCAATTTTTAATCCCTGGAAGGCTCAATGATAAGTACTAAAACTTTAATTGGCATTTAATCAATCATATGTTCTTATTTATTTTTCCATTCCCAATATTGTAATCTCAAACAAAGACATATTATTATAATGACATGACCTAGTATTTCGATTTATATATTTCTCATAGAAACTTCGTCTTAACTTTTCTTTTGTTTCTTTGAAACCTAGTAGCTTTCCCAGTCTTCATTCTCTTTTAATTATTCACTATAGTATGAAGAAACTGATCATGGTCATTATTTCTCCTCAAGGTTTTATGAATCTCTATGCTTCATCTTGTCTCTTATGAGATTGTAACATGCTCTTAGCTACCTTAGTTCTTGATCACATTCAAGCAGTGGCATCCTATTCTTTTTCTACTTTCCTCTCCATGATCTTTTCTTCAACATAAAGTCATGGGAGGATAAATTAATCACACATTTCATTTTTAATATCAAGGAATATAATACTAAGTGGATAATGTATCTTACAATATAAAAATAGTACTATTAAGTAACAATTTTTATATTCCCATGAATTCCCTCACACAACATTTTTAACTCAATGGTTGTTCAAAAGTACCCATATTTAATAAATATCACATTAATAATCAAATTATTTCATTTATTATTTGGAAAATATTAACTTCATCTTTTTCCTAAAATCAAAATATCTCCACTTAATCTATATTTTATTTTCCATAGTTAAATAAAAATATATTGCACATCATCTTGTAGGGTGGAACTCAAATTATGGAATAAATCATTAGATATCGGCATGGAAACTTCTTCGTGTCATGAAATAAAACTCAAAATTTATCTTTTACTTTGTATTTTTTTCTCCTCAAATGGATCTCTTCATTAATTATATAATCCTAAAGGCTAGGTTGAGTATTTATAAAACTCTTTCCATATTATTCATGATAGTCCAATGATATCAATTAAGGATAAATAAATTCATAGAAATTTATTCATTCTTGGATCATATTCTTCATCATCATTAAGATCATTAACTCAAGCTTGGATCAGGGCTATTGTATTCTTCATGATGTTTTGAACATGATCGAGCAACTCTTGAATCATCCATTGTAATTCATTAAAATCTCTTTTTTTATAAATCTCATATTTCATAACATAGTAACACAAAATTTTCCTAATTCAAATATCATACTTGGATCAAAACATTATACATCGATTAGAAATATTCATCATTTTTAGAAGTATCCTGTATATATCATTCAAAAAAATAATAAAAATGAAAATATCAATTTATCCATAGAAAATATTGTATTTCCTATTAAAATGTCACATACTCTATGAATTTTCACATTGAAAATATTATTTCCCAAAAAAATATCATAAGACTCAAAAAATATCCTCAATGTATTTAAAATATCTTACAACCAACCCAAATCAATGATTTTATATAAATATTTCTTTTTTTAAACTTTGAGAAACTCATATATCATATGGTCTTAAAAAAATAACATACGAGCGACTCATATAACTCAAATCACTTATATATAGGAAAAATCTCCTACAAACAACATAAATTAATTATGGGCTTGTGATTATGCCTTTATCATATTTTAATTTACTTTTTTATTTTTCGATAACATATTATATGTTTGTAAAATTTTATATTAATTGGTCACAATCTCATCCATGTATATGAATTATTTTATGAGTTTTAGAAATCCCTTATCCATTTTTTATCTGTTCATATCTAGAACATATACCATAAAATATATTCAATTATCTTCTAAACTTCTTCATATGTCCTCAGGCCTTTCTCGATTGACTCATAAGACATCAGAGAAGCTAAAAATGATTTTATGAATTATTATAAAGATTTCAAGCCTCTAATAGTTCATTCTAAAATCTTATATAAAAAATATCATTATAGAGTATTATCATATATCTCATCACCCTTATACTTCTATCCTTATTCAAATCTCATGTAATATCCATCGAAGTGCTAGATACAAAAAATTTAGTAGTTAATTGTAGTTCTAACCATGATAGATTCCTGAAATTTGTAGTACTTCATATCTTCATTTTTGATCACTTATAGCTTTGTAGATAATTCATTTTTTAATATTTTCATAGCACCTACAACTTCATTAGATGTTTCCTAATGAGGACCAGATCTATCAGTATTTTGATTTATTGAAAGAAATTATCAATATGTTATTCGTCTAGATCATTATATGCGGTAATATCTTCGTCTTATTATTTCCCATCAAAGTGTAGGCAGTAACTTCTTATTATCCTGTGGGTGGATACTACTCCATCAACCAAGACATCTCCTCACATTAAATTTTACATTTAAAAAATTGAAGATCATAATATTAATAGAACTTCAATATCCCCATTTTTATTTTTTTCAATTCCTAACACAATCTAATTTAGGTTTACTATTTTCAACATATTAAATGTCTTCTCTTCTCTCTATCATATTGATAATAAATAAAAATGAAAAAAAGATATTCACTTCCTAATAAATATTATGTGCCACACCCTGAGATTTTATGATATATTTTTCCTAAATAAATTTTATTCCTTTAATATCTTATTTTAAAGGCAACACCAAGTTCAAATAAAACATTATATACAATAAAAATAGTTTTATTTAAGGTGATTGTTATCAACTAGCCATTTTATGAATGAATATGAATAGTATTCTCCATATTCTGGAATATATGTATATATTTTCCTCAATTAAAATGAATATATTAATTCTTAATTAACAATCATTATATTTTAATAAAATAATTCCATGATTAAAAAACATGTTTTTTCGAAATAAATGTATTTTTATAGGTGTTTTAAATTTTTATAAAAAATATTAATAACTATTAAAAATTTATTTTAAAGAAATTTATTTATAATTTTATGAATAATAATTCATACATTATTTATCTAACATTTAGGAATGATGATAAAATCATTTGAAGTTAAAAAGGTTTTATTTTCCATATAACTGTTTTCATGTGACCAATGTGTTTTTCACTTAATAAATAATTAAATCATGGTATATTACTAAATTTAATGAAATTTTTGGATTATATATTCAAATAAATTAATTAAGATTCATCGAATAGTATTTACATGCATAGGATTGAAGGTAGTATCACTTTTATGTTTAAACTGTATTTTCTGAAAAAGGTTTTTGTTTCATTTTTCACACTTAGTTAAAAATGGATTTCCAAAATTATAATAATTTTCATTTGATATAATGGATTCCTAATATGTAATAATTTTAAAAAAAATTAATTAGGCACTATCATTTTTTATAATTAATAGTAAAAACTGTAAAAATTTGTTGACACAATTAAAGATAAAACGAGTTTATAAGGGGTTAAACTAAGATATGGGTTACCAATTACCCAAAAAAATCCTCATTTTTGTTGGTTTATGATATTTATCCTTATATTATCGGTTTTACATTGCCTTATCCACTTGGTAATTCTTTCATAGGAATGAGGATTTATATTATAGAAAACATTGAAGTAATTCCATGTGTGTCCCTTCCATCACTTGTAAAAGGGAACCTCTTATCTTCTAATTCTCACACAATTTAATAATATTATATCATTAAATAAATTACCAAAAAATTTCATGATTCCTTACCTTCATTATTAATCTCCTGGTCTTACCCAATCTCTATCCTAATAATGATTTATGTGTAATCCATAAGAGCTCTCCCAAAGAATAGGTAATCATCTTACCCAACTTGATAAGGGTTTATTTATTCTTATACTTACTATAAATATGTAGTATATATCCTAATATAATAGATATAGTATCATAAATAATCTTTTATGTTATTATGGGAAACCCATTCCCTATTACATTCTCATCCATTGGAAAATGATATTGTCACTCCTGCATATGTGTGGAATAATTCCTTGATGAAGTGATGTGATTCGTTTCCCATTTCTTCTGTAAATGGATTGTAATAATGATATATTTAGTGAATATATAAGATATTAATGATATAATTATTATTCTAGGATGGTGAATTACTATTTACCTTTCTTTGGTTACATATACCAAAAATTGAAAACATCACTCGTGCGTATGTGTGGAATACCACCTCTACAAAGTGATCTAACTCCTTTTTCATCACTCCATTATATAAATGGTTAGAAATTGGTATATAATGAATAAATGTGATACTTAATTCAAGAAAAATAAATTTTATATGATTAAACCATGATCAAAGTAAAGGTAACGAAACTATCATAACGAAACATTATTGTAAAAAAGAAAAATTTTCACCTGACTGTTCATTTTATTAATAAAGTTAGTAATGAAAGAATAATTATAGATTATAAAGGAATGATACATATTAATTTATGAATTAATATGTTTCATTAAAATTAATATATAATAAGTATATATTTATTATATTGGAGGTTTGGAATCATACAAAGTAAGATGGGACCTGAGGTTACGGTTTATGTTATAATCTCATTACTTTTTGGGAAAGTTTATTCTAAATTTACATTGATGGAAATTATATGTATCATATATTTTAAACCCAAAAAAATATCTTATCCTCTCATTAATTATATAAATTTCTATTAATAGTTCTATTTTTCTCTCATTGGAATATAAAATGATTAAAAAATGATTTTAGAATTATTTTTTAGAAAAACTAAATTATTTCCACTTTGGTTGATGAAGTATTTATTAGATGTCCATGATCATTAAATTTTTTTCAAGAATGTCCACTTCTATGTTGAAATTATTGTTTGAATTTATTTTTAACCATATTTTATTTTTCTTTAAAAAGTTTCAAAAATTAATTGTTACAATTTGTTTGAAAATTTTATTTATGACTTTTTATGAAATGCATTAAAGGAATGTTTTTTAAGGACTACCCCAAGAATGATTTTCCCCATCATCAAGAATGTCCTTTTCCTTAATGATTCCATTACATGATTCTATACTTATATGTAGAGAAAATATTTTTCTCAATATTTATGGATTTTATGTTGTTAAACATTATGAAAAGAAAATATATGTTTTCTCATGATTTAAAGAGATTATTTTAAATATTTTGTTAATATTTTTAAGAAAATAGAAGTATTTACATGTTTCACTATAGATATTATCTTATGATGTTATATAATTTTCTAGATAAATTATTATGATGATGATCTTATAATTATTATATGAAACTCATTCCTTTCCCATTAGTTTATTAAGATATTATATGATAATTAATTTTCTTTTGTAATCATCCACTTTCTCTAGGCGGCATATAATTATGTTATGATATCATGTTTTTGAAACATTTTTCTTTTCCATATTTTATGTTATGATGAAATGATGAAAGTTCTATGATATTGTGGGAAATATATGTATGGTTTTAATTATTTGATGGGGGTTGTGGTATTATATATCCCTCAAATGAATTTGTTAATGATATAAGAATTAAAAAGGTCTTAAGGGAAAATATAATTATGAAAATCCATAAGGATTATAGAGTTAATAAAATTATAAGAGAGGATGGAGTAAACTATATATAAGTTAATCCTAATTGAATTTTGAATTTTCTTATTTTGATAATTCTCTGAAGAATGTATAAAGAACAATATATTATTATGATTTTATATTATTACGATTCAAACACACAATTATTATGACATGTTATGATTCTTGTGATATACTCTCATGGCTCATGACTGATTAATTATGATTCCTCTCTATTATGGCTCATGTCTTTTGAAATTCTGAAGATTTATTTTGTGTGTCATTATTTTTGAACTATGTATTGTTGGGTATGAAATTCATAAGTTATTATCAACATCACGTACCCTTATGTCTATATTATGCTCACTTATGTTCATTGATTGATATCATATGTCTTTACCCTTACTAAGAATATGGTATCACCCTTTATTATGTTTCCATTTTACACATGTTATAATGAAAGGTATTAAGTAATAAATTAATAATAAGTTTACTATAAGAGAACAACATTGTGGGAGATGTTGAAAACGTTTTATGAAATAATTTGATTATATTTTTAGTCTCTAAAGACAATAAACCATTATAGTCCTTGGGCATGTATTATTTATAAATTTATTGAATATTCATCTGAAATGATAAAATATTTGTGTATAAAATGCTTGGGTCACCTCAATTGATATCAAAGTAGGGTTTAGATATTTTTTTAGATCGTGATTAGAGAAAATTAATGAAAAACCTATGGATAAGTCTATGTATATGATATAATCCTATGTTATGGTAAAGAATGTATTGTGGTTTTCTAATAAAATAAATACATGATTGGATAATATCATAGGGATAAATTGATGGAATTAATTCATGTCAGGGTAAAAACTCTAAAAGAGTTAGATCATGTGTTAACATGATCGTCAAGGATGCACAATGAGCGTGACTAATATTGCACACCTCGTTAGACACTCCTGGTGGATATTATTTTGTAGATTTGAATTATCTTTATGAACTGTTCTAAGGAATCAGAGGATAAAATCTATTAAAACTTAGGATAATCCACACTGATAAGAGATGAAATAAAAGTTTCATAGGTTGAAATAATTTTTCACATTTTAGGACATCATAAGAATAAATTTCAAAATATTATGATTGTTTACCATCATTATTAATGTTTCATTCTCACATTATGTTTTTTAGACAATGGATGTAACTATGAGTAATCATGTGAATAATTAATATGATGGGAAATTTAATGACTATCATCCTGAGAAACCAAATGGAATTGGAATTGTAATATGAAAACTTATGATTATTCTTAATGAACTATCTGGATATATGATTAATAAACTCACCTTGGGTGATCATCTTAACACACCTAATAATATAAGAAATTACTTTTAGGGGAGTTTTGTAGATGACAAATTTATTGGAAAGAAGATTCAGATTTCTATATGTTGAGAATGTTTGATGAAGCACCTAGGTAAGTGTATCAATTGAATTGGATATCGTTTCATGTATGGAAAAGAATGGAATAATGAAACTAATATCCAAGAAAAAATTATGTGTTCATTGAATGTAGGGTACCACTAATAGTTCAATGTCTTATGTATGGAGAAATTTGGTATTATCTGAGTCAATGACCTAATCTATAAGGCTAATTCCTTGGGTGAAGGAAGGGAATTTTCTATGTTTATCACAAAATTGAATCAGGATTATTAAAGAACACTTATCCTCCACCCAATATTTTGGAATTTCATATTTTATTTTTCAAGAATATTCTATTTGAAAACCTTATTGTTTATCCTTTAGTGGTGTTTTATGTAATTTTTGGAATCGATTAACCCTCTCTATAATGAATCCATATAATTTTCTAGAATATGGAAATCACATTTGATATTCTAAATCAACCTATGATAATCTATAGGTGCAAGGATGAATATTAAATTATAATAAAAATCACTTCTATTGTATGGGTCTTACTACATATTCATGAGGGATGTCTATTTCAATAGGTTGGGGAGAAACATAGTAAAAATAATATTCCTATTATGCATGATTATAATGTTTTATTTCCTAAAAATTATCCTAGTATTCCCCTGAATAATGAAGTTGATTATTTAATTGAAATTATACATGGAAATATAGATATTTTAAAGAATTATTATAGAATAGACCCAATTGAGTTTTAGGAATTGATTAATCATATAGAAGACCTAACCCTTTACCCATATTATCACATGATTTTAATTTTAATTAACTATCAAATACAAACCAAGGATCATAAATTCTAGTTTCTTTATAAGATTTGGTACATAAAAATAAAAACATGGAAATAAAAAATCTTTATATTAATCCTCCAAAATGAGAATATAACATCATTTGAATGCTTACATAAACAAAGTATATCCTAGGGAATACATAAACAAAAGATATGAGATTAAAATATTAGTAAGGTAATAAACATTGGAATGAAGCATAAGAAATGGTTTATAAGACATAACATGATAACATAAAAAGGAATGAAACATTAATAAACACAAGGAATCATAACATGTAGAACATGGTATCATGTAATATGGGAATCAATGTAATATGGTGGAAATATACAACCTTACATAAACATGAGTCAAGGATAACTTCCAAGACTATATCACATGGCAGACAAAGTCCCATAAAGGAACCAATTTTATTCTATGTACCAACATGACATATCATGAGACTCAAACATTACCCAATGCATTGGAATGTTATTTGGGAACACCCATAAAAACATTTTCATGAATATTTCCCCCCATGAAGATTCAAACTTAAGGGACAAACATAAGGGTTTCCCATAAAAATAAATGGGTATCATAATCATGTCATAAGGCATAACCAATGGGTGTATCATAAAGGTGTCCATGAAATAATGGATTTAAATAATAAATGGAAATTAATAATAAAAAATTGAAATCTATAATGATAAGTGATTTATAACTAATGTTAATACATGTAAAAAATAGTGTTTGAGAAACTTTTATAAATAAGACACTTTAATGCGGTTTAAGAGAAATTATAAAAGAGTATTTAAATTTGAGAAAGGAATAATTGTTTGCATAAAAATAGAAATGAATTAATATTGTTTTTCATGATAAAAATATTTATTTTAGATAAATAATGGTAGATTAAAATAGATTATGGATTTTACTAGAAAATGGGTAAGAAATTTTGATGTTCCGTTTAATCGGGCTTGCTTATGAGTAGGAATTTAAAAGAGATATTTATAAAACAAGTATTTACGCATAAAAGAAAGAATAATTGATCTAGGTACATATTTTCATACCAAACACATAGAGTGTATGAGTATTATCTAAGAATAATTAAGAGTTTCATTAGGATAAATAGAGAGAGAAATCAAAACCCAAATGATAAATGGAGGTTCAGAAAGAATCCCTTACCTTATATCTGAAAGTATTATTCACTTTCACTTAATGTTCTAGATAATTAAATTATATCCATTAATAATTTAATTCAGAACCTATTCAATAAATATTTTATTTATTATAATTTTATTAGATTCATTTTTGACCATTTTGTTCAGTTATAGTGTTTAATTTTGTCATTCTAGGATCTTTTATTCCACAAATTTCAAGAATTGTTCCCTTAAGTTTAATTATGGGAGTCTCTATTAAATGGAATAAAAACTCCAGAACTAGAATTATATTATATTTAAGAACCTATATAATTTTAAATGGACTCATATATCACTTTTTTCAAGATATTAGAATGTTTCATTAGATAAAATGTTAATGATGAACGTTAGTTTATTTTGTTGGTTTTTTTATTATTACAAACTAATTTTGATTTATTATTTAATATTATGTATATATATTTGATATAGAACATAAAAATGTTTTAATATTAATTATAAATTTTGGTTCATCCCTTATAATATTTTTAGAACCATCCATGAATACTATAATAAAAAATGAAATCTCTTCGCACATTAAGGTGGTGAATCGACACATCAAGGATGATGTTTTAATTTTTAGGATAAAAAATAGAAGAGAAGAGATTTGATGATAGATATAACATTAACATAAAACAATTATAGTAATTTTATGATACTGAATTAATGTTGTTACTCTAGATAGTTTAATAAAGGATGAGTTAGAATAAACAAATAATTTAAATGGGAAAGGTGGATGATTTTGCCTCTTGAATAATGTCTCCTTAAGAACCTCATTAAAGCACGTGAAAATGGAATTTTGGTGATACTATAAGGAAAATAACTTGGGAAAGAGTCATTGGATAGTTATTTGGTATAATATTAGCAATATCAACATCCTATAAGGTCTGAGGAGAAGAGGTGTTGAGGGGTGGTATTTATAGTGCCAGTAGAGGGGTGCTTTTTTTATTTTATTCATTAGGTTATTATTTTCATCAATACTATCACTAGTTATTATTATTAGGACTAAGTACATTAACTAGAAATTTTAGTTGTGTATAATTTCAAATTAAATCACCCATGACCCAAAAATTACTCAAAAATTCATTTATTTTATCATAATGTTAAATACTGTAAATTAAAGTATTTCGCTATTTAGAAAAAATTCAACTATTTTTGAAAAATCCATAAAATTGATGAAAAACCATTTTTAAATGTGCAGATCAGAAAAATTTACTCCATTATTTGAAAATAATTTTATAAAAATGATAAATTTAATTTTTAATTAAATTCATCATTTATTTGAAAAATTCTCATTTTAATATTATAACCAATTTTATGAAACGTTGAAAAATTACATAAGGTATAATAAAATTATCTTATAATCATAAGATAAAAAAATATTAATTTATTAATATATTTTATGAAACTAAATATTTTTTAAAATCATTATATTAATTATAAAATTGTAAAAACATTTATATTTTACAAAAAATACCAACACTTAATCCATCATTTTTAAAACATTTATTACTTATACCATGATATAAAAATATAATATCTTCACTTCTAATGTACTATAATTGTTTTTATACTTTAATAGGTGTAGTTAATATTCTATTTTCTAGATTAAAAATCCAAACAGTCGTATTATTATTCAATCTATCAAGTTATTGTTCCATTGGTTTAGGTTCCCTAATTTCTAGAAATACTTTTTATTTCACTCTGTATTCATTTTTACTGTTTATATTATTATCCCTATGTGATTTTATATGATTTAGACTATAAGAAACAATTCTAAGAAGGGAATTCCCATTGATAAAATTTCAGGTCGTTACATTATTTCCCCATTATGAAGTTTCACCCCCAAAATTTCATTTTTCATTCTAGTTGAAAACAGGTGGGGGTAATTCTCCTTTATTGATTTTTCTGGTTCCCATGTCACCTATTCATTCAAATGATTATTCCATTGTACTTTGACCATGTGAGTTCTCTTGTTGCATATAACATTTTATCTATGGCCCAAGATCTTCAGCGGTTGTTCTTCATATGAGATTACATTCTCTAGTTGTACCACATATGGATTAGGTACATGTGAGGGATATTTTATGTACTTACTCAATAGGTATAGGAGGAATACATCCTGAACATGAGACATTTTATGTATAAGTGCTAGTCAATAACCCATATCTCAACATGATCAAGAATATTTGAGGTGTTTATGTACTTAAGACTCATCTTTTCATTCTTCCCAAATATCATGAACCTCCTCTATGTAGATATATGCAGAAATTCCATGTCTACAACCTTAAACTCTAGGCCACACCAATGATTTTTTGCATAATTCTTCTATCAAATTTGGGATTCCCAGATATATTTTTGAATAGATTTAACCTTTTTTACCATTTATTCAACCGTTTTAGGTCCAAATAGCTTATGTTCACTAACATTATCCCATCATGTCGGTGTTCTTTATCTTTTCCCAAAAATGGATTCTTAAGGAACCATTTGGATGATTAAGTGGAAACAATGGTAGTATGAGAACTCAACTAGAGGAATATGTTTTTCCCATCCTGCATTAAATTCCATAGAACATTCTATCATTATATATTCCACAAACTGAATAGACTGTTCAGATTGGAAATTAGTTTGATGATGATAGGTTTTAATTAATTTCAACTTAGTGTTTAGAGAATATTGGAAAATTTTCCAGAACATGGGGTAAATCTTAGATCTGGATCAAATACAATCTATAGTGGTAATCCAAGCATCCTCAACACCTCCATGATGTATATACATGCATGTTGGTCGAGTGAGTAGTCCTCTTAAATTTTTGATAAAGTGAGTTGTCTTTGTAAGATGATCCACAAAAACCCACATAGCATTGCTAACATTGGATGTATTTGGATGTCCAATAGAAAAGAACAAGGGTTTTTTATCAATTCCATGTTGGTAAGTGTAATGTTTTTGTCATCCCATTTGACTTATTTATTTTAACCTTCACCTAAATATATACGGTCACTTTGATATATATTCAGTGATCTCCTTCTACATATTTCCCCCACCAATATTGCTCTCAGAAATCTCAGTATATCTTTATGCTCCATGGGTGAATAATGAATGTTGAGATATGTGCATCATTTAGAATATATTTCATTATATTTGGATTGAATAGTAAACATATTCATAAAACAAATCATATTTATCCTTCATCATCAATGTTGAATTCTAAGGATTCCCCATTTCTGATAGATTCCATCTTTTTTTGATTTTCCACATAATTTATTTGAGCATTGTTTATTTTTTCCATGAGGGATGGTTGATATTTAATTTAAGAAAAGATTTTTTATGCTCAGAATTTAATGATTCCCATGTACATCCTTTTAAAATATCATAATATTGGATCCTTATCAATTATCATCATATAATATTGTGGAATTCTTTCTACTTAGAGCATCTACCACATTATTTTCCTTACCATGATGGTGGTGGATTGGGTAGTCATAATCCTTAGAGATAATTAACCATATTTACTGGTGGATATTAATATAAATCTTTTTGAATATATATTTGAGGCTCTTATGATTAGTATATACCTCACACGTATCCACATAAAGATAATTCCTTCATATTTTCAATGTGAAGATCACATCTCCCAACTCCATATAATGTGTGGGAATGTTTTTCTCATGAAATTAAACTATCATAAGGCATAGGCTTTCACTTTATCATTTTGTATTAGTATATACACATATCACTTCTCTAACTAACCATTTTATACCACAAATAGTTCCCCACTTGTAAGAGGTGTGAGTACTATTGCAGTGATAAGTCTCATTTTCAACTCATTTAATCACTCTTCAAATTCAATGTTCTAGAAAACCTTTACTCCCTTTTAATTCATCTAGGTTAATGGGTTTTAAAATCATGAGAAGTAATTAAAAAATCATTGTTAATACCAATTTAGACCATGAAAAGTATGGATCTCCATTACAGATGATGGTATGGGCCACCCTTAGATTACCTTTGTCTTGGAAGGATCCACATAAATTTCATTATTGGTGATAACATGCCCTATAACAACCCTTCTTTTATTACACACTAAAACAAGATTTATTTCATAAACTTCACTTGATACAACATATAAGATCGAGAGGTATAGTGTATTTTTGGATTAGGATCATTAACTAAAAACTTAAAACATGAAATACAACATCTTTATTGAAAACATCCTTTACATGACCACTACATTCCTTCGTACTTAGTATTGCATGGGATAACCTGGGGACATGCATAAGAAAAGGGAGATCTATAAAGACAATAAGGGAATAAACATGAAATAAATTGAGGAATACAATACATGTTACACAATAGGAATAAAAATGGAGAACAAGAGAAACATGAAAATAAAGACTTGATAAATCATGATAATCATAACATGGAAATGTGGCAACAACACATAACAAGGAATTAGCTTGAGCCAAGGATCATTGCCCATGGAGCATGAGTAAACTCTCATTGAACATAAAGGATGAGTAAAACCTTATTGAACTACTATTATCATGAGTCAACACCCAATGCACATGATGTATCATGATACTAAACTTTACCCAATGCATTGGAGCGCTATCAAGGCGCATCCTTCTTAAACATTTCATTTCATGAATAAGTGTGCCACATGGAACATATAACATAGAATCAATCAAAATAATAAGTTTTTATACTATTAAGTAATATGAAATAAAAAATTGAAAGTAACATTCAATACATATATGTGCATAAATTTGAATACCCTAGCTAGAGACATGGGAATGGTATTCACTAAACAATGATCTTGGCTTGGAAAAATGCGGTGCAATTTCGGCAGCATAACGGCGTGCCATAAAGATTCATGAAAATGGTTGATGATAGAGAAAATGGTGTCTCATAATATTTACATTAAATGGAAAGTAAGGGGGTCATATAGATACACGTCCCAACAAAACTAATGTTATTTATATGCATAATTCAAAATAATTACTTGGATGTAAAAGAGGAGAGAGAAAGTTGTCACGGAGTTTCGGCGTGGTAACAGGTGTACATGGGAGGCATTAATGAGAGAGAAAGGGGTATCCCATCATACAAAAAAATAGGGCAGTATGGGGGAGGTTCAAAATCATACCCCAACATTTGTAATTGAAAATAAAAGGGCATAACAATATTACGAAACATAGATAAAAATAGAGAGGTAGGACTCTCGTACATGGAAGTGTGATCCCAAAAGCTTGGGAGAGGCTTGAGAGAGGCTTATTGGGAGCTTGGCTCAACTTGGGAGTATTATAGAAAGAGGAGGTAAGGGTTTGGTCGAACTTAAAAGGCTTTGAGTGAAGAGGAAGTGGGATCTTGGGTGGGTTTGTATAGGAAAAGAGAAAGAATTATTTATTATTTAGGTTTGGGACAACTCAAATTAAACTATTCAAAACGACAAATAAACCCATGGTTTTCCCTTGGTTTTTTCCAAATGGTAGTGGAAAACAATATTTTATAAGGACAACGACCGAACTTCTTAGAATAATAGGGTTGCTTATGTGGAAGTGAGTTACAGTCTCAAGAAAAACTATTTAAAAAGACAAAATGTTTTATAAGTCTATAAGGGTCCACTAAAGCTTTGTAAAATAAATAACACAAACCAAAATTCACATTATTTTAATGTTAAAGCATATATTGGACGATCATAATGTTTATATTATTTTATTACATCACTATGGGGTCATTATGATGTCATAAAATGCATTATATACTTAAACGGTATTTAATTTTAACCCAAAAATTTGACTATCTCCGAAAATTGTGAAAAAATCAGTGGTGGATAATTTTGACAACTAAATTCCCAAAATAATATTCATTTTATCTAAATAATTTTCTAAATATGGGAATTTTTACTTTTAATGTAAAAACTGACATTTATCAAAAATTCATGGGTTTTGACAAAAACTGATTTCGAACATTAATAAAAATTACAATTGCATTCATAAAATTATATGATCATTTTTATTTAATAAAAAAGTAATTTAATAATAATAAAATTTTATTAAAATATTATTTAATTCAAAAATAAATTAATTCATCAAAATATATTTCATTGTTGAATATTAACTAAAAATACTATTTGTGCTTTAAAAACTATTTACAAAGTAATAGTAATAAAATGAATACAAGTTATTTATAGAAAAATAATTTACATAGTCATAGTGGTAGGGTCTTGTTACATAACCCCTTATAAAACCTGCATAATACCGAAGAGTAAGGTGTGTGATGGTGACAAACAATTGGGGTGGCTCAGATAACATCGCTCGGGTGGTAATCTCTATTAACTTCCACTTCTCTCGTAGTCGGTTCTGCTCAAGATTAACATGTTCAAGATCAGCTTGGGCATGGCCAAGATCAAAGGCCAATGATTCCACCTCCTTTTTGAGCTCCGACAAATGGGATTCGTCCGGGGCAAGTCTACTGGATGAGGACATTGCTTCCATTGTTTGAGTAAATTCGATTTGTTAATTCCCTTTATTTATACTAATCATGTGATCACTGTTCAACTGCTATATTAACAACAATCACAATTCATAATGGTATTTTAAAATCTCGAAACATAAAAAAAATTAAGTTCACATTTTATATCACCATAATAATATATTTAATTACATCAAAAATAATTTCCATTAATGAAGGCTTAGGTCATTTTAATCTTTCCCACTTATGAAATTTCATCCTTGAAATTTCCTTTTCCCACCCTCAAAACAAATGTGGGTATCTTTTCTTCATCACTTCCTCTGATTCCCATGTTGCTTCTTCAAACTTGTTTTTTTCATAGAACCTTGATGAGGGGCATAGTCTTATTTTGTAGAACTTTTTCTCTACGATCTTATATCTTCACTGGTTTCTCATCACAACAAAGATCATCCTATAAATGTATTACCTCTAAAGAGAGTACATGTGAAGGGGATGGTATGTACTTCTTTAAGAGGGATACATGAAAGACATCATGTACTTTGGCCCTGGTAAGTGGAAGTGATAGTCGATAAGCCATAGACCCAACATGATAAAGAATCTCTAAGGGGCTGATGTACCTAGGACATAACTTCCATTTCTTTCCAAACCTCATAACCTTCGTCCTTGGAGATATGCATAGAAATATCGTATCACCAACTTTAAACTCAAGGTCTCATCGATGGTTATATGGATAACTCTTCAATTGACTTTGGGCTGTCTTGATATGTTGTTGAATGGTTTTCACATTCTCCACCATTTCTTTGACCATTTATGGTCCTAGAAGTTTAGGCTCACCAAATTCATCGCCACATGATGGTGTTCTGCACCTCTTCGCATACATGGCTTCATAAGGTGCCATTCGGATGCTCGAGTGAAAACTGGTGTTATAGAAGAATTCAACCAAAGGATGATGTTGATCCCAACATCCTTTAAATTCTATTTAACATGATCTTAACATATATTCTAGTGTCTAAATAGTTCACTCAGATTGGCCATCATTTTGAGGATGATAGGCCATACTAAAGTTTAGTTTAGTATCCAAATAATGCTTAAGACTCTTCTAAAACTTAGAGGTGAATTATGTATCTCGATCAGATACAATAGATAGTGGTACTCTATGAACCCTTACGACTTCCCTGGTATATATCTGTTCTAGTTGATCAAATGGTAAATCCTCCCGAATTACAATAAAGTGTGCAGACTCTGTAAGATGTTCCATAACAACCCAGATTTCATTGTTGCCTTTGGCTATCTTCAGAAGTCTGGTGACAATGTCTATTGTGATTTTCTCCTACTTCCATGCAGGTATGGGTAATGGTTGAATGATCCCATTATACTTTTGTCACGCAGCCTTCACTTGCTGAAACACCATGCACTTTGATGTAATTTCAGCAATTTCCTTCTTCATATTTTCCCCCTAATAATTATCTTAGATATCTTGATTCATCTTTGTGTTTCTTGGGTGAATAAAGAAATTTTAACTATGTGCATCATCCAAAATTTCCTTCTTCAGCTCCGGACTTGATGGAACACATAGTCTTTTCCTAAATTACTTCTTCATTAACATAAAACTCCAAGGATTTTCCTTTTATGGCAGCTTCCACTCTCTTCTGAATTCCCACATCATCCTTTTGAGCATCATTTATCCTTCTCAAAAGAGATGGTTGAGAAATCATTTTTGAAAGGATCGATGATTTTCCTTTCTTCATGATTCCCATATCCATATTCATCAAATATAATAATATTGGATGCTTATCAATTCTCATCAGTGATAGAATCACTGGGTCCGTTCTACTTGCAGCATATTCCACCTTGTTCGCTTTCCCAAGGTGGTAATGGATTGACCAGTCATAGTCTTTGATCAGCTCTAACCATCTTCGTTGGCACATGTTAACTATTTCTGTGTGAATATATACTTCATTCTTTTATGGTCCGTATATATTTCACACTTCTCCCCAAAGAGATAATGCTGCAAAATTTTTAAAGTGAAGAACACCACATCCAACTATAAATCATATGTTAGATAATTAAGCTCATGAACATTCAATTTCCTTGAAGAATAGGCAATGACTTTTTCATTTTGCATCAACACATAGCCCATGCCCTTCTTCGAAGCATCGATGAATACCACAAAAAGGTCTCCACTAGTGGGTAAAGTGAGAACGGGTGCAGTGATAAGCCTCCTTTTTAAATCCTTGAAGCTTTCTTCACATTCATCACTCTAAGAAAACTATACTCCCTTCTGAGTTAGCATGGTAAGATGGTTGGATATTCATGAGAAATTTCTCACAAATTGTTGATAATATCTATATAACCCCAAGAAACTATGAATATTTGTTACCAATGTAGGCCTCATCCATCCCTAAATTGGAGTTTTCTTGGAGGTATCCACAGATATCCCACTACTTGTGATGATATAGACCAAGAATGAGATCTCTTTCAACCAGAACTCACACTTGTTGTACTTTTCATAGAGCTTATCCTTCTGCAATGTCTCTAGTACATTTATTAGATGCTCCTCCTAACCCTCCTTGGTTTTGGAGTATATTCGAATATCATCTACAACGACTACAACAAATTTTTCGAGTTAATCCCTAAAGAATCTATTCATCAATTCCATGAAGATTGATAGATCATTAGTGAGTCCAAAAGGAATTACTATGAATTCATTATGCATGTATCCTGTATAAAAAGCAGTCTTGGGGATATCTTCCTTCTTCAAACTTACATGATAATATCCCGACCGCAAATCCAACATGGAGAATTATTGTGATCCATGTTGTTGCTGAAAAAGGTCATCAATTCATGGGAGAGGATACTTTTTCTTTATCATGATTTTGTTAAGCTCACGATAATTGATGCAAAGGTGCATTGACCCATATTTCTTCTTGACGAAGAAGACAGGTGCACCCCATGGTGATGCACTTGGGCATATAAACCCTTTATCTGGATTCTCCTATATTTGTTTATTTAGCTCCTCAAGATCTACAATAGACATTCTATACGGATTCTTGGATATTGGAAATTCCCCAATAATAAGGTCAAATGAGAATTCAACATCTCTTCTAGGAGGAAGACCAGGCAATTCCTCATGAAACACTTCAGTGAATTCCCTCACAACAAGCATGTCTTCAAGGATGGTTGTCTCCTTAGACTCAATCATCTGAGCTAGATACACATGTTCGTAGGGTAGTAATATCGACTCTTGAGATTATGGAGCTAAATAATATTTATCTTCCTCCTTGCACTTGTATAGAATTGGGGGTTGATTCTCCACAGGTTGAGTGATTTCCCTCTCACGACAATTTATGTTGGCTATATATAAGGAAATCCAATCCATGCCAAGAATTGCATCAAATTCCACCAGAGGGAGTATGATGAGGTTCTCCGGAAAAATTAAATCCATCGATTAAGACAGGGGAGGAGTTATATTCATGGGATGAAATGATTTCCTCATATTCCATATTCATCGACATCTTCCATTCCATGATTTGTGGTGGTGTTGGGTTTGTTCTACTAAACATTAATGATATAAAATAATGTGCAGAACCATGAATGATAACACTATATTTCACTTTCTTTTGTTAAACCTTATACGACATAGACATGGGATGAGAACATTAAACTATTAAACATGTAAAGGGGGATCCAAGGAAAAAAACAGAAGACTTATAAGTAGCTTTTATTTCCTTAAATTATGAATCCATAGGCTTCAATCAATGCTATTCATGATCTAATTTCTAACATATATTCTTAGGGACATTTTTTTAATTCACTTAATAAGGGTTAATACTAAGCTTCTGAATTTACCAAATCATATCCCCTGGGAGTGTCGTAACGAAGAGTACAGAAAAGAACATTGTCATGTACCAAGATACCTCGGGTCAGGCCTGGAACTCATTATTTAGGTTTTCACCCCTAGGTGCTTCTATACCAGAGCCGACCCTACCTGCTCACATCTAGATATGGATGTATTTTCTTCATAAACCACTTACTCAGTACTCACAAGAACATTGGTATGTTTTTATTATACTTATTCTTGTCTCTACGTATTCACTAGTGTTTTCTAATCTTAATCCAAAAAATAACTAAACCTATCCTCTGATAGAAACTATAACAACCATGCTTTTATTACACACTAAAAAAATGATTTATTACATAAACTTTTTACACACTAAAAAAATGATTTATTACATAAACTTTACTTGATAAAACATATAAGATCGATAGGTCTAGTGTCTTTGGGGATTAAGATCATTACATAAAAACATAAAACATGAAATACAACATCATTATTGAAAACTTCCTTCACATGACCACTATATTCCCTCGTACTTAGCATTTCATGGGATAACCTTAGGACATGCATATGAAAAGGGTGAGCTATAAAGCCCAGTAAGGGAATAAACATGGAATAACATGGGGAATTCAATAAATGTTAGAAAATTGGCATATCAATGGAGAACAAGAGAAACATGAACGTAAGCACTTGAAAAATCATGATAATCATAACATGAAAATGTGGAAACAACACTTAACATGGAATTAGCATGAGCCAAGGCTCATTGCACATGGAGCCTGAGTAAACCCTTATTGTACATGAAGCACGAGTAAAAACTTGTTGCACTTGAATTGGCATGAGTCATCACCCATTTTACATGACGGATCATGATATTATACTTTACCTAATGCATTGGATCACTATCAGGGCGCACCGTTCTTAAACATTTCATTTCATGAATAAGTGTGCCACATGGATCATATAACATTGAATCAATCAACATCATAAGTTATTACACAGATAATTAATGTTGAATAAATCTATTAATGTATCATTTAGTATATATATGTGCATAAAGGTGAATACCCTTTCAAGAGACATGGGTATGGTATTCACTACACAATGATCTTGGATTGGAAAAACGTGGTGCAATTTCGGCAGCATAACGGTGTGACATAAAGATTCATGAAAATTGTTGATGAGAGAGAAAAGGTTTTCTCATCATATGAAAATGAAATGGAAAGTAATGGGTTCATATAGATACATGTCCCAACAAACGTAATTGGATTTAGATGCATAATACAAAAGAATTACATGGATGTAAAAGAGGGGATAAAAATTCCTCACGGAATTTCGGCATGGTAACAGGTGTACATGGGAGGAATTAATGAGAGAGAAAGGGGTATCCCATAATCCAAACAAAAAAATGGTAGTATGGGGGAGGTTTAAAATCATACCTAGTCTTTTTTAATTGAAAATAAAAGGGCATAATAATATTAAGAAACATGGATAAAAAGTGAAATGTAGGAATCCCTTACATGGAAGTGTGATCCCAAAAGCTTGGGAGAGGCCTGAGAGGGGCTTATTGAGAGCTTGGGGAGACTAGGTAATATTCTAAAAAGAAGAGGGAAGTGTTTAGTCAAACTCTAAAGGCTTTGAGTGAAGAGGAAGTGGGAGTTTGGTTGGGTTTATATAGGAAAAGAGAGGTAATTCTTTATTATTTAGGTTTGGGACACCTCACATTAAACTAATCTAGACCACAAACCATCCCATGGTTTTTGACCATGGTTTTTCCCAAAGGGGAGTGGAAAACAATATTTTATAAGGACAATGGCCAAACATCTTAAAATAATAGGGTTGCTTATGTGGAGGTGAATCACACTCTCAAGGAAAACAATTTAAAAATAAAAAATGTTTTATAAGACTTGAAATGTACACTAAATCATTGTAAAATAAATAAATAAAAACCCAAAATTGCATTATATTAATGGTAAAATATATATTGGCATAACATAAGGTTTTTATTATTTAATTTCATCACTATTTGGTCATTATGATGTCATAAAAAACATCATATTTTTAAACGGTATTTAATTTTTACCCAAATATTCGTCTGTCTCATAAAATTAAAAAAAATCAACATTGGATACTTTTGACATCCTGATTCCAAAAATAATATTAATTTTATCTAAAAAAATTTCTAAATATTTGAATTTTTAATTTTAAAATAAAAACTGACATTTATCTAAAATTTATAGGTCTTGACAAAAACATCTTTCAAACCTTAATAAAAATTTCAATTGAGTTTATAAAATTATATGATCGTTTATAATTAATCAAAAATTAATTTAATAATATTAATATTTTTTGAAAATGTTATTTAATTCAAAAATCCATTAATTCATAAAAATAGATTTCTTAGTTGAATATTAACAAAAAGTATTGTTTGTGCTTTAAAAACAATTTACAAAGTAACAATAATAAAATAAATGCACATTCTTTATAAAAAAATAATATACATAGTCATAGTTCTAGGTTCCTGTTACAAAAACCCTTATAACACCCACATAAGATCGAATAGTAAGTTGTACGATGGTGATAGACTCTTGGGGTGGCTCGGATAACATCTCTAGGGTGGTAATCCTTATTAACTTCAACTTATCTCGTAGTCGGTTTCGATCAGACTTAACATGCTCAAGCTTGGCTTGGGCTTGGTCAAGAGATAAGACCAATGATGCCACCTCATTTCTGAGCTCAGAAAAATGAGATTCATACGGGGCAAGTCTACTGGATGATGCCATAGCTTCCTTTGTCTGAGTAAATTGGATTTGTTAAAGCCCAATATTTATACTAATCATTTGATCACTTTCCAACTGCTATATTAGCAACAGTCACAATTCATAACGGTATTTTAAAATCTAGAAACATAAAACCAATTAATTTCATATTTTATATAACAATAATAAGAAATTTAATTTCATCAAGAGGAACTTCAATTAATGAAGGTTTCAGTCCTTAAAATCTTCCCCCTTAAGAAATTTAATACTCAAAATATCATTTTCCCACACTAAAAAAATGTGGGTAACTTTGCTTCATCACATCCCCCAATTAAAACATCTCTTTTTCAAACCTGTGGTTTTTTTACAACACCTTGATGAGGGGAATTGTCTTATTTCGTAGAACTTTTTCTATACAATATAAGGTCTTCATTGGTTTCTCTTCATAAGAAAGACCATCCTCCAGTTTTACTACCTCTAAAGATATTACCTGTGAATGGTCTGGTATGTAATTCTTTAAGAGGGATACATGAAAGACATCATGTACTTTAGCCAGGGTAGGTGGAAGTTCTAGTCAATAGGCTACAACCATAACACGATCAAGAATCTCGAAGGTGTCGATGTACCTAGGACTTAACATCCCTTTCTTTCCAAACCTCGTGACTTTCTTCCATGGAGATATGCATAGAAATACCATGTCTCCAACTTTAAACTAAAGGTATCATCGATGGTTATCTGCATAACTCTTCTATTGACTCCGGGCTGCCTTGATATGCTGGTGAACAATTTTCACCTTCTCCACCATTTCATAGACCATTTCTAGTCCTAGAAGCTTATGCTCAGTGACTTCATCCCAACATGCTGGTGTTCTACACCTCTTCTCATACAGGGCTTCATAAGGTGAAATTCTGATTCCCGAGTGGAAACTATTATTATAGAAGAATTAAACCAGAGGAATATGTTGATCCCAACCTCCTTTAAATTCCATCGAACATGATATTAACATTTTTTCTATTGTCTGAATATTTCGCTCAGATTAGCCATCTGTTTGAGGATAATAGGCCATATTGAAGTTCAGTTCAGTATCCAGAGTAAGTTGAAAAATCATCCAAAACATAAAGGTGAATCTTTGATCTCTATTAGATACAATAGATAATGGTACTCCATGCAGCTTTACCACTTCCCTGATATATATCTTTTCCAGTTGATCAAATAATAAATTCTCGCAAATTTCAATAAAGTGTGAAGACTTTTTAAGATTATCCACAACAAACTATATTTCATTTTTGCCTTTTGATTTCTTTGGAAATCTGGTGACAAAGTCCATGGTGATGTTCTTCCATTTACATGTTGGTATGGGTAATTGTTGAATCATACCCTTAGACTTCTTTCTCTCATCCTTAATTTACTGACAAACCATTCACTTTGATGTAAATTCAGCGATCTCCTTCTTCATATTATCCCACCAATAATGCTCTCAGAGATCTCGATAAATATTTGTGTTTCCTAGGTTAATAGAGAAATTTGAACTATGTGCATCATACAAAAGTTCCCTCTTCAGTTACAAACATGATGGCACACATAGTCTTTTCCCAAATTCCATATTCATTAACATTTAACTCTGAGGATTTCCCTTTTCTGATAGCTTCCACTCTCTTCTGAATTCCCACATCATTTTTTTGAGAAACCTTTAAAGATTCCAAAAGAGACAGTTGAGCATTAATTTGTGAAACTATTGATGATGTTCCCTTATTTATGATTCCCACGTCCATATTCATCGAATAAAAGAAGATTGTATTCTTTTCAATTCTCATCATTGATAGAATTGTTGGGTCATTTTTACTTAGAGCATCTGCCACCTTGTTCGCTTTCCAAGTGTGGTAATGGATTGAGCAGTCATAGTCTTTGATCAACTCTAACCATCTACGTTGGTCCATGTTCAACTCTTTCTGTGTGAATATATACTTGAGGATTTTTTGGTCGGTATATATTTCAAACATCTCCCCAAAGAGTAATTCAGCCAAATTTTTAAAGCGAAGATCACCGCATCCTACTCCAAATAATGTGTGGGATAATTCTTCCCATGACCTTTCAACTGCCTTGAATCATAGGCAATGACATTTTCATTTTTCATCAACACATATCCCATTCCCTTCTTCTAAGCATCACTGAATACCACAAAAAGTTCTCCACTTTTGAGTAATGTGAGGACAGGCACAATGATAAGAATATTTTTTAACACCATGAAGCTTTCTTCGCATTCATCACTCCAAGAAGACATTACTACCTTCTGAGTTAGCTTGGTAAGAGGGTTGCAAAATTGTGTGAAATTTCTCACAAATTGTCAATAATATCCAGCAAACCCCAACAAGATAAGGATATCTATTACCGATTTTGGCCTCAGCCATCTCTCAATTGCAGCTGTCTTGGAGGTATCCACATATATCTCATTGTTTGTGATGATATGGCCCAACAATGAGACATCCTTAAACCAGAACTCACACTTGATGTACTTTTCATAGAGCATCTCCTTCTGCAAGGTCTCTAGTATAGTTCTTAGAAGCTCCTCATGATCCTCCTTGGTTTTTTAGTATATTAGAATATCATCTATAAAGACTACCACAAATTTGTTGAGGTAATCCCTAAAGACTCTCTTCATCAAGTCCATGAAAATTTCTGGAGCATTAGTGAGTCTAAAAGTCATTACTATGAATTCATAGTGCCCGTATCTTGTACTAAAATTATTCTTGGGGATATCTTCTTTATTCACCATTACTAGATAATATCCCAACCGAAAATCCACCTTGGATAAGTATTTTGCTCCATGTAGCTGATTGAATAAGTAATCAATTCGTGGGAGAAGATACTTGTTCTTTATCGTGACTTTGTTAAGCTCACGATAATAGATGCCAAGGAATATTGACCCTATTTCTTCTTGATGTAGAGGACAAGTGCACCTCATAGTGAAGCAATTAGTTGTATAAACCCTTTATCCAGATTCTTCTATAGTTATTTCTTCAGCTCCTCATGATCCACAACAGTCATTCTATACGGAGTCTTGGATATTGGCAACACCCTAAGAATAAGGTCAATTGAGAATTCAAAATCTTTTTTAGGAGGAAGACCGGGAAATTCCTCAGGAAACACTTCAGCGAATTCCATCACAATAGGCATGTATTCAAGGATGGTTGCCTCTTTAGACTGAATCATCAGATCCATATATGCGTGCTCATTGGGAAGTAATATCCATGCTTGTGATGATGGAGCTAAAGAATATTCATCTTCCTCCTTGCACTTTCATATAATCGGGGGTTGATTATCCACCTGAAGAGTGATTTCCCTCACACAAAAATTTATGTTAGATCTATATAAGGAAATCCAATACATGCCAGTAATTGCATCAAATTCTACCAGAGAAATAATGATGAGGTTATCCAGGAAATTCATTCCACCGATTAAGATAGGGGAGGAGTTATATTCATGGGACGTAATGATTGCCCCATTTGTCGAACTCACTGACATCTTCACTTCCATGATTTGTGGTGGTGCTGGTATTGGTTTCTACTAAACATTCAGGATATAAAGGAATGTGTAGAACCATGAACGATAACCCTACCTTTCACTTTTTAATTTTGGTTCAACATTATCTGATATTGAAACGGGATGAGTACATTATACTATTAGACACATACAGGGGAGTACAAGGAAAAAAGCAAATGACTTATAAATAGATTTTATTTCCTTAACATATTACTCCATAGGCTTCAATCTATGCTATTCATGATCTACTTTCTAACATATATTCTTACGGGCATTTTCTTAATTCCCTTAATAAGGGTTTGTACTAAGCTTGTGAATTTACCAAAGCATATCAACCAGGAGTGTCGTAACCAAGAGTTCATCAAGGGCCATTGTCATGTACCAGGATACCCCTGGTCAAGCCCAAAACTCCTTGTCGGGGTTTTCACCCCTAGGTACTTCTATGCCAGAGCCACCTCTACCTACTCATATCCAGACAGGGATGTATATGCTTGATAAACCACTTACTCAATACTCACCAAAACATAGGGATGTTTTTATTATTCTTCTTCTTTTCTCAAAGTAACCACTTGGGTTTTATAATCGTAATCCCCAAAATAACAAAACCTATCCTTTAATACCAACTATAACAACCCTGCTTTTATTACACACTAAAACATGATTTATTACATAAACATCACTTGATACAACATATATGATTGATATTTATAGTGTCTTTGGGGAATAATATCATTAAATAACAACTTAAAACATGAAATGCAATATCTTAATTGAAAACTCCCTTCACATGACCACTATATTCCCTTGTACTTAGCATTGCATTTGATAACCTGAGGACATGCATAAGAAAAGGGAGATCTATAAAGCCTAGTAAGGTAATAAACATGGAATAAAATGAGGAATAAAATACATGTTATACAATAGGAATATCAATGGAGCACAAGAGAAACATTAAAATAAAGGTTTGATTAATCATGATAATCATAACATGGAAATGTGGCAGCAACACTTAACATGGAATTATCATGATCCAAGGCTTATTACACATGGAGCCTGAGTAAACCCTAATTGAACATGAATCCCGTGTATAACCTTATTGCAATTGATTTATCATGAGTCTACACCCATTTAACATGAGTTATCCTAATAATATACTTTACCCAATGCATTGGAGCGCTATCAGGTTGCACCCTTCTTAAACATTTCATTTCAGGAATAAGTGTGCCACATAGATCACATAACATGGAATGAATCAACATCAAAAGTAATTACACTATTAAGTAATGTGGAATAAAAACATGAAAGTACCATTCAATATGTATATGTTTTTAAATTTTAATACCTATGCTAGATAAATTGGTGTGGTATTCACTACATAATGATCTTGGGTTGGAAAAACACGGTGCAATTTCGGTAGTATAATGGCGTGACATAAAGATTCATGAAAATGGATGATGAGAGATAAAACGGTGTCACATCATATATACAAGAAATTGATAGTAAGGGGGACATATAGATACATGTCTCAACAAACGTAATGGAATTTAGATGCCTAATACAAAAGAATTACTTGGATGTAAAAGAGGAGAGAGAATTTTCTCATAGAATTTCGGCCAGGTAATAGGTGTACATGGGAAGAATTAATGAGAGATAAAGGGATATCCCATAATCCAATAATAAATTTGGAATTATGGAGGAGCTGAAAAATCATACCCCAACATTTGTAATTTAATGTAAAAAGGCATAACAGTATTAAAAATCATGGATAATAAAAAATTGTAGGAATCCCTTACAGGGACGTGCGATCCCAAAAGCATGGGAGAGGATTGAGAGAGGCTTCTTGGGAGATTGGGGAAACTTGTGAGGATTCTAGAAAGGGGAGGTCAGGGGTTGTTTGAACTCCAAAGTCTTTGAGTCAAGAGGTTGTTGGGGCTTGGGTGGGTTTATATAGGAAAGAAGAGGGAATTCGTTATTATTTAGGTTTGGGACACCTCACATTAAACTAATCAAAACCACAAACCAGACCATGTTTTTTCCCATTGTTTTTGCAAAATGGGATTGTAAAACAATATTTTATAAGTCCAATGGCAAATATTCTTTAAATAATAGGTTTTCTTATGTGTAGGTGAGTCACACTCTCAACGAAAACAATTTAAAAAGAAAAAATGTTTTATAAGCCTTGAAGGGTCCACTAATGCTTTTTAAAATAAATAAAACAAACCCAAAAACACATTATTTTAATGTTAAAACATATATTGGCCAAACATAATGTTTATATTATTTTATTACATCACTATTAGGTCATTATGATGTCATAAAACACATTATATATTTAAACAATATTTAATAAAGAAAATTATGAAAAATTCACCATTGGATAATTTTCACATCCTGATTCCAAAAATAATATTCATTTTATATAAATAATTTTCTAAATATGTCAACTTTGGATTTTAAAATAATAACTGACATTTATAAAAAATTCATGTGTTTTAACAAAAACAGCTTTCAAAACTTAATAAAAATTACAATTGAATTCTTAAAATTATATGATCATTTATCTTTAATAAAAAAAGTAATTTAATAATAAAAATATTTTATAAAAATATCTTTTAATTCAAAAATCCATTAATTCATCAAAATAGATTTCTTAGTTGAATATTAACTTAAAATACTATTTGTACATTAAAAGATATTTACAAAGTAACAATAATAATATAAATGCACATTCTTTATTCAAAAATAATATACATAGTCATAGTTCTATGGCCTTGTTACATAACCCCTTATAGCACCCGCATAAGTCCGAAGTGTAAGGTGTGTGATGCTGACAGAATCTCGGGGTGGCTCGGATAACATCGCTCTGGTGGTAATCTCTATTAACTTCCTCTTCTCCCATAGTCGGTTCCTCTCAAGCTTAAGGTGTTAAAACTCAGCTTGGGCTTGGTCAAAAGAGAATCACAATGATGCCACCTCATTTCCGAGCTCCGACAAATGGGATTCGTATGGCACAAGTCTATTGGATGAGGCCATTGCTTCATTTCTCTGAGTAAATTGGGTTTGTTAAAGTCCTATATTTATATTAATCATGTGATCACCGTTCAACGACTATATTAGAAATAGTCACAATTCATAACGGTATTTTAAAATCCAATAACATAAAACCAATGAAGTTCACATTTTATATAACCATAAGAAGACATTTAATTAGATCAAGAGGAATTTTCAGTAATTAATGTTTGGGTCATTACATTCCCCATGAATGATACTTCCTCCATCTAAAACTCACATTTTCTACAATTTGAAAATGGTTTCTCCCTTCAAAAAGTATTTATCATAATATTAAAATTATTTTCATTCTTTTCTTTTCTTTTATAGTATATCATAATATCATCAATAAAGACTACCAAAAAAATTTCGAAGTAATCTCTAAAGACTCTGTTGATTATGTCCTTGAAAATTGATGGGGCATCTGTGATTCCAAATAGAACCACTATGAATGCATAGTGTCCATTCCTCCATCGGAAGGCAGTCTTGGGAATATATTCCTTTATTACCTTTAATTGGTGATATCCCAACCAAATTTCAACCTTTTAGAAATAATTTCTTCCATGTAGATGATAGAACAAGTCATCTATATATTGTAGGGAATACTTTTTATTAATCATTATTTTCTAAAGATTAGTATAATCAATTTGGAGGCACATTTAACCATCTGTATTTTTGAAGAAGTGGAATGTTTAACCCCATGGTAAAGCACCTAGGAATATAAAACACATGTCCATATTCTCTTGTAACTACTTCTTTAGTTCCTCTAACTCAATAGTTTCAATTCCATATGATGGATTGATATAGCAATAGATCTAAGAATAAGTTCAATTGAGAACTCAACCTCTCGTTCAAGAGGAAGACCAAGAAATTCTTCAGAGAACACATCATTATAGTCCCTAAAAATGGGAATGTCTTTAGGCATGATTTTATCCTTTGTCTCAATAATTTGAGCTAGATATTTTCGCTCATAAGGCAATAATATCAACACCTGAGGTGATGATTCTAAATGAGATTCATCCTCATTCTTACACTTATACATAATTGGAGGATACCTATAACACCCTAAGATTTTATTAGAAATATTATTTTTAATTTATTTTTTTCTTGTGTTGTATGATACACGATGATTAGCTGGAACTATAATCAAAACCATATTATCTTGTATTATACGCAAGCACTATTCTTGTCTTGTGTTCCACGCAAGAGCAACTTTCCTCAAAAGCGTGTGTTGTACGGAATACCGAGTTTCACTAAACAACGATATATTTTTATAATATTATTATGAAATAGCCGTTATGAATATTATTAACTACATTTTTAATTTTAAAACAATATCATTCATCTTACAAATATTCTAGAACATGTTATGAGACAAAAATAAATTTTTCGGGTAAAAAAAGTATTTTTCAAAAAATGTAGTTTTGTCACCTTTTAATGGTGCACCCACTTTAAATCTAGTTTTGTACATGTTTATAAGTTCAATATTAGAAATTTAACTACTTCCTTATGATCAGGATATAAAAATTTACTTTGGATAAATTTTTGATATTTTTATGATAAGTTTCTTATTTTAACAAATAGTAAAAATACACTAAATTTTAATTGAAAACGACTTTTTTCATCAAAATAATATATATGGTTAAAATATATTATTGAATGGTTTTAAAAGTATAAATAGAATTTATTTTTACCATTTAGTATAATTTATTTCATTAGAAATAATTTTATATTGAATTCATAGGTAAAAACATTTCAATCTTTTGCAATGTTTAAAATTTTAAAACAGGTTTTCTCAACAATGGGATTATTTTTAAATTAAATACTAAAACTTATGTGTTTTGAATTTGGAAAAATGGATTCCATATTTGAAATAAGTAGGTCAAAATTATGTTAATAGGATACTTTTTATTTTTAGGAATTATGAATTGTAACTACGGTAAATTTCATTTACAACAGTTAAAGGTAAATCTAGTAACTAAGGGTAAAAAAATTGTAAAATTACCCTAACACTTGTATTAATATAATTGGAAGATTATATTTCGTCTTAAAAGAGTATTGGGTCGAAATTGTATCTATTGAAACCGACTTGGATGTGATTAAGACAATTAATTTATTTTATTTAAAGAAAGTGAAATATGTCTCACTCAAACTTTAATAATTAAAGTATTTTTAATATAACGTTATACAGAATATAAATTCGATTACAAATACCTATTTTAAAGATAAAATATTTTTATCATGTTAATTTATATGTGATTTATAAGAAATATATAATTACCTTAATAGCTTATACATTCATGATGCAACAATTATTTATTTACTCAAAAATCAATAATACAGTTTTTATTAAAATAATAATACCCATTAAAAGGACCATAAACTTGACTAAACCTTATTGTTCAAGTATATATATACCCTAATCATCCAAGGGTATACTTTTGGACCATTTTAAGCCTTATAAAATAGATTTTGACATTTATATTATTTTATTTTAAATGATGTCAAAGATGTCACCTTCATAATTTAATAAAGATAATATTTTAAAATTTGGTTTTTTTTAAATAAAAATTTAACTAAAAGTATTATTATTAAAGATATTAGATTTATATTCATCATGGAATTGTATTTTTAATTTTTATGCAACAAATCAGTATATTAAATAATCATACAAAAATGTTGTAGTAATTATTTTATTAAAAGAAATATCAAATAAATGGTTTCAAAAATATTCAAATAAATATTATATAAACTAATTAATGTGCTCCACAAATTTTCTAGATAACTATGACATGATAGGAATATATTAAATATTTTGGTTTGAATGTATCCTCTGTTTGAATTATTTAAATTCAAATAAATGAATAGTATCGAAATTGACAATATTGATATTTTATAAAAATAACATATTATATTTTGGTTAAAAATCACAAAGATATTTAAAATTTATAAATTGAAATTTATATGGTCTATAATTTTTTAATGAATCCAATTATGGACAATTAATCACACATAATAAGTATTTATAATAATTTAAAATTTAGAATATTATTACCGAAAATAAAATTAAATAGATTATATATGGATAAATAAAATTGATAAGGTTTAAAATAAATTCCCAACATGTCTAAATTTTATTGGATTATGATATTACAACACTATATCATCTCATATTATAATTTGAGTCATATTTGAGGTTTTTAGGTGGGGTTTATGTTTATTATAAATTAATATTTTGGAGGTTTCCAAAAGTGCCCCTATCCTCTATTATAAAAGGGAACCTCCTCCCTCTTCTCATCACTAAATTTTAAGCCTTAAAACTCCAAAAAATCATGACCATTACTCTTTTAAACTTCCCTAGAAACATTATAAAGGTTCTGGTCTTCTCAAAATACCAACTATAGTTCCCTAAGAGGAAGTTTAAAAGAGGCACGTTGAGGAAGAGGTAATCTCTTCTACCGATTCTTTCAAGTTTTATTCTTAATTTACGTCCTCTTATTTAGTTGTTTCATTATAAAGTAACAACATCAGTTCCGATAATATAATTATATGTCATTATAATTATGAAACAACCCTATTTTACTTTATATCCATCCTACGAAAAATGATATCACTGCGCGTGCGTACGTATGGCTTACCGTCTCCATGCCGTGGTGTAATCTGTTTTTCCACCACCAACATACTTGGATTGGTATAATGGTGGAAATAATAAATATATATGATTATTATAACATCATATTTATTCTGATATATTATATCATCCACTCCAATTCCATTCAATAATTAAGGGAACGATATCATCGCTCGTGCGTACATACGGATTACCATCTCCACGACGGGGTGATATTCATTCTCCATGTTAACCATTCCAGAATGATTATAAAGTATATATAATAAATAATCATGAAATATATGACATAATGATGATACTAGATTTATGTATATGTTATTTACTTACTCCCATTCAATTTAATAAGGAAAAGAAAACCGCGTTCATGCGTACGTACAGCCTACCATCTCCATGAACAATGTATTTCATTCCATTTATCGATCTATTATATATATATATTATATTTTATCAATATATATTATATATAAATCATGTTTTACATTCTGGAAGTAATTAATCATGATCTAATTAATTATATGAATAATTAGAAGACAAAACACGTACGACAAATGAAACTATTTTACCCAAAACACAGCTTTAACATGGAATTGACAAATGAATGGGTAATATAAATTCGTTAGTGAATCATATATGATATCATAAATATTATTATGGTTCTGTTACAAGTTAATAAAATGTTTAAATCCACTATACAGGAGTCTTAGACACATACGGAATAAATTGGACATAAAGTAAGGGATAATTATTCCAATCTCATTCTTATCCTAGATTGTTTATTCGTAAGTATTTGCTGGGGTTATATTTATCATCCATGTCCATGTTTTCTAAAAAATCATAAATTTTTTATAATTCTTTTATGTATGTTAAAAATAATTTTATTCTTTTTTACTTTTACCACATTGTATGAAAGGAATCTTTATTTTTTTTACCATATGAGGTACTTTTTGACTTTTCTAGAAAAAGTACGAGAATAATGTTTTTCAACTTATACAGCATGAACGGATTTTTATATTTTCATAACACCATATTTTCATGAATATTACTCTTCAAAATTTCATGATTATTTTCAATAAAATCCTTTTCTTTTAAAATTGTGTGGAATTTTTAAAAAGAAAATGATTTTAAAGAAGAAAGGATATTTTATTCAAGAATTCATTTGAAGTGTTTTATCAAAAATATTTTCCATCTATGATGACATTATTTAGTATGATTATGATTCAAGTATAATGTATCTATTATTTACATGTTTTGATTTTTCTTATAATGAAATGAAATACATTTGTTTTATATGGATTATGTCATAATGGGATGATGTTTATGAAACCCATTTTATTCTTTGGGTTATCATAAATTATTTATGATTGTTTTGTGGAACACGTATGAATAATTTCAATATGAGATGGGTGGGACCTATATCTCCCTCCAATAAATTGTGTAAAGATTTGTATCTCATGATATAGACATGGCTCGAACAAAAAGTAAATCTGGTTCAGTAATATAGGGCTTGAATGGCTAGTAAACCCGGTTCCGCAAAGGACTTTGTCCACTATGATGGTGTTGGCAGCAATGCCTTGGATACTATGGAAATCATATCATGATCTTAATGGTTTTCCACAATTACATGTTTTATTCCCATGATATTATATCATGATTAATGTTCCTTTGTGATCTATGCCTTATGTACTTCCATGATTTATGTCTTTACTCATGTTTTATGTTCATGTTTTTACGTTCAAATGTTTATGTATTGTTTTACGTTATCTATGTTTACCTTTACTGAGCATTTGAGCTCACCCTTTTTATGTTTTCTTCTCCTGATGAAATAAAGAAAGGTTTTAGGTAATTAAATAAAAGGGGAAGATCTTTATGGGAGATTTTTAAGATCTTTCACCATGATTAGAAGATTATGTTCTATGTTTCCAAAGATACTAAATTAATACGGTCTTTGGGTGTATTTTTTTCATGTATTAAGTATTCCATAAAAATAATTTAATCCCTAGGTAAATCATGATTTGGGTCTCTATTGTTGGTATCAGAGCTACAGTCCAGTTAACCATTGGAAACTAGGATGCGAAATATTTAGTGAGATCCCTAGAAATATTTCTAAGGTATGTCTAGGGATGTCCCTAAGGTTAAGTATAAGTATAGGTTAAAATCCTATAATTATGACAATGATCATGAAAAACCTAGGATTAAGCCTAAGATGTTAGAGATTAAATGTACTCCCCTTGATTATATTGCTTTCCTAGTATGAGTTTTGCCTCTCACACTATTCTTTTGGGGTTTTAGATGATGGCTGGAACTTGAAGGAACTGTGTTGATCAATTTAATGGACAATGCAATGTTTGTCCTCCTGAACAAACCAATGTTTTGGGATATGGAGTGAAAAATCTTATTTCTATACTTACACAAGCTATTAGTCATTTTGGACTACCAAATTATAAGAGAGGGGAACAATAATCTATTGAGTCCTTTATGAGGAAACGCCCACCTTCTTTCTGTGGGTCATCTAATCCACTTGTTCCTGAACAATGGATCAGTACCATTGAAAAGATATTTTCCATACTTCGCTGTTTGGAACATGAAGAAGTCATTCTAGATGTTTACCGTTTAGAAGGTGAAGAAGACCAGTGGTGGACTCTAATTAAGAATACAATGCCCCAAGATGAAATTGAATCCATGGAATGGGATGAGTTCAAGAACTTGTTTTTCAATAAGTACTTCACTCGTATTATTCGATCAAAAATGGAAAATAAGTTCCTTGAGATTAAGAAAATGGATGATGAATATGTTGGTATATATGAGGAGAATTTTACATGGATTTCAAGGTATTCATCTTGATTTATCATCCAATCTGAAAGTAAATTAGATCGATTCTTTAGTGGCTTAAAACCAAGTCTTCGAAGGGAATTAACAATAACATACTTCATTAGATATGAAAATATTGTGTGTTGTGCTATCAAGGTAGAACTGGAAGTTGGTGTTACATATCCATCTAAGGTTTTTGACAAGAAACGAAAGATGGAGTTCAAGGAAAAATCACAAAACAATGGTGAAAAGAATATGAACGTTTCTTTATGATAAAATTGTGGAAAGAAGCATGGTGTATATTGCCTTAAAGGGACTAGAAATTGTTTTTTAAGTGTGGAAAAGAAGTTCATTGACTAGTTGAGTGTCGAAGTAATGGGAAAAAGGTATCTAATGATGTGAATAGAGAAAATACTACAGAGAATGCACCACCAACACTTCAATACTACAAGTGCAAGGAAATAGAGCGTTATGATAATCAATGCCCTAATCCAAGGGTTAAGGATAATCTGCATCAACAACCTCTTAAGGAAAAGGACAAAGGGAGGTCACATACGATCACTATTGGTGATGTTGAATATGACAATGAAGTGGTGGAATGGTTAAGTGTTTATGTAATGAGATTCCAAAAATAGTGTTGTGGAATCTCATTTATAGTATCATGGAATATTGGAATATCTATGTATTGGTTTTCAATAATTGTATGGTACCAGTAACTATGAAAAGTGACTGAAATATTCTTGGAAAGTATATGATAGGTTCATAATAAAGGTATAATGAGAAAATAAAATGTTCAATAGTATTAATGAGCTCATGACTAACATACAGACAGAGTGATATCATGGTTTGAGTATATATAATTTTTGGGATTTTGGTATGTGGAAAGAGTTAACTTTTGACAACATTCATGTTTACACTAAGGTTCTTTGGTAATTCATGTTTCAAGAGAATACATGATTAATAAATTCACATGTTTGGAATGTGACCAAAAAGTTATATCTTATGATATATGGGGGATAAAAGATTTTATTCACATGCTTATGACTTTTCTAGTAATAATTTTCTTTATACTGCGAGATTGGATAGAAATATTTTGGATAAGCCTAAAAATTGGAATGGATTAAGTTGGACATCAGGTAGTATTGTTTAAGGCTGGAGATTTTTTCTGTATTATTTCTAGAATGCTATAATAGTGTAGTTTTAGAAAAAGGACAACCTGCAGTATGGGCGACAACCCATCGCGTCGGACAAGACTGTGGGAATTGAACCCACAACCGAAGTGTGGCAGGCATTTATCGCCTACCACTGGCCTACATGAAGTCCCTGGTTAGTAGAAATTAGTTTTATTTTATTAACTGGTATGATATATGAAGTATAAGTCTATTTTTTGAGCCATATATGATTAACCTCACCATAGATGGACTTATGTATATTTAATAATTATTTATAACATTTTGTTTCAGACAAATGGAATGACACAACCTTTTATCACTAGATCTGCTAACAATTCACGAAGGGAAAATACAACGTCATTTTAGTATTTATTTTTACGATGTGAGTTTTTATGAAATAAACTTTCAAGTAGTAAACGATTTATAACCCCGACGAATTTCGGGGGAAAATTCATTTTAAGGGGGGTAGAATGTTACACCCTAGATTTTATGAGAAATGTACTTTTTAATTTATTTTTTTCTTGTGTTTTATGATACACCAAGATTATATTAAACTATAATCAACACTATATTTTCTTTTAGTATATGCAAACACTATTCTTGGTATGTGTTGCACGCAAGAGAGGCCTTCCTCAATAGCGTGTGTTGCACGCAATACCGAGTTTCACTAACCCGTGATATATTGTTATAATATTATTATGAACGAGTCTTTATGAATAGTCTTAACAAAGTTTTTAATTTTATAATTTTATCATTAATTTTACCCATATTCTAGAACATGTTATGAGAACAAAATAAAATTTTCAGGTAAACAAAATTATTTTTCAAAAAATGTAGTTTTGCTGGCTTTTGATGGCCCACCAAATTTAAATCTAGTTTTTGAAATGTTTATAAATTAAATTTGACAAATTAAACTTATCTCTTTCAGTCAGGATATAAAAATTTACTTTGGATAAATTTTTGATATTTTTCTAATAAGTTTCTTATTTTGATGAATAGTAGAAATACACTAAATTTTAGTTGAAAACAACTTTTTTCATCAAAATAATTTATATAGTTAAAATATTTTATTGAATGGTTTCAAAGTATAAATAGAAGTTGTTTTTACCATTTAATATAATTTATGTCATTAGAATCAATTTGACATTCAATTCATAGGTAAAAACATTTCAATCTTTTGCAATATTTTAGCTTTTCAAACCCATTTTCTCAATAGCGGAATTAATTTTAAATTAAATACTTCGAATTATGTATTTTGAATTTGGAAAAATGGATACCATATTTTTAATCAATAAGTCAAAATTATTTTAGTAGGCTAATTTTTATTTTTAGACATTATCAATAGTAACTACGGTAAATTTTATTTACAACACTTAAAGGTAAATCATGTAATTAAGTGTAAAATTAATATTATAAAATTATCCTAACACTTGTATTAATATAATTGGATGATTATATTTCGTTCGAAAATATACATGGGTCTAAATTTTATCTTTTGGAACCCAATTGGATGTTATTAAGACCATTAAATAATTTTATTTAAAAAAGTAAAATATGTCTCACTCAAACTCTAATAATTAATGTATTTTTAATGTAACGTCATACAGAATATAAATTCGATTATAAATAAAAATTTTAAAGATAAAATATATTTATCATTGTAATTTATTTTTGATTTTATAGAAATATATAATTACCTTAATATCTTATAAATTAATGATTCAGAAATTATTTATTTAGTGAAAAATCAATAATATTGATATCGTTAAAATAATAATACCCATTAAAAGGCCCAGAAACTTGACCAAACCTTATTTGTCTAGTATATATATACCCTATTCATCCAAGGGTCGACTTGTGGACCATTTTGAGCCTTATAAAATAGATTTTGACATTTATATTTTTTTATTTTAAATAATGTCAAAGTTGTCACATTTATAATTTAATAAAGATAACATTTTGAAAGTTGGATGTTTTAAAATAAAAATTCAACTAAAAGTATTATTATAAAATATCTTAGATTTATATTTATCGTGTTATTTTATTTTTAATTTTTATGCAACAAGTCATTATATTAAATAATCATACAAAAATGATGCAATAATTATTTTATTAAGAGAAATATCAAATAAAAGGTTTCAAAAATATTAAAATAAATATTATATAAACTAATTAATGTGCCCCAAAATTTTCTAGATTACTATGACATGTTAAGAATCTATTATATATATTTTTTAATATATCCTCTATGTGCATTTTATTTAAATTCAAATAAATAAATAGTGTCATAATTGACAATATTGATATTTTATAAAAATAACATATTATTCAATTGTTTAGAAATCACAATGATATTTAAAAATTATAAATTTAAATTTATATGGTCTAAAATTTTATAAAGTATCCAATTGTGGGAAATTAACAACACAGAAGTAAGTATTTATAACCATTTAAAATTAATAATATTATTACCACAAATAAAATTAAATAGATTAAATAAGTATAAATCAAATTTCTAAGGTTTAAAATAAATTCCCAACATGTATAAATATTATTGGATGATAACATTACAACCCTGTCTAATATAATATTCTAATTTGAGTCATTTTAGAGGTTTTTAGGTGGGGTTTATGTTTATTATAAATTAATATTTTGGAGGTTTCCAAAAGTGACCCTCTCCTCTCTTATAAAAGTGAACCTCCTCCCTCTTCTATTCACTCTATTTTAAGCATTACAACTCGTCCAACCCATGCCCATTTCTCTTCTAAACTTTCCTAGTAACATTCTACAGGTTCTGGTCTTCTCAAAATACCAACTCTAGTGCCTTAGGAGGAATATTAAAAGAGGCACATCGAGGAAGAGGTAATCTCTTCTACCGATTCTTTCATGTTTTTCTTCTTCTTATACTTGATATTAATTAGTTGTTTCAGTATAAAGTAATAACATCAGTATCAATAATATAATTATATATTATTATAATTATGAAAAAACCTTATTTCACCTTATATCCATCCTAAGAAAAACGAAATCATTGTGCATACGTACATACGACTTACCATCTCCACACAGTGGTGTAATCTGTTTTTCCACCACAACCATACTTGGATGGGTATAATGGTGGAAATAATAACTATATATTATTATTATAACATCATATAGATTCTGAGATATTATATCATCCACTCCAATTCCATTCAATAATTATGGTAACGATATCATCGCTCGTGTGTACGTATGGATTACCGTCTCTACGACGCGATGAGATTCATTCTCCATGTTAACCATTCTAGAATTATTATGAAGTATATATGATAAATAATTATGAAATACATGAAATGATAATGATAATGGATTTATGTATATGTTAATTAATTACTTCCATTCAATTTAATAAGGAAACGAAAACAATGTTCATGCGTACGTGTGGCCTACCGTCTCCATGAACGGTGTATTTCATTCCATTTATCAATCTATTATATATATTATATATTATGAATATATTTTATATATAAATCATGTTTTACATTCTATTAGTAATTAATCATGATCTAATTAATCATATGAATAATTATAAGTCAAAACACATATGACAAATGAAACGATTTTACCCAAAACACTGCTTTAACATTGATTTGACAAATGAACGGGTAATATAAACTCATTAGTCAATCATATATGATATCATAAATATTATTATGGTTCAGTTAAAATTTAATAATATTTTTAAACCCACTATACAAGAGTCTCAGTCACATACGGATGAAATTGTACATAAGGTAAGGGATAACTATTCCAATATCGTTCTTATCCGAGATTGTTTATTCATAAGTATTTACCGGGGTTATGTTTATCATCCATGTCTATGTTTTCTCAAAATGTTTACATAAAATGTTTACTATTATTCTATGTTTGTTTAAAGTAATTTTTATCCCTTTTTTACTTTTACCACATGGTATGGAAGGAATAATTCTTATGTTTACCATACGAGGTATTTTTTGACTTTTCCAACAAAAGTAAGAGAAGAATGTTTTTTAACTTATACGGCATGAACAAACTTTTATGGTTTTATAAATTCTTATTTTCATTAGTATTCCTCTATAATATTTTATGATTATTTTCAATAAAATCCATTTCTTTTAAAATTTTGTGGCATTTTGTGAAAACAAAATGATTTTGAAGAAGAAAGGATGTTTTCCTCAAAAATCAATTTCAAGTGTTTTATCAAAACTATTTTCCATCTAAGATGACATTATTTAGTATCTTTATGTTTCAAGTATAATGTCTATATTATTTAAATGTTTTGATTTTTCTTTTGATGAAATGATATAGATTTTTTTATATGGATTATGTCATGATGGGATGATGTTTATGAAACCCATTTTATTATTTGGGTTATAATGAATGATTTATGATTGTTTTGTGGGAAACGTGGTCTCGCTTGTCATTGATTGATGTTATTTGCAGCCCAAATTAATTACCCATTCTTAAAACATTAGTATAGCATAAGTTCGGGGTCGATCCATAGGTAAAAATGGCATGCATAAATTCAGTTGAGTTAATACTTAATTAGGTGAAGTATACATAATTTTGAGTTGATTGACTTGATTTGGTTTTTAATTGAAACTAAATTATCTTACACTGAAGAAATTATTAACAATTTTAAATAAAACAACGGGTAAATTTAAATAGTTTAAAATTGGTGGAAAAAAGATGTGTCGGGGCTATGGTGATTAAGGATTACTTTTGCAGGTTGTTTAAATGGTTGTGTTTTTCATAATAATTCAATCATTCTGGATTTCGTTTTTTTACAAGAATTCCTTGGTCCGGTTCCTCTTGTTTGGAATTAGAGCAGTTGACTCCTTGGTCTGGTAGTCAGTGTTCTTAATTCTTTATTAAGTTCAGTCCATTATTTGAATTGGTGAAATCCTTCCAATGGTCATGGATGCTTTCACCATTACTTTTCTTTTGTATCGCTGAGAATTCTTTCCTTGGTCCGGCTAAGAATTATCAGTTATATTAGATAGTGGTTTAAGAAGAATAAGATGAATTACAATGAGTAAACGCAACTATATAAAACAACACAAAAAATATGATCCCCTCATCCACAGTCCCAATACGGGGGGATTAGTTACACATGAAAAGTGGGAGAGAAACAACACACGTGATACCTGATGGATTCATTATGTAGGCGTTGAGGTAGGGTGTCGGAAGGTGGAATGGCGGAATGACGGCTCCTCGATAGCTTTGGTAATGGTGATAACGGAGCTTCTCCCTCCTCTAAATGGTTCTGAACTTTCAAATCCTTTGACCAAGGCCTCTTTTTATAGAAAAATAAAGTACACAACCTGTATAAAAAGTACACGCCATGTACTTTTCATCAATGCGCTTTGGCGCTAATTTCTCCATGGGTAGGCGGCCTAACACGCCGTCTTTGACTTTTGAACGCGGCATCGCTTGGTGGTTGGGTGTACAAGGCATGTAGCGCCGCCATACACGACGTGTAGAGTCATAAGTTTGGCCACCAGCCCCTTCTAGAATAGCAGACACGGCGTGTAAAAATGGAACACGTCGTGTCTCCATCAATGGCCAAATGGGCATGTGGACTTTTCTTCGGCAACTACCACTACTAGAAAGTAGTAAACAGTGTGTAGTGCCACCACACACGGCATGTATCTTCTTCCTAATGACATGGGTGTGTACTCCCTCCTGCGGTCAGTGTCCCTTCTTGGATGTACACGATGTGTATAAAAGTACACGCCGTGTAGTTTCTAAATTTTCACAGACTTCCCTTGATCCGTGTACTTATCCAGAAAGCTCCTTAAAGTAAATAGATTCACTATAATCCAATAATATGTTCATAAAAGAACATGTATTTTCTGAAAACATGTTTTTATTTTCAATTATATATATGGAAATGTATACACAAATCGGGTGCATCAAATTCCCCCACACTTAGTCGTTTGCTTTCCCTTAAGAAAAATCTCAACATCTAATTAAGAGAGCCTATACTTTAAAAGGAAGGAATTTCATTAATCAAATGTATATCTGATAAAGTTACTGAGGAAAAATTCTAAAAGGCGCAAAAAAATTCAATTCATAAGATATTAAAATCATGCCTCATATATAATTCAATTAACTACTCTCATCTTCTTTGAACAAATTTTTCAACCTTTCAAAAATAAGCATTCCATTTGATGATTTACCTTACCAGTCAAAATCACACTCCACACTCAAGATATTTTTATTCAGAGTTATGCTTAATCTAAGTTATATACACTCTATCCATAGGTTTGCAAGATATCATGCTCTCTATTTCAGAAAAATTGAATTAAAAAAATCATGAGGGCTTTATCAATAAGGTTCAGATGTTTCTGTGGTGAAGGGTTGGTAGGTTCAGATGTGAGAAAAAATGCAGAGGCTTGAAAAAGGAATGCTAATTCCTTTAAACAACATTACATGATATTCAAAGTAAATCACACTGAAAAAACATCCTTCAAAAGCTCATTCAAATGCTTTTCTATTCGTCACCATCTTCCTTAGGCAAGTAGGGTTCATGGGAAAATAAGCATAAGGTTCCCTTGTTGTTTGTTTGTTTGTTTTTTAAGACAAAAAACAAGGGAAACACTTATGAATACAATGAGTAGATTTTTGGAACCCATTCTACCCCAAATAATCAAGAGGCACTCCCCCACACATTATTTCATGGTTGTGCACAAAATATATCATGTATTTCCAACTCCCTCTTTAAAGCTCAAACGAATAATCATGAAAAGTTTAAAAATAAATATGGTATGAAGGGAAATAGGCTTGAAATGTGGCTTCCTATAAAGGTTGTTCATGGATTCTATGATCTTAACTAAGATTAAATGTAGGGTAGTTCTCAAGATAAAATGGTTGAAACTATCTAATTCCTCAATCATTTTAATGTAATTCAAAAAAAATCTTCATGTTTTGAAGAGTAAACTGGGAAATTCTGGTAGTGATGCATATCCTAAGAATCTCTCAAGAAAGAGGGTATTAGAAAAGAAATATGAAAAAGGGTTTAGAATACCTCTCAGGAGTGGAAAAATAATAAAGGGACAATCAGGCCATGACATGCATATAAATGATTACCCTAATCAATGTTATTTAATCAAGGATGAAAAGTTGCAATTGAAATTATATCAGCAATCATTTTAAAATACATAATAACTAAAATAATCAAGCAACATTTCCAAAAGTTCCTACTGATAACTCAAGCATTTGTAAGAATTATTAACCAAAATTGCTTTACATTTTCAAATATAGAGTCCAATAATGATGTCTCATAGATTAGTTTAAGGGAAAAGTCTAAGGGGAATGATATAGATGCTCCCCCACACTTAATACTGTACAAGGTCCACCAAGTGCAATACGAAGTTAAAGGGTGGGAAACGGGGAGAAATGGGGGGGGGGAAATGAGGGAAAGTAGTGGAAGAAGTAAATCCAAAAAGAAAGAAAATAGAAATGGAAAAAAACTCCCCTCGTGAAAAAGTGATGCCCAAGGTGCTCCATGATACCTGTGCCTGGAGAGGAAAAAGAAAACTGCAAACATGCACAACATCACATCACAAAAATGACAGAAGAGATATATAAGATAAAGAAAAATGTCACTATCATGGGGTTGCCCCAGGGGAGGCATCATCCTATACAGAATCGGCAGGTAAAGACGGCTCAGGAGGTGTGGAAGTGGGAGGGCCAGACTCTGCACCGGTAAGGGGAGATGAAGAAGTAGGAGTCGTAGGTGCTGGACTTGACGAAGGTAGCTAAGCAGCAGGCCCTGGCCCAATAGAAGTGGTAGCAGCAGGGCTCACCGTAGTCAGCAGAACGGAATCTGTGGGCTGCACAGGAGATGGTGGTGGAGCAGCAGCAGAAGGGCCAGGAACGGAGGCAGAGGCTGGTGGCTGAGGCAGTGGAACACCAAGATGATGAGAAATATGAACCAACAGATGCTCCATCTGGTCCTGGAGGCAATCCAGACAAATCAAATGGCGTGCAATGGTGTCCTGGTGGCTGATGATACGAACTAACTTTTTCTCGATCATGTCTAGGTGGAGGGAAAGGGTAGGATCGACCGAGGGTGTGGGGGTATGTGGGATGGGGGATGGGACAGAATAAGGAAGGTCAAAAGAAGTGGGGTCAGTAGGAGGTGGGTGAGGTGGAGAAGCTGGATAGGGTGGGGAGGGAGGAGCGGGGTCAGCAGCTGGGGAAGGGGGGTCAGCAGGTGGCAGAGCGTGAGCCTGAGCAAGGATGTAGGCACCCCCCTGCTTCCATACCAATCCCATGCGAATGATCATGAGGAAGTCCATCCGCTGGGGTGAACCTATCAAGTCATGAGGTAATGAGGGATCAAATACCCCTAAGTGGTGGGCAAGACGGGTGGTGTAAAACCCGCCGTTTAGGTTGCCCTGATAGCCGGTAAACATGGAGTGGAAATAGGAGATGACAAGATAGGGGAGGTCTGGGTAGTCATGCCAGATGAAAAAGGTAAGAAGATCCATGTCACGGCCTGTCACGACCCCCATATCCTCATTGGGGGGGTAAAGGATGGCACTGAAGCACCGGTGGGTGAAGTGAAGGATGGGGTCGGCTATAAGGGTGATCTTCTGAGAAGTGGGGGAGTATCGGTGGTCAGGCCCAGTGATCTCTCGCCACATGGAAACGAGGTCAGAGCGCTCGGGTCGGGTCAAGTCAAAAACGGGTGGTGGGGTGATAGGATGGGGGTAGAATCCGCACCCTCGGCCAAACTCTATCATCGTTAGAGAAAAATGTTGGCCGCCTAGCCGGAATCGAACTATGGCCACCGCATCGCTAGGTGTCTCTCGGTACTCTGCTCCATCAAACTCAAACGAGGCCACAAACTCTAAAAATAAATCACGGAACACAAGAGTGCTGACCTGGAAAATATCGAGGAGTGCGGTGTGCCTGAGAAGCACGTCCAACTCCTCCAAAATACCAAGCCGATGCGGAATGCTACTGTCGAGGTACCGGCCACTCAATGGTATCGGCCGATGAGAGAAGTATCAGAACCTTTCATATGTGAGGTCGGTGACCGGGAATACCGTGCAGGGATAGGGAGCACATGCAGGTCCCGACCCAGGTGTCGGTGCAGCAGCAACGTCTGGCTCTGGAGTTGGATCTTCCAAAGTAGAAGGTGGCTTGGTGGAAGGTGTGCTCAAAGAGTGTAGAGACCCTAAGCATGACGTACATGGACATTACATTACTTTTTCGGAAGACTTAGTACATAACAAAAACACACACACAAGGACCGTAAAAATTTAGTGTCTTTGGAAACTCGGAATGTAATCTTCTAATAATGGTGAAAAATCTTCAACATCTCCCATAAAGATCTTCCCTTTTTTTCTTATGTAAAACCTTTCTTTATATCCTGGGGAAAAGAAAACATAAAAAGGGTGAGCTCAAATGCTTAGTAAGGGTAAACAAAAGAAAAATCAATCACATCATATTCATAAGAACATAACATTTTGGAAATCTTAACCTGAAAAAGAGATCATAATATCATAACATGGGAGAAATCATAGTAGTGAAATGTAATCCCAATAATCATAACATAAAACATAGAACTTTGTGTCATACACACATAATCATAGAGAATAATTTCTTATTAGTCAAGACTCATTGCCAAGACTATCTTAGTCGACAAAGTCCATTTCTGAACCGAGTTCACTCCTCGTTTCAGTCCTGTTTCACTGAACCGGTATAACCTACCATTCCAGCCATGTCTATCTCATGAGATATAAAATCTTTACCCAATTCATTGGAGGGAGATATAGGTCCCACCCATCTCATAATGATACCATTCTTATGTGTTCCACAAAATCATAAACCATACATCATAGCATAACCCATGTAAAAAAAATGGGAATCTAAAACATCATGACATCATAAAACAACTCTTATAAGATAAAGGAATTCATAAAAATAATTCCATCACAACATAATCAAATCAATGTAATAATAGGGATAGAAACAAAACCCTTTATTATCATAGATGGAAAATAATTTTGATAAAACACTTGAACACCATTCTTGAGGAAAATATCCTTTATACTTAAAAAACATTTTTCCATTCGTAACATGTCATACAATTCTAAACTAAAATAAGTTCATTAAAAATAAAAATGAAAACTTGTAAAGGAATCTTCTTGGAAATAATGTTTTTAAAAAAATCCATTCATGCCGTATAAGTTAAAAAAACATTCTTCTAGTACTTTTGTCGTAAAAGTCAAATAGTACCTCGTACGAAAAACGACAAAATATTCCTTTCATATCTTTTACTAAAAACTCACCAAAGGGTAAAATTGGATTTAAACAATTTTAGGTGGATGGAAATAATTTTACATATTGAGGAAACATGGATGTGGATGATAAAATATTCCCTAGTAAATACCAAAGTATAAACAATCTCGGATAAAAATGAGATTGTGATATTTCCCTTACCTTAGGTCTGATTTGCATCGTAAGTGTCTGAACCTCCTGTATAATGATTTAAATAATGTAATTGACTTATTACATAATCATACTCATTGTTATGATATCATATATGGTTCACTTATGACTTTATATTACCCGTTCTTTTGTAAATTCCATGTTAAAGAGTGTTTTGGGTAAAATCGTTTCATTTGTCGTCCGTGTTTTGAATTGTAATTATTCATATGATTACTTCGATCACGATTACATAATTCCAGAATATAAAACATGATTTATATATAATTCAGAATATACATATATATAATATATCGATAAATGGAAAGAAATACACCGTTCATGGAGACGATAGGTCGTATGTACGCATGAACGTTGTTTTCGTTTCCTTATTGAGTTGAATGGAATTAAGTAGATGACATACATATATACATAAATCCATTATCTTTATAATGTCATATATTTCATTATTATTGCTTATATATACTTTATAATCATTCGTAAATGGTTAACATGGAGAATGAATCTCATCGCGTCGTGGAGATGGTAGTCCGTATGTACGCACGAGCGATGATATCGTTTCCATAATTATTGAATTGAATTGGAGTGGATGAGACAATATATCAGAATCAGTATGATGATATAATAACTATGTATAGTTAATCTTTACACCATTATACCCATCCATGTAAGGTTTTTGTGGAAAAAACAGATTACACCACGGCGTGGAGACGGTATTCTGTACGTACGCATGCGCGGTGATTTTGTTTTCCATAGGATGGATAGATGGTGAAATGGGGTTGTTTCATATTTATAATAACAAATCTATATATTAGTGATACTGATGTTATTACTTTATAATTAAACAACTAAAGAATAAGAAGTAGAAGAAGAAAGAAGCTTGAAAGAATCGGGAGAAGAAATTACCTCTTCTTCGATACGCCTCTTTGAAACCTCCTCTTAGGGCACTAAGATTGGTGGTTAAAGTAGACCAGAACCTCTAGGATGTTTCTAGGTAAGTGGAGATGATAATTTTTCAGGGTTTGACCTTGTTTTAAGGCTCAAATTGGTGTGAGGAGAAGAGGGAGGTGGTTCCCTTTTATAAGGGAGGAGAGGGGCACCTTTGGAATTCTTAAAAATATTAATTTATAATAAATCTAACCCCACTTAAAAACCACCAAAAATGACTCATATTCGAAGATTAGATGATATAGGGTTGTAATCGCATCAAACAATCAAATTTAGACATGTTTGGATCTTATTTTAAACCTTACCATTTTGATTTATCCTTATTTAATCTATTTAAGTTTATTTGTGGTAATAAAATTCTAAATTTTAAATTATAACAAATAATTACTTATTTGTTGTGAATTTTCCATAATTGTTTACTTTATAACATTATAGACCATATAAATTTAAATATATAATTTTTAAATATTTTTTTGATTTTTAAACAATTTTATAATATGTTATTTTTATAAAATAACAATAGTGTCAATTTTGAAACTATTCATTTATTTGAATTTAAATAAAATATATACGTAAGATATGTTCGAACTAAAATCTTTAATAGATTCATAAAATCTCATATGAATCTATAAAATTATTGGATAACATTAAATAGTTCATATAATATTTATTTTATTATTTTTAAAACTATTTATTTGGTTTATCTCTTAATAAAATAATTACTACAACATTTTAGTATAATTATTTAATATACTGATTTGTTGAATAAAAATTTAAAATAAAATCCTATGATGAATATAAATCTATTACCTTTAACAATAAGACTTTTACTAGAATTTATCATCTTAAAATAACAATATTTAAATTGTTATATTTATTAAATTATGAAGGTGACAACTTTGGCGCCATTTAAAATAAAATAATATAAGTGTCATAATTGCTTGTATAAGACTAAATATGTTCCCATATTCGACCATTGTATGATTATAGTTTAAATTTACATGACCAATAAGTTTTGGTCAGGTTTTTGTTCCTTTTATGGTCACTATTAGTTTAATAAAAACTATATTCTTGATTTTTGACTAGATAAATAATTTCTACATCACTATTGTGTCACAATTAATGATAATTATTAAATCCCAAAAAATTCTAAATAAATTCTCATGATGTAGATAATTTTGTTAGATTTCTGTAGACTATTAATGTTTGAAGTTTCATGAAGTTTATCACAAAAATAAAATTATTATACTTATAGTATTTAAGAGAGTGACATGTTGTCACTTTCTTTGGTTTTAATAATAATTAAATTATTTTCATGAAATAAAGTCCATTAACTGAATCTAATCCGACCATTAGTTGATATCGGTCGATTTTTAGTCATCAAATAGGATTTTTCCAAGTGTTAGGGTAATTTTATAATCTTATATTTAACCTGAATTACCCGATTTACCTTTAACTATAGTAAATAAAATTTACCGCAGTTACTATTCACAATGCCCAAAAATAAAAAATAGCTTATTAACATAATTTGGACCCACTGATTCCAAATATGGAATCCATTTTTCCAAATTCAATACACAAAAGTTTCAGAAATTAAATTAAAATTAATCCCGTTGTCGGAAGAAAACGGGTTTTTCTTTAAAACATTCCAAAGATTGAATTGATTTATCCTACGAATTCAAGGTAAAATCAATGCTAATGACATACATTATATTAAATGGTAAAAATATATTCTATTTATACTTTCAAACCATTAAATATTATAATTTAACCACATAATATATTACGATGAAAAAAGTTGTTTTTAATTAAAATATAGTGTGTTTTTACTATTCATTAAAATATGAAAGTCATCAGAATAAAATGAAAATTTTATCCAAAGTAAATTTTTATTTCTTGATTTCAAAGAATAATTTTGTTTTGTCAAATGGAAATTATAAACATGTCAAAAACTAGATTTAAAGTTGGTGTGCCATCAAAAGGCGGCAAAACTGCATTTTTTGAAAAATACTTATTATACCCGAAAAAATTATTTTGTTCTTATACCATGTTCTAGAAAATGTGAAAGATGAATAATAATGTTATAAAATTAAAAATTTAGTTAATACTATTCATAACGGCTAGTTCATAATAATATTATAATAATATATCGTTGTTTAGTAAAACCCAGTATTGCGTACAACACACGCTATTGAGGAAGGTCGCGATTGCGTGTAATGCAAGCCATGTCAGGGTTGCGTGTAGTGAAAGACTCCTTTGTTGTTGCGTATAACAGAATCCAACCATATTTTATTTATACATTGAATATATATATATATATATACTCAATGTTGCGTAGAATAACTATTATCAAAATTGTGTGTAACACGATCCAAGAATAGTGTTGCGTATACTTCAAGCTAATATGGTGTTACGTATAGCGCAAGGTAATCTTGGTGTATCGTACAACAGAAGTTATGAATGAAATTAAAAAAATATATCTTATAAAATCTCAGGTTGTTACATTCTACCCCCCTTAAAATGAATTTCGCCCTCAAAATTCATCGGGGTTATAAATCGTTTACTATTCATAGAAACCCACATCGTAAAAAGAAATACCAAAACTGATCTTTAAAAACTAAAGTATGAAATATAATGGTTACCCAAATTAACACATCACTGGGTTTCCATATAGGATAACATTGGTGAAAATATGGATATGGAAGAGAAATCTAATCATCATGTTCTGATAGAGAGTGTTAGAGAACATGGCTATGAAAAAGACAATAATCACAAAGCCATAAATTTTTGATGATCTAAGGTACCATTTGATTCATCAGATATAAAGTCACTAGGACAACATTTTTGGTTCTCAAGATCATTTCCCTAAAGATGATGAAATTGGAATTAGAAGAAATACTTTCGTAATTTTGGTATAGTCTCCCCATTGGTCGTTCTATGGACAATTTCCACTTCATCTCTTAAAGAAATGAAGTTGAATTGGTCATTCGTCATGTGTTAGCATATCATGTGATAGAATGATGGGTCATTCCATCTGTCTCAAACAAAAGGTTAGAAAAGTTAAAAAAAAATACATAAATCCATCTATAGTGAGATTAATCATATATGGTTCCTAAAATGGACTTATACTTCATATATCATACTGCTTAATATAATAAAACTAGTTTCTACTAAATAGGGACTTCCTATAGGCCAGTGGTAGGCGATAAAGGCCAGTCGCACTTCGGTTGTGGGTTCGATTCCCACTGCCTTGTCTGACGCGATGGACTGTCGCTCATCCGGAAGGTTGTCCTTTTTCTAAAACTACATTACTATATCATCCCATCAATAATATCGAAAAAAAGGTTTTATCCTTAAACAACACTAACTTATGTCCAACATAATCCATTCCAATATTTAGGCTTATCCATAATATTGTAGTCCATTATCATATTATAGTGAACACGATTACCAGAGATTTCATATAAGAAGCATGTTAATACCATCGTTGATCCCCATATATCATAAGATATGTCTTGTTGGTCACATTACAAACGTTCAAAGGCCTTAATCATGTATTCTCTTGAAAAATGAATACCCATTGAACCTTAGTGAAAACATGAATGTAGTTAAAATTTAACACTTTCCACATACCAAAATCCTCAAAATTCTATATACTCAAACCATGATATCACTTAGTCCTTATATCAATCATGAGCTCATGAATACAATCAAACATATCATTGTCTTCTTATTCCTTCATTATGCGCATATCATATACTTTACAAAAATATCTGAATAACATTCCATGGTTACTGGTACCATTCAACATATACTTTCAAATACTTTTAGGAAAACAATAGTGTAACCATCCTTAGATGATTCTTTATTCCATAGTACCATTAACTATACAACATAACTCTCGATAAACATACAATCATTCCCCTACCTTCTAAAACAACTGACTGAGCTTCAACGCTTCTTTCATCTCATATATCATTTGTAGACTCCTCATCATCATCCACATAAATACTACCCATATGACCTTGCTGATTCTCTTCATGAGATTTTCCATTAGGGCATTGGTTTGAATAATGCCTGTACATTCCACATTTAAAACATCTAATCATTGTTGATGTCGTAGCAATACCATTATCCTTGTACATGGTGTTAACTGAACCTTTTCCTTTTCACTTACTGGCTTTGTGTTCTTCTTTTCCACACCCAAAGCATCTTACAGTTCCTTTGAAACAATCTCCTTGATGCCTCTTCCCACATGATTTACATGAGGGAAATTGAACTTTCTTTCCTCTATGATCATCATGAAACTCCATCTTTCTCTTATTATCTGAGTCCGGAAACATACCAAATTTGAGATTATTGATCATATTATGAGATTGATGATTAGGCAAAATAATGATGCTTGGACTTCCAGATCCCGTTTCATTTGGTTTCTCATGAAGAATATCATTCCATTGTCTGTCATATCCTCCATTATCGTGAATCTTCCTGTTTCCAGCCATTTTCTAAAACCCAAAAAGAATAGTGTGAGAGGAAAAAATCATAATAAAGGGGGAGTAACTTCAATATCAAACATCTTAGGTTTAATCTATTATCGTTACCATAATTCTAGGACTACAACCTATACATATACTTAACCTTAGAGACATCCCTATACATACCTTAGAAATATCTCTAGGGATCTCACTAACGTTTTTGCATCCTAGTTTCCAAAGGTTGACTAATACTTTCCTCTGATACCAACTGTAGAGACCCTAATCCTGACGTACATGGACATTACATTACTTTTGCAGAATACTTAGTACATAAAAAAACACACACACAAGGACCGTAATAGTTTAGTGTCTTTGGAAACTCGGAACGTAATCTTCTAATCGTGGTGAAATATCTTCAACATCTCCCATAAAGATCTTACTTTTTTTCTTACCTAAAACCTTTCTTTATATCCTGGGAAAAGAAAACATAAAAAGGGTGAGCTCAAATGCTCATTAAGGGTAAACAGAAGAAAAATCAATCACATCATATTCATAAGAACATAACATTTTGGAAATCTTAACCTGCAAAAGAGATCATAATATCATAACATGGGACAAATCATAGTAGTGAAATGTAATCCCAATAATCATAACATAAAAATGAAACTTTGTGGCATACACGCATAATCATAGAGAATCATTTCTTATTAGTCAAGACTCATTGCCAAGACTATCTTAGTGGACAAAGTCCATTTCTGAACCGAGTTCACTCCTCGTTTCAGTCCTGTTTCACTGAACCGGTATAACCTACCATTCCAGCCATGTCTATCTCATGAGATATGAAATCTTTAATCAATTCATTGGAGGGAGATATAGATCCCACCCATCTCATAATGATACCATTCTTATATGTGCCACAAAATCATAAACCATACATCATAGCATAACCCATGTAATAAAAATGGGAATCTTAAACATCATGACATCATAAAACAACTCATATAAGATAAAGGAATTCATAAAAATAATTCCATCACAACATAATCAAATCAATGTAATAATAGGGATAGAAACGGAACCCTTTATTATCTTAGATGGAAAATAATTTTGATAAAACACTTGAACTCCATTCTTGAGGAAAATATCCTTTCTACTTCAAAAACAATTTTCCTTTCTTAACATGTCATACAATTCTAAACTAAAAGAAGTTGATTAAAAATAAACTTCAAAAATTGTAAAGGAAGCTTCTTGGAAATAATTTTTTTTAAAAAATCCATTCATGCCGTATAAGTTAAAAAAACATTCTTCTCGTACTTTTGTCGGAAAAGTCAAAAAGTACCTTGTACGAAAAATGACAAAAGATTCCTTTCATATCTTTTACTAAAAACTCATCGAAGGGTAAAATTAGATTTAAACAATTTTATGTGGATGGAAATAATATTAAATATTGAGGAAACATGGATGTGGATGATAAAATACACCCCAGTAAATACCAAAGTATAAACAATCTCGGATAAAAATGAGATTGTGATATTTCCCTTACCTTAGGTCTGATTTGCTTTGTAAGTGTCCGAACCTCCTGTATAATGATTTAAATAATGTCATTTACTTATTCCAGAATCATACTCTTTGTTATGATATCATATATGGTTCACTTATGACTTTATATTACCCGTTCTTTTGTAAATTCCATGTTAAAGAGTGTTTTGGGTAAAATCGTTTCAATTGTCGTCCGTGTTTTGACTTGTAATTATTCATATGATTACTTAGATCATGATTAAATAATTATAGAATATGTAACATGATTTATATATAATTCAGAATATACATATATATAATATATCGATAAATGGAAAGAAATACACCGTTCATGGAGACGGTAGGTCGTACGTATGCATGAATGCTGTTTTCGTTTCCTTATTGAGTTGAATGGAATTAAGTAGATGACATACATATATACATAAATCCATTAGATTTATAATGTAATATATTCCATTGTTATTGCTTATATATACTTTATAATCATTCTTAAATGGTTAACATGGAGAATGAATCTCATCGCGTCATGGAGACGATAGTCCGTACGTACGCACGAGCGATAATATCATTTCCATAATTATTGAATTGAATTTTAGTGGATGATACAATATATTAGAATCAGTATGATGTTATAATAACTATGTATAGTTATTCTTTAGACCATTATACCCATCCATGTATGGTGTTGGTGGAAAATAGATTATACCACGGCATGGAGACGGTATTCCGTACGTACGCACGCGCGGTGATTTTGTTTTCCGTAGTATGGATAGAAGGTGAAATGGGGTTGTTTCATATTTATAATAACAAATCAGTTTATTATTGATACTGATGTTATTACTTTATAATTAAACAACTAAAGAAAAAGAAGTTGAAGAAGAAAGAATCTTGAAATAATCGGGAGAAGAAATTACCTCTTCTTCGATACGCCTCTTTGAAACCTCCTTTCAGGGCACTAAGATTGGTCTTTAAAGTATACGAGAACCTCTAGGATGTTTCTAGGGAAGTGTAGAAGATAATTTTTCAGGGTTTTGCCGATCATGAAGGCTAAAATTGGTGTGAGGAGAAGAGGGAGGAGGTTCCCTTTTATAAGGGTGGAGAGGGGCACCTTTGGAATTCTTAAAAATATTAATTTATAATAAATCTAAACCCACTTAGAAACCTCCAAAAATGACTCATATTCAAAGATTAGATGATATAGGGCTGTAATCTCATCAACCAATCAAATTTAGACATTTTTGAATCTTATTTTAAAACTTATCATTTTGATTTATCCTTATTTAATCTATTTAAGTTTATTTGTGGTAATGAAATTCTAAATTTTAAATTATAACAAATAATTACTTATTTGTTGTGAATTTTCCATAATTTTTTACTTTATAACATTATAGACCATATAAAGTTAAATTTATAATTTTTAAATATTTTTGTGATTTTTAAACAATTTTATAATATGTTATTTTTATAAAATAACAATAGTGTCAATTTTGACACTATTCATTTATTTGAATTTAAATAAAATATATACAGAAGATATGTTCGAACTAAAAGCTTTAATAGATTCATAAAAGGTCATATGTATCTATAAAATTAGTGGATAACATTAAATAGTTCATATAATATTTATTTTATTATTTTTAAAACTATTTATTTGGTTTATCTCTTAATAAAATAATTACTACAACATTTTTTGTATAATTATTTAATATACTTATTTGTTGCATAAAAATTTAAAATAAAATCCTATGATGAAGATAAATCTATTACCGTTCATAATAATACTTTTACCCGAATTTATCATCTTAAAATCACAATATTTAAATTGTTATATTTATTAAATTATGAAGGTGACAACTTTGGCATCATTTAAAATAAAATAATATAAGTGTCATAATTGCTTGTATAAGACTCCAAATGGTCAAATATTAGACCATTGTATGATTATAGTTTAAATGTACATGACCAATAAGTTTTGGTCAGGGTTTTGTGCCTTTTATGGTCACTATTAGTATAATAAAAACTATATTCTTGATTTTTCACTAGATAAATAATTTCTGCATCACTATTGTGTCACAATTAATGATAATTATTTAATCCCAAAAAATTCTAAATAAATTATCATGATGTAGATAATTTAGTTAGATTTCTGTAGACTATTAATTTTCTAAGATTCATGAAGTTTATGAATAACTTAAAATTATTATACTTATAGTATTTAAGAGAGTGACATGTTGCCACTTTCTTTGGTTTTAATAATAATTAAAATATTTTCATGGAAGAAAGTTCATTAAATGAATCTAATCCGACCCTTAGGTGATATGAGTATACTTTTAGTCATCCAATAGGATTTTTCCAAGTGTTAGGGTAATTTTATAATCTTATATTTACCCTTAATTACCCGATTTACCTTTAACTATAGTAAATAAAATTTACCGTAGTTACTATTCACAATGCCCAAAAATAAAAAGTGGATTATTAACATAATTTGGACCCACTGATTCCAAATATGGAATCAATTTTTCCAAATTAAATACACAAAAGTTTCAGAAATTAAATTAAAATAAATCCCGTTGTCGAAAGAAAACGGGTTTTTCTTTAAAACATTGCAAAAGATTGAATTGATTTAACCCACGAATTCAAGGTAAAATCAATGCTAATGACATACATTATATTAAACGGTAAAAATATATTCTATTTATAATTTAAAACCATTCAACATTATAATTCATCCACATAATATATTACGATGAAAAAAGTTGTTTTTAATTAAAATATAGCGTGTTTTTACTATTCATTAAAATATGAAAGTCATCAGAATAAAATGAAAAATTTGTCCAAAGTAAATTTTTATTTCTTGATTCCAAAGATTAATTTTATTTTGTCAAATGAAACTTATAAACATGTCAAAAACTAGATTTAAAGTGGGTGCATCATCAAAAGGCGGCAAAACTGCATTTTTTGAAAAATACTTATTTTACCCGAAAAATTTATCTTGTTCTTATACCATGTTCTAGAAAATGTGTAAGATGAATAATAATGTTATAAAATTAAAAATTTAGTTAATACTATTCATAACAGCTAGTTCATAATAATATTATAATAATATATCGTTGTTTAGTAAAACCCGGTATTGCGTACAACACACGCTATCGAGGAAGGTCACAATTGCGTGTAATGCGAGCCAAGTTAGGGTTGCGTGTAGTGCACGACTCCTTTGTTGTTGCGTATAACAAAATCCAACCATATTTTATTTATACATTGAATATATATATATATATACACTCAATGTTTCGTAGAATAACTATTATCAAAATTGTGTGTAACACGATCCAAGAATAGTGTTGCGTATACTGCAAGCTAATACGGTGTTGCGTATAGCGCAAGGTAATCTTGGTGTATCATACAATAAAAGGTATGAATGAAATTAAAAAAATGTATCTTATAAAATCTCGGGTTGTTACATTCTACCCCCCTTAAAATGAATTTCACCCTCGAAATTCGTCCTTGTTATAAATCGTTTACTATTCATAGAAACCGAAATCGTAAAAAGAAATACCAAAACTGATCTTTAAAAACTAAATTATGAAATATAACGGTTACCCAAATTAACTCATCACTGGGTTTCCATATAGGATAACATTGGTGAAAATATGGATATGGAAGAGAAATCTAATCATCATGTTCTGATAGAGAGTGGTAGAGAACATGGCTATGAAAAAGACAATAATCACAAAGCCATAAATTTGTGATGATCTAAGGTACCATCTGATTCATCGGATATAAAGGCACTAGGACAACATTTTTGGTTCTCAAGATCATTTCCCTAAAGATGATGAAATTGGAATTAGAAGAAATACTTTCGTGATTTTGGAATAGTCTCACCATTGGTCGTTCTTTGGAAAATTTTCACTTCATCTCTTATAGAAATGAAGTTGAATTTGTCATTTGTGATGTGTTAGCAGATCATGTGATAGAATGATGGGTCATTCCATCTGTCTCAAACAAAAGGTTAGAAAAGTTAAAACAAATACATAATTCCATCTATAGTGAGATTAATCATATATGGTTCCTAAAATGGAAGTATACTTCATATATCATACTGCTTAATATAATAAAACTAGTTTCTAATAAATAGGGACTTCCTGTAAGCCAGTGGTAGGTGATAAAGGCCAGTCGCACTTTGGTTGTGGGTTCGATTCCCACAGCCTTGTCTGACGCGATGGGCTGTCGCCCGTCCTGCAGGTTGTCCTTTCTCTAAATCTACATTACTATATCATCCCATCAATAATATCGAAAAAATGTTTTATCCTTAAACAATACTAACTTATGTACAACATAATCCATTCCAATCTTTAGGCTTATCCATAATATTGCAGTCCATTGTCATATTATAGTGAAAACGATTACCAGAGATTTCATATAAGAAGCATGTTAATACCATCGTTGATCTCCATATATCATAAGATATGTCTCGTTGGTCACATTACAAATGTTCAAAGGCCTTAATCATGTATTCTCTTGAAAAATGAATACCCATTGAACCTTAGTGAAAACATGAATGCAGTTAAATGTTAACACTTTCCACATACCAAAATCCTCAAAATTCTATATTCTCAAACCATGATATCACTTAGTCCTTATATCAATCATGAGCTCATGAATACAATCAAACATCTCATTATCTTCTTATTCCTTCATTATGCGCATATCATATACTTTACAAAAATATCTGAATAACATTCCATGGTTACTGGTACCATTCAACATATACTTTCAAATACTTTTAGGAAAACAATAGTGTAACGATCCTTAGATGATTCTTTATTCCATAGTGCCATTAACTATACAACATAACTCTCGATAAACATACAATCATTCCACTACCTTCTAAAACAACCGACTGAGCTTGAACACTTCTTTCAGCTCATTTATCATTTATAGTCTCCTCATCATCATCCACATTAATACTACCCATATGACCATGCTGATTCTCTTCATGAGATTTTCCATTAGGGAATTGGTTTGCATAATGCCCATACATTCCACATTTAAAACATCTAATCATTGTTGATGTCATAGAAATACCATTATCCTTGTCCTTGGTGTTAACTGAACCTTTTCCTTTGCACTTACTGGCTTTGTGTCCTTCTTTTCCACACCCAAATCATCTTCCAGTTACTTTGAAACAATCTCCCTGATGCCTCTTCCCACATGATTTACATGAGGGAAATTGAACTTTCTTTCCTCTATGATCATCATGAAACCCCATCTTTCTCTTATTATCTGAGTCGGGAAACTTACCAAAGTTGAGATTATTGATCATATTTTGAGATTTCTAATTAGGCATAATAACGATGTTTGGACTTCCAGATCCTGTTTCATTTGATTTCTCATGAAGAATATCATTCCATTGTCTGTCATATCCTCCATTATCATGAATCTTCCTGTTTCCATCCATTTTATAAAACCCAAAAAGAATAGTGTGAGAGGAAAAAAAATATAATAAAGGGGGAGTAACATCAATATCTAACATCTTAGGTTTAATCTAATATCGTTACCATAATTCTAGGACTATAACCTATACATATACTTAACCTTAGAGACATCCCTAGACATACCTTAGAAATATATCTAGGGATCTCACTAACATTTTCGCATCCTAGTTTCCAAAGGTTTACTAAACCTTTCCTCTGATACCAACTGTAGATACCCTAAGCCTGACGTACATGGACATTACATTACTTTTGTGGAATACTTAGTACATAACAAAAACACACACACAAGGACTGTAATAGTTTAGTGTCTTTGGAAACTCGGACCGTAATCTTCTAATCATGGTGAAAGATCTTCAACATCTCCCATAAAGATCTTCCCTTTTTTTCTTACCTAAAACCTTTCTTTATATCCTGGGGAAAAGAAAACATAAAAAGGGTGAGCTCAAATGCTCAGTAAGGGTAAACAAAAGAAAAATCAATCACATCATATTCATAAGAACATAACATTTTGGAAATATTAACCTGAAAAAGAGATCATAATATCATAACATAAGATAAATAATAGTGGTGAAATTTAATCCCAATAATCATAACATAAAACATGAAACTTTCTGGCATACATGCATAATCATAGAGAATCATTTCTTATTAGTCAAGACTCATTGCCAAGACTATCTTAGTGGACAAAGTCCATTTCTGAACCAAGTTCACTCCTCATTTCAGTCATGTTTCACTGAACTGGTATAACCTACCGTTCCAGCCATGTCTATCTCATGAGATATAAAATCTTTACCCAATGCATTGGAGGGAGATATAGGTCCCACCCATCTCATAATGATACCATTCTTATGTGTGCCACAAAATCATAAACCATACATCATAGCATAACCCATGTAATAAAAATGGGAATCTTAAACATCATGACATCATAAAAAAACTCATATAAGATAAAGGAATTCATAAAAATAATTCCATCACAACATAATCAAATCAATGTAATAATAGGGATAGAAACAGAACCCTTTATTATCTTAGATGGAAAATAATTTTGATAAAACACTTGAACTCCATTCTTGAGGAAAATATCCTTTCTACTTCAAAAACACTTTTCCTTTCTTAACATGTCATACAATTCTAAACTAAAAGAAGTTGATTAAAAAATAAACTTTAAAAGTTGTAAATGAAGCTTCTTGGAATAATGTTTTTAAAAAAATCCATTCAGGCCGTATAAGTTAAAAATAACATTCTTCTCGTACTTTTGTCGGAAAAGTCAAAAAGTACCTCGTACGAAAAATCGACAAAAGATTCATTTCATATCTTTTACTAAAAACTCACCGAAGGGTAAAATTGGATTTAAACAATTGTAGGTGGATGGAAATAATATTACATATTGAGGAAAAATGGATGTGGATGATAAAATACACCCCAGTAAATACTAAAGTATAAACAATCTCGGATAAAAATGAGATTGTGAGATTTTCCTTACCTTAGGTCCGATTTGCTTCGTAAGTGTCCGAACCTCATGTATGATGATTTAAATAATGTCATTGACTTATTCCAGAATCATACTCATTGTTATGACACTGCCATGTTTTTATCAGTTCATAGAAAACAATACACACCGTGTGAGTAAAGGAAACGACGTAGACTGCACACGAAGAACATGGTTGTGTAGAGGGTGAGACACGAGCCGGTCAAACATCACACAGACACGGCGTGTACCGAACACACATGCCGTGTATAGGAATATAGGGTGAGAGGCCGTGTAGAGGGTAAACACGGGCCGACTACAAATATAAAGGAAACGACGTGTACCGAACATACACATCGTGTTCTGGAACATTGGATGACAGGTCGTGTTATGTGCAACACATGGAGGGGCCAAGAGAAATGGTCTATATGGTGTGTACCGAAGATACACATCGTGTATGAAAATGGTGGGTGAGGCCGTGTGCAAAGGTGTACTCGGGCACGATGAAAAGTACACGGTGTGTACCGAACATACACACTGTGTATATTGAAATTTCGAAAGATTTTTTGTGTGGTCGTGTACATAAGTACACGGCGTGTGTTCTTCATTTCATGGTCGTGTACTGCCGGAAGCCGAACGGTCGACCGATCCGTAAAACACCCTAAACAAGTCTAAAAACATGAAACAGAGGGTGTAGAACGGTGCACCTGGATCGAAGATCACAATGTGAGAGGAATCATAACTTGAAATGCCCCAAATCGATGGATCTGGAGAAGAGGGGTTTGGGTGGCGTTTGAGAGAAGAAACGGGAAGAAAAGAGAAAAATGGGGTGGTCGTGCGACACGGCCTCAAGCCTGGTGGACCGTGGCTTATATAGCCAAGTTACACGGCGTGTATGTTTGGTACACGCCGTGGATCCTGATTTTTTTTGAATTATAAGATTATATAAATAAATATAATTATTATAGTTAAAATAAAATAGATATATTTACAAATTCTAATATAAATAAACCGATACACGAAGTATATCGGGAAATACACGCTGTGTATTTTAAAATGAGAAAAAGAGTAGTACAACCTTTGGTTCGGTGCTTGGGGTGGGATTCGAACTGGCGATCGTCTGATTCGAACGGACGCCCTCACCCACAGGAGAAAAGGTTGTTATGCTGTCCATATTTATTATATATATATATATATATATATTTCTTCTATACGGCCTATACACACGGAAAGAATGAAAAGCACGGCGTGTGGTTTTTATTTAGGAAAGGATGGGGGTGAAGCGGGGAGATTAGCGTGATTCGAAACCGGGTCTTTTGAACCTGGTGCCGAGACTTTTCCAATCTGCCAAATTCACCCTCTTCTAATTTCTTATTTTTAAAAAAATTTAATTTATATTTGAAAAATTATGGTGCACACGGCGTATATCGGAGTACATGTCATGTGGTTTTATTAAAAGAACAAATGATGGAAATGGGACGGTTGTCTGGATTCGAACCCGGGTCTTTTGAAACAGGATTACGATTCTAGCCAACTGGTCCATCCCCATAATGAGTTTTATTAAACACATTTATATATATACATATATGGAAAATACCACACATGCCGTGTAAATAAAAGGAGGAACCCCGTGCCGAAGGTAGGTCAGGAGGATTCGAACTGGGGACGGCTTGAATAAACTCCAATGACTTTACCATCGGCACCTGCATCATCCCTATTTATTAATTTGATATTCAATAGATTTATTATATTAATATTACAAATTAAAAATATAAGTACACGCCACGTATATAAGTGGGACACGGTATGTAACCTTTGGGTTGCCTCCCAGGAAGCACCTTTGTTTTAGGTCGTTGGCTCAACCTACTTACCTTGCTTACCTGAGGAGTATGGTGGACAACGTTCCCACCATGTTGTCTGTAGGATGGTAAGCTTTCAACTATTTCCCGTTTACCTTGAATGGTTGACCATCTTCTCCAGAAATTTCTACCACTCCATGATGGAATACCCATACAACGTGGAATGGTCCTTACCATCGTGACTTTAACTTCTCTGGGAATAAGTAAAGATGAGAATTAAAGAGAAGTACCTGATCACCGGGTTGGAAAGATTTTCATGAAATCATCCAGTCGTGAATGGCTCTTGTATTCTCCTTGTACAACTTGGAATTCTCGTATGCCTCTAATCGGATCTCATCTTGTTCCAACAGTTGGAACTTCCGTTTTCATTAGCTTCCTTCAGATCATAATTTAGGGATTTGACGGCCCAATAGGCTTTTTGTTCCAATTCTACTTGGAGATGGAAGGGCTTTCCATAGACGAGGAGGAACGGGGACATTCCTAGTGATGTTTTGAAAGTAGTCTGATAGGCCCACAAGGCATCATCTAACTTCTTGGACCAGTCCTTCCGTGAAGTGTTCACTATTTTCTCCAAGATATGCTTGAGCTCATGATTGGAGAGCTCTGCCTGTCCACTGGACTGGGGATGATATGGTGTCCCCATCTGATGCTTTACTCCATACTTAGATAGTATTCCTCTCATCAGTGTGTTGTCTAAGTGGGTCCCTCTATCGCTGATCAGTACTCGTGGAACTCCAAACCTGCTAAAAATATTTTTCTTTAGGAAATTTTTGACTACCTTGGCTGTGTCGTGAGATGTAGCAGTGGATTCCACCCATTTGGAGACGTAGTCTATGTAGACCAAGATGTAAATGTTCCCAAAATATGGGGGAAAGGACCCATGAAATCTATGTGCTAGACGCCTAAAATCTCAACCTCCAGGATGGGGTGTTGGGGCATCTTGGCTCTACGTCCCATATTACCGTTCCTCTGGCACCGATCGCAACAGGAAACAAAGGCATGGGCATCTTTGTGCTAGGTGGGCCCGAAAAATCCAGACTGCATGATCTTAGGTATGGTACGGTCTGGCCCATGATGTCCTCCTACTGGTGAGGCATGACAGAACTCTAGGACACCGTGAACTTCATTCTCCGAGATGCAATGGCCGATCACTCCATCTGCACAGGATCAGAATAGCAGAGGATCCACCCAGAAGTACCATTTCCCATCGGAGAAAAATCTTTTCCTTTGCTGGAAAGAGAGGTCGGGGTGAACGACACCTGTAACCAGAAATTTAGCGATATCAGCATACCATGGCCTAGGTGTGTCATTGATCGAAAAGAGGTGCTCATCAGGGAAATCCTCCCTGATCTCCCAATCTTCTTCCTTCTCCAAATGAGGCAGCTCGAGGTGGGAGAGATGGTCAGCAATGAATTTCTCACTCCCTTTCTTATCTCGGATCTCGAGATCAAATTCTTGTAAGAGGAGTACCCAATAGATCAATTGGGGCTTCACATCTTTCTTGTTGTGTAGGTTTTTTAGTGCTACATGGTCAGTATAAACAATAACTTTAGACAACACTAAGTAAGAACGAAACCTGTAAAATGTGAAAACCACTCCAAGAATCTCCTTTTCTGTGGAGGTGTAGTTGATTTGTGCCTCATTGAGCATCCTGATGGCATAATAGATAGGTCGGAAAATCCGGTCAAGTCGTTTTCCCAAGACTGCCCCCACATCTAGTCGCTCGCATCGCACATCACCTCAAATTGTTCCTCCCAGTTGGGAGAAATCATAACTGGAGCTTCCACCAGGCACTGCTTTAGATGCTCAAAAGATCTGACACATGTCTCATCGAACTCAAATATGGAATCCTTGGTTAGAAGATTGGTGAGGGGCTGGGCTATTTTGGAGAAGTCGCGGACAAACCTCTTATAAAAACCTGCATGCCCAAGGAAACTGCGAATGGATCGAACAGAAGTTGGTATAGATAGTCATGAAATGACTTCGATCTTCACCGGGTCTACCTATATCCCCTTCACTGAAATTATGTGTCCAAGGACTATGCCACTTTTCACCATGAAATGACACTTTTCCCAATTCAATACTAGGTTAGTGTGCTCACATCTTTCCAAAACAAGATCTAGGTGTCGTAAACAAATGGTGAATGATTTTCCGTAAATGGAAAAATCATCCATGAATACCTCCAGGATTCGTTCCGCCATGTTGTGGAAGATGGCCAACATACATCGCTAGAAGGTGGCGGGGGCATTACACATGCCAAAAGACATCCTTCAATAAGAAAATGTGCCATAGGGGCAAGTGAATGTGCTCTATTTCTGATCCTCTGGAGCAATGGAGATTTGGTTGTAACCGGAAAAACCGTCATGGAAGCAATAGAAGTTGTGCCATGCTAGTCGTTCAAGCACTTGATCCATGAATGGCAAGGGGAAATGATCCTTTCTTGTGGCATCGTTTAACTTCTGGTAATCCACACAGACTCCCCAACCTGTGATAGTGCATGTAGGGATGAGCTCATTCTTTTCATTTGAAATCACAGTGATACCCCCCTTTTTGGGTACCACTTGGAGAGGACTCACCCACGGACTATCCGAGATGGGATAGATGATGTGTGCATCCAATAATTTGATCACCTCCTTTTTGACAACTTCCTTCATCGGAGGATTCAAGCGCCGTTGTGGTTGCTGAGATTGCTTGGAACCTTCTTCAAGTAGCACCTTGTGAGTGAAAATTGTAGGGTTGATGCCCTTCAGATCGGCGATTTTCCACCCAATATCATGCTTCTGCTGTTTGAGAACCTGCATAAGTTCATCTTCCTACTCCTGTGATAGTTCGGCATTAATTATAACAGGAAAAGTTTGATTGTGTCCTAAATACCCATACATGAGAGAAGATGGAAGAGGCTTCAGTTCGAGTTCAGGCACCTTTAAAATCGAAGGCACAAGTGGATGCACCTAATCCCATTACAAACTATCAGGAACAACTGCACGCTGCCAATAGTGTCTGCCCTGGCCTTCTATGAATTCCCAGTCTTCTGGCGCTTCTTCTAATAGAATCACCGGAAAAGTTAAATTATTCAAAATAAAAGAACATCCCAGCTCATCCCCTTGTTCACTAAAATGATTAACCATGGTGGACACTGCATAACAGTCCTCGTCCTCTGATAAGGAAGCATGTTTTACAGCTTTGAGGACGTTATAGGAAACTCTTTCATCACCTACCTGAAAAATAAGCTCCCCTTGGTGCACATTGATCAGTACCTTCCCAGTTTCCAAGAAAAGTATTCCAAGTATAAGAGGTGCTTCCTGGTCATCCCCTATGTCGAGGATGATTAAATCAGTAGGGAGAATCAGCCTACCCACTTTGACTAGTATGTCCTCTAGTAGTCCCTTTGGGTGTTTGATGGATCGATCAGCAAGTTGAAGGGCTACACGGGTTGGCTTGAGCTCATTGAGTCCCACCTTCTTGAAAACTCCGAGGGGAATGAGGTTCACGCTGGCCCCTAAGTCGCATAGGGCCTTACCAAACTCATAGGATCCAATAGTATAAGGAATGGTGAAACTACCTGGATCTTGGAGTTTGGGGGGGATGGAATTTTGAACCACCACGGAGCACTCCTTTTTTAGTGCAATAACGCCCAAATCCTCCATCTCCCTCTTATTTGAGAGGTTTTCCTTCATGAATTTGGTGTAGGTGGGCATCTCAGTCAGGGCCTCTGCAAATGGGATGTTGATATGTAGCTTCTTAAACACATCCATGAATTTGTTGAACTGGTGGTCCAGCTTCCTCTGCTTCAATCTTTCCGGAAAAGGAAAGGCATGCTTGAATGGTTGGATTACTTCCTTTTATTTGTTCTGCAAAGCCTCCTTCTACGAGATTTTGGATGAGGAGGGGTCGGTATTGGTACCTTTTTCATCAACAGTGGGTGTGGATACACCTTGTTGTGCTGATTGGTTCTGTTGGAGCTCTTTTCCACTCCAAATCATGATAGCATTGGCCTCCTCCCTGGGGTTCTTTTCGGTGTTCCCTTGTAGTGTACCAGGATGTCTCCCTGAAAGTTGGTTTGCCAGCTGGCCAATCTGATTTTCCAAGCCCCGAATCAAAGCTTCCTGATTTTGGAACCGAGTCTCAGCAATAGATATGAATTTAGTCATCATATCCTCTAACCTTGAGGTGTTCTCCTGCTGGGGTGGTTGTTGAGCCGGTGGAGTAGGTGGCTGTCATGGCTGTTATGGACGAGGGTTTTGATACCCTTGTTGCTGATAAGGACCTTGCTGGGGTTGTTGCTGCCTTTTGTATCGGTTCTAGTATGGAGGCTGGTTGTAGCTGGGCGGTCGCTGGGGCGGAGGATTCTACTGTTATTGGCCCTAGCCTGTGTTCTGTTGATCTCTCCATGCCGTGTTCTGGTACTACTGGTACTAGTTGGGCCCTCGATTTTGGGCAACATAACTCACCCCGCTCGTCAAAGGGTCTCCAGCCAAACCCGGGCATTCTCCCATGATGTGGTTATCACCACAGTCGCCGCATGGTGGATGGTGCACCGCATGAACTTGAGAGGCTCCTTTGAGGTTCAACGCATCGATTTTCTTGGACAAAGAGTCCAACTGAGCAACTAACATAGTGGTAGCATCAATATTTTGCATACCTTGATTTTGAGTCCCCCGCTCGGAGTCCCACTGGAAGCGGTTGGCGGACATGTCTTTCAGTAGGTTGAAAATTTCTTCAAGGGATTTCCGCATCACCGTGCCTCCAGTAGCAGCGTCCACCACGGATTTGGTATTCGTGGTAAGTCCTGCATAGAAGGTCTAGACATGCATCCAGAGTGGGAGTCCGTGGTGGGGGCATTTTCGTAACATTTCTTTGAAACATTCCCAGGACTCATACAACGACTCGGAGTCGTGCTGCTGGAAATTATGGATCTCATTACGGAGTGTCACTGTCTTTGATGATGGAAAGTACTTGGACAGGAACGCCTAGGATAGCTCCTCCTAGGTGAGGATATATCGTTGTGGTAGCCCTTTGATCTAGTCTTTCGCCTTGTCCCATAGAGAAAAGGGATATAGGCGAAGACGGATGGAATCTTCGGACACGCCGGTGTACCGAAAGGTGTCGCAGATCTCCAGAAAGTTGGAGAGATGAGCGTTCGGGTCCTCGTTGGCCAGGCCTCCAAATTGAACTGTGTTCTGGATCAACTGCATGATATCAGGCTTGATCTCGAAGTGTGGAGCCTGGATCGAGGGACGAAAGATGCCTGTATCAGCTCCATGGATTGAAGGAAGATCGTACTCCATAAGGGTACGTCTTGGAGGTTGCTACTGAAGGGGTGGATCTTGCATGAACTGCTCCGGATGGGCGAAGTATGGCCGTGGGAAGAGTTGTTGCGGCGGCCGTTGGTAGTCCCATGGGATGAATTCCATGATTGCTCTAGGAGCCAGCTCTGGTAAACCAGCAGTGGGAGGTTGATGATCCTGGTACTGATGCTCAGTCGCAGAATCTACGGCCGGTGCTCCCTTTTCCTTGTTCACCATGGGTTTTGGTTGATGGTTGTGAGTTTCTGTCTGTGTACGCCAATGATGAAGCAAGGTCCATTCGATTTCCGGGTCAAGCGGAACTAATTCCAAATATTCGGCGCTTCAGGATCATGTAAGGCATCTAAACATACAATTTAAGTTCTGCACAACACAAAAATGAAAACTAGGCGTAAAAGGGAAAAACAAAAGAGAAAATTTGAAATGCGATTAGATAAGAGATTTTTGATAATTTGTGATTTTTATTTTCACTTAACTCAATTATTAACACAATTAAAATCTTACCAGTAAAAGCAAAGACGTCCCCAGCAACAGTGCCAAAATTTGGTCTTTCTTGTCATTGATTGAAGTTATTTGCGTCCCAAATTAATTACCCGTTCTTAAAAATTTATTATAGAATAAGTTCGTGGTCGATCCACAGGGAACAATGGCGTGCATAAATTCAATTGAGTTAATAATTAATTAGGTGGAGTATACAGAATTTAGAGTTGATTGAGTTGATTTTGGTTTTTAATTGAAAATAAATTGTCTTAATTTGAAGAAATGATTAACAGTTTTAAATAAAACAACGGGTAAATTTAAAGAGTTTAAAATAGGAGGAAAAAGACGTGTCGGGGATGTGGTGATTAAGGAGTACTTTTTTAGGTTGTTTAAATGGTTGTGTTGTTCATAATAATTCAATCATTCTGGATTTCGTTTTGTTACAATATTTCCTTGGTCTAGTTCCTCTTGTTTGGAATTAGAGCGGTTGACTCCTTGGTCCGGTAGTTAGTGTTCTTAATTATTTATTAAGTTCAGTCCATTATTTGAATTGGTTAAATCCTTCTGATGGTTATGGATGCTTTCACCGTTACTTTTCTTTTGTATCACTGATAATTCTTTCCTTGGTCTGGCTAAGAATTCTCAGTTATATTAGACAGTGGTTTAAGAAGAATAAGATGAATTACAATGAGAAAACACAACTATATAAAACAACACACAAATTACGATCCCATCATCCACAGCCCCAACATGAGGGGTTTAGCTACACATGGAAAGTGGGAGAGAAACGAAACATGTGATACTTGAAGGATTCATCATGTAGGCGTTGAGGTAGGGTGTCAGAATGTGGAATGGCGGAATGACGGCACCTCGATAGCTTCGGTAATGGTGATAGAAGAGCATCTCTCTCCTCTAAATGGTTCTGAACTTTCAAATCCATAGGCTAAGTCCTCTTTTTATAGAAAAATAATGTACACGGAGTGTATAGAAAGTACACACCGTGTACTTTTCATCAACGCACTTTGGAGCCAATTTCTCCATGGGTAGGCAGCCTAGCACGCCGTCTTTGACTTTTGAACATGCCGCCGCCTAGTGGTTGGGTGTACACATCTTATAGCACCGCCATACATGGTGTGTAGTTTCATATGTTTGGCCACCATCCCATTCTATAATAGTAGACACGACGTGTAAAAATGGAACACTTCGTGTCTCCATCAATGGCCACATGGGCGTGTGGACTTTTCTTCGGCAACTACCGCTCTAGAAATTAGTACATGACGTGTAGCGCCGCCACACACGGTGTATATCTTCTTCCTGGTGACATGGGCGTGTACTCCCTCCCACGGTTCGTGTCCCTGCCTGGATGTACAGGGCGTGTATAAAAGTACACGCCGTGTAGTTTCAAAATTTTCACAGACTTCCCTTGATCCGTGTATTTAGCCAGAAAGCTCATGAAAGTAAACAGATTCACCAAAATCAATGAATATGTTCATGAAACAACATATATTTTCTGAAAACATGTTTTTATTGTCAATTGTATATATGGAAATGTATACACAAATCGGGTGCATCAACACGTAAGAATGATTTCAATATGAGATGGGTGGGACCTATATCTCCGTCCAATGCATTGGGTAAATATGTGTATCTCATGAGATAGACATGGCTGGAATGGAAAGTAAATCTGGTTCAGTAATACAGGGCTGGAACGACAAGTAAACATGGTTCAGTAATGGAATTTGTCCACTATGATGGTCTTGGCAGCAATGTCTTGGCTACTATGGAAATAATATCATGTGATTAATAGTTTTCCACAATTATATGTTTTATTCCCATGATATTTTATCATGATTAATGTTCCTTTGTGATCTATTCCTTATGTACTGCCAATATTTATGTCATTACTCCTGTTTTATGTTCATGTTTTTAAGTTCAAATGTTTATGGATTGTTTTATATTCTATATGTTTACCCTTACTAAGCATTTGAGCTCACCCTTTTTATGTTTTCCTTTCCCGAGGATATAAATAAAGGATTTAGGTAAGAAAATAAAATAGGAAGATATTTATGGGAGATGTTCATGATCTTTCACCATGATTAGAAGCTTTTGTTCCAAGTTTCCAAAGACACTAAACTAATACGGTCATTGGGAGTCTGTTTTTTTCATGTATTAAGTATTCTATAAAAGTAATGTAATTTCCATGTACGCCAAGATTTGGGTCTCTACAATACCTTGGGTTGTAAAGAGTGGTCTCTATTTCCCAATAGTTGATGTTGGGTTTATATAAATATAGTCAATCCATGCCCAAAATAGAATCAAACTCCACCAAAGGAAGTAAGACGATATTTGGTGGGAGGTTCAGTCCACAAAAAACAATTAGGGATCACTTATATAATTTGGATACTATAATTTCCCCATTTAATGTTCTCATAGAAAACTCATCCCCCATATCATGAGGTGGTTTTTGAATAGTTCTTCTAAAATTGTATGATATGAAAGAATGAATAGATCCAGAACCAAATAGTATGTTCTATATTCTTGAAAGAATAACCAATGAACCTATCACCACATCATTTTCGGGTTCCACCTCTATAGTAGCGATAGTATATTCCATTATTTATTTCCTTGTATTCTTATTGTTGTTGATTTCCTCTAACAACCATTGTCTTAGGGAAATGGCTCACATAATTCCCATTTTTCATGCAGTTTAGACATTGAACAATAGGCTGAGTATTTATCTGAACCTTCCTTATTCCCCCAAATGTGTGATATTCTACATATCCCTTAATCAAATTTTATCTATATTTCCCTCTCTTACACATTTGGAGGATCTCCATGTTCTCCTTAAGTGGTTTCCAGGATGATTCTTTCTACACTTTTGACACGTGGGGTATTAGGTTTTCTTTCCATCATGGAATTTATCTATTTATCCTCCCATATTAAACTCTATTTATAATTTTTATCTTTGGGCCCACGAGACAAATGAGAGTCTCCGATGTCCATTTCAACCTTAACGGTACAACAAAGAATCTTGTTATAGCTGTCAATGTCTCAAATCATCAAGACTTTTTATAGACTCAGATTTAGTTCACTAAATAAGATATCTACTTTTCTTTTTATGTTCATGAAAATCCCAGAGGAATATTGTGAAATCCTTGTATGGTTTTCCTTTTACTCCTTGATTGACTCTTCTTAATATTACTTCATCCTGAGAAACTCCCTTTATATCTTAATATGGGGAGATTAGGGTAAATATTTATTGAAAAATATTGTCTTGAATTCATCCCAATCCATGGATTCGATTTTATTCATAGACTTTGTGTTTTTATTAGTTTCCACCACTGATCATCTTCCCCGTCAAATTGATTAACCTCCAACATGAATTTATCTTCTTTTAAGCACACGATATTGTAGAATATCTTCTCAATAGATTTAATACATTATTTTATGACATGGGGAATAGATGATCCACAAAATATATGATTCATTTGTTGGATAAAGGATTCAACAAAAATATTATATTTATTAAGATAATGAGGGTGTTCCATATGATTCAAGTTATTATTCATAACATGATCCATTTTTATATTACTTTTAAGAAGATTTGTGTTCCTTTCCAAGACATATTTTTTATTTCATTAGAAAAATTGTCGTGTTGCCTATCACATTGATTATTTCTAGGGGTTATCCTATTTACATCCATTAACTAATATAAGTAAAGTACAATTATGGGCGTGAATACTTAGGTAATGAGCATATAAAAAGTAATAATTGAATTTATAAGGATAATATTTTAAATGGAAAGTATTTCCTATCTTGTGATTCCCTATGTTTCAATCTAATTTATCCATGGTGATAGAATTATCCATTGTGTTCTTACTAATGTTTTCTAATCATATTACCCAATAATAACTAGATAATCCTATAATACCAAATATAGATTCAGTAATCATTTAAACATATTATTTTATGATTTTAGGAATAATTTACCATCAAATACAAACCATGGATTGAAAAAGTCTAGTGTCTTTGGAGGATTAGGTACATACAATTGAAAACATGGAAATTGGATAAAACATATTTATATTAATCATTCATAATGATATCCTAACATCCATTGAACTCTTAAATATTAATATGATATACTAGGGAAAACATAGACAAAAGGGATGAACTAAAAAATAAAGTGAATAAACATAGAAATAATTCACATCACTTGGGTTATAAGGTATGAAATTATGACATAAAAAGGAATGAAAGATGAATAGACATATATAATCATAACATTTTGAACATGGGATCATTTAATACTAGAATCATTGGAATTTTCCAACAATATATAACATGACATAAAAATGATTCAAGGCTAACTACCAATACTATATCATAAGGTGGAAAAAGTCTCATAAAGAAATTAGGTTTTTTTCCATGTCCCAACATGATGTCTCATGAGACTAAAACATTACCCAATTAATTGGACCACTATTAGGACACACCCATCACAACATGTTCATACATATGTGTGGCACTTGGATAATTAATCATAAGGTATAAATATTAGGGTTACTCATGAATGGAAACGGGTTTCATAATCTTGTTATGAGGCATAACCGATGGGCGTATCATAAAGGTGTCTATGAAAAAATGAATTTCAATATTTTATGGAAAATAATAAAGAAACAAATAATAGTAGATAATGATAAATTATGTCCATGTAAAGAGAAAACATGTAAACATAGTGTTTAACAAACTTTTAGAAATGTGCCACTTTAGTGTTGTTTAAGAGAAAATATAAGAGTCTTCAATGTGGAAAAAGGAACAATTGTTTTCATAAAACCATAAATGAACAAATATATTTTTTCAAAATAAATATTTCTATTTTACAAAAATATTTTCGGATTAAAATAGATAATGGAGTTTGAATGAAAATGGGTAAGGAATTGAGAAGTTCCCATTAATCGGGCTTTCTTATTGGTAGGATTTGAAAAGGGAATCTTTTAAAACTTGTATTTCCCCATCAAGGAAAGAATAATTGAGCTAGTTGAATGTGTTTGGAGTATATAAAATAATTAGGGAGGAGTATAGAATGATAACTTATAATTAAATTGGTTTAAATAAAGAGAAAGCGTAACCCCAAGGAAAAATAGAGGTTCGTAGAGAATCTCTTACCTTATGTTTGAAAGTGTTCTACACTTGCAGTTAATATCCTGGATAATAAAATTGGATCCTTTTATAATTTAATCCATAACCTCTTAAAAATATATTAGATTTGTTATAATTTTTTTAGGTTCATTTATCCCCATTCTAATGAATTATAGTGTTTAATTTTTTCATTCCATGAGCGTTGGTTTCATGGATTTCATGATCAGATCCCTTGAGTTTAAATATGGGAGTTCTTTTAAAATGAAAGAAAAACTACAGTAGTTCAGTTACAATATATTTATGCACCTCCAAAATTTTAAATGGCCCCATATATCATTTTTTAAATATGATAATTATTCATTAGATAAATGATAATGATGAATGTCAGTTTATTTTGGTGAATTTTTGATTTTCACATAATAGTTTTATTATTATTTAATATTATATATCTATTAGTTAAAAAACATAAAAAAGTCATTATATAAATTTTAAAATCTATTTTAACCATTATAATTTTTTTTTCAACCAGCCATGAAGGAAATAATAGAAAACAAAAGTTCGTCATCCATGAAGGTGGTGAATCGACACATCATAGACGACGTTTTTGTTTTTAAGATAAAAAAATAGATGGGAAGAGATATGATCGTGGATAACCCATTAACATAAAAAAATTATATTATATGTATGATAAATGAGTAATAATTTCACTTTTTATTGTGAAGTAATGGATGAGGTAGAAGAAATAATGAATTTAAAATGAGATGGTGGGGGATTTTACCTCTTGAATAACGTCTGCTTGAGAACCTTTTTAAGGCACATGGAAATGGCCTCTTGCTAAGACCAGCAAGACCAGAATGTAGGAAAGATACTTGTGATAGAAATTGGTAATGATATTATAAATATAAAAAACTTATAAGGTGTGAGGAGAATATGTGGTGAGGGGTGATATTTATAGTGGGATGAGAGGGGTGTTTTTATTATTTTATTCATTGGTTTATTATTTTGGACCAGGACTATCAATAGTGTTGATTCTTGTGACTAAGTAAAATAACTAGATAATTTCATTTCTAGATAATTTCCACTTACATCTTCAATGACTCAACCATATATCAAAAAGACCATTTATTTAATTATAATGCTAAATACTGTAAATTGCTGAATATCATTCTTTACCAAAATATAAAATATATTAAAAATTTACCAAAAATAAACCCAACATTTTTCCAACATTTAGATATAAAAAATGGACTCCATTTTTGGAAAAATAATTCTTTAAATATGAAAATTTTAATTTTTAATTAAAATCATCATTTATTCCAAAAATACTAATTTTAATATTATAACTCATTAGATAACACTTTGAAAAATTAAGTATGGTCCCATAAAGTTATTTTATTATCACAAGATAAAATAAATATTAATTTATTAATATATATTATGAAAACAAATATTGTAATATATTACATATATTATAAAATTGTAAATAAACATTTAAGTTTTCCAAAAATACCAAACCATAATTTATAATTTTTAGAACTTTTATTTACTTCTACCATGGCATAAATATATCATAATTTAACTTGTAATATACCTATATTTTATTTATACTTTAATATTTTTGGTTACTCTTCTATTTTTTGGATTAGTATTCTTAATGGTTGTATTACTATTCTAATGGTCAAGTTACTATTCTATCGGTATAGGTTAATTAATTTCTAGAAGTACCTATTATTTCATTAATTCTTATTTTATAATGTTTTTATTATGTTATATATGTAATTTTATGAGATTTATACAATAATACTTGATTATAATAAGGGAATTTCCATTGATAAATTTTTGGGTCATTACAAAACAACTCTAGGAGAATCTAAAAAGGGGATTCATATTCTTGAGTGAATCACCATGGGGTGAATATATTCTTTCAATTAATATGAAATATGGGGTGATTCAGGTTTTCATTTATCATTTAGAAATTAACAAGATCACTCTCAATAACAATTATCTTCTACCCCATATTGATGATTTTTTTGATCAACTTCTTGGAGATCAATACTTCTCCATGATTGACCTTCATTCTTGATATCATCAATTGAGGTTCAAGAAGCAGTTAATATCCAAGCCACCCATCCAAATTAATTATGGTAATTACAAATTTATATTAAATCCATTTGGACTTACCAACTCCCCAATTATCATCATGGATATAATGAATAGAGTATTTAAAGGTTAACTTGATCAACTTATAAAAATATTTATTAATGATATTCTTATAGTAAGGAAGTGTATAAAGGCCATTTCAGGATTTTATTAAGGACCCCAAGGAAGGATAAATTGTAGGATAATTCTAACAAGATTGAATTTTTTGTACAAAAAGTTTCATTCTTGGATTATATAATCTCAAGCGATGGTGTATTAGTAAATCCTTCAAAGATGGAAGTTGTTCAACAATTGACCAAACAATCCACCGTGACATAGATATGTCATTTTATTAGGTTGGTTGGATAATAATGATAATTTGTGAGATATGTATAATGGATATCTATTCCAAAAACTATGTTCACTCATTAGGGATCAAAGTTCAATTTGGCATATGAAGGTGAAGAAAAGTTCATGAAATTGAAGAGAAGGTTGGTCAGTGCACCTATGCTCCCACGACTAAAAAGTGGATACGGATTTTTCATCTATAATGATGAATCAAATAATGTATCAGGATTAATCCTCATTCACAATGATATTGTGAGAAATTGTGCCTCACACAAATTGAAAATTCATGAAAATTTTACATGAATCGTGATTTAGAGTTATCAGAAATATTTTTTTTATTAAAAATATAGAGTCATTATCATAATGGTGAAATGTGTAAAATGTATACAAATAATAAAATATTAAAATCTATATTCACATCGAAAGAGTTAAATACGAGTTAGAGTAGGTTGTTGTAATTGATTAAATTGTATGACTTCCTGATACACTACCACCCCAGGAAGGCAGGCATTGTGGTTGATGCAACCAAGATAGTTTGTCCATGATGAGGATTTAAATAGATCTAATATTTATATATTTTATGAATATGGATCTTTAAATAATAAATGGTAATATATAATGTATTTTTTATATGAATGTGAAACCATCCATCTTTGTGATGATTAAATTAGAACATAAGGAATGTATATAACTGAAGAAGAATGTGGGGAATTTTCCATAGTTCCACTGTGATTGTGATGGAATAACAATTTTTGGGAATATATTATATGTCATGTTAATACTATAATTGAATAATTATTTTTTATTAATCTTTTAGTTCATCATTCTCTATCCATCATAGAATTATAATGATGTATATTGTTTTGACAGAGTATTTATATTAGAATATCATGAAAATGGATATTGTATAGTTTGTGTATCACTTCCTAGTGTGTTATCCAGTTAAGGATTAGATTTTAAATTCTATGTGTTTTCACAACCCTTACCCATACCATAATGAAAATCGGAAAACATTTCAATGGAATTAATTGTTGGACTCCCCAAAACATCTAAAGGACATAATTTTTTTTTGGGTTGTAGTTGATCACCTTATGAGTTCATAACATAAATTAAAAAAAAAATATTTCAATATGTATTATATTTTTGTGATACATATTAATTAAGTGTACTATTAATACCCAAGAGGATATACTGAGATCATATTTTATATATTTCAAAGGTGTTTGGGATCAACATCATCCTTTGGAAAAATTTTCTTATTACAATATATTTCACTCAAGAATTCTGAAGACTCATTATGAATCCCTATATGGTAGGAAGTGAATAAATCCATTATTTTGGAATAATATAAGAGAGAAAAAAAACATTTATTCCTTATCTAGAAGATTAAATTTTAGATAAGGATATATTCATTTTGCATTAGATCATGGAAGCTCTGAGTCAACAAAGAAAGTTAAGCTGACAGTCATTAGTGCGATGTAGAGTTCAATGTTTGTGTTAAGGTTTCCCTATAGATATCTACATGGAATAAGTTTATGAGATATAGAAATCATGTTAATATGATAAAAATATATATTTTTCCCTTATGAATTATTGATCATATTGGTATGGTTCCTTATCACTTGGAGCTTCCATCGAATCTCTCTCAAGTTCATGGTACAGTATGTGTATCTCTCATGGGGAAGCGTACATGTATTAAACTCTATGTTCATACCAATAGATAATTATATCTCTTATAAGGAAAATCCAATGGAGGAACTATATTTAGTAGATAAAGTTATAAGAAACAAGACAACTCACCAAGTCAAAATTATATTGTGAAAAAATAAATTTAAGGAAGATATCTAAGAACCTAAGGATATGATGAGGTAAAAGTATCCTAAGTGGTTTATATAATTATGATATAATTTCAAGGTAAAATTATTATAAGTCTGGTATAATTTAAAACCATGAGATTTTTTGTTATATATCTCTTTAATTAGATCTTATTCCCTTCATATATTTCTTTACACACAACACCGAGTCTAAACAGAAAATTTTATACCTTTGACAATTAATATGTAATGTGATTGTTATGACCTAGATATTGGATTAATGAGTATGAATATGATTAACCACATTATGAAATATATAAATATATATATATATACTCTTTACTTAATTAAAACATATTAATAAATTCCAAATAAATAATCATTAAATTTTAATAAAATAATTTCAAGATTAAATTATCAATATCTCTGAAGAATTATATTTTACTTAGTGTTATGTATTATTATATAAAAACTATATTTATCACTATTCAAAATAAATTTTGATTAAATTTTATTTATATGTTTTTAATAATTCTTTATACATTAGTAATATAATGGTTAGGGAGGAATATAAAATCATTTGAAGGTAAATACATTTAATTTCTTAAAAACTATTTGTCATTCATAATGTGTTCTTAACTTAATAAATTAAATAAATTATTATAGACTAATGATTTTAATGAAATATTTTTATTATATATACAGTCAAATATTTTAAAACTCATATAATATATTTTATATGGAATGACATAAAGGTAAATTTAGTTTTTTTAAAAAATACATTTTTTAAAAAAAGGATTTTTGTTATGGTCTAATCATTAATTTTAAAATGAATTTATAGAACTTTTAGTAATTTTACTAGATACAAAATTCATATTTTCTATCATAATATCCAAATTTTTTAATTATTCCACCTTCATTTTTTTATAATGAATAGTAAAAACAATAAATATTTTTTAAGGTGGTTATGGTTAAAATGGGTTTACCTGGTGTTAAACTAAGAGATGAGTGTAAAAGTGCCACATAAATATATATAAATCTTATTTAATGATGATATTTCGGACTTATATTATCTTAAATTCTATTTCTAGGACACTTGGTTCCACTTTCTCATTTTGTGACTTTATATTATTTAAATCTTTTAAGAAATTCTATTGTGTCCCTCCTGTCACTTATAAAATAGAACCACTTCTCATCCCTTATTAACATAATTTGATCCCTATGGATTTTCTAATATTGACCCAAAAACCTTAAAATATTCCTTATATTTTTTCTTTATCTCCTCATCTTATCCTAATACCATCTTAATAAGTATTTAGGGGTAATTCAAATTATTTCTCTCAAAGAAAAGGTAACAGTCATACCCAGCTTATTCAGAGATTATTTGTTCTTATACTTCTTATAAATCTATTATATAGGTTATAAAATATTCATACTATTATCATCAATATAAAAATATTTTATTATAGTAGATATATTTTTTATCTCCATCACAACCGTTGGAGAATGATAACAACGCTCATCCGTACGTGTAGACACCCACCTCAACAAAGGGATGAGATTCTTCTTTCATTTCCAATTTACATGGTTGAAGAAAATAATATATTTAAAATATATATATTATATTAAATATATAATAATGATTCTAAAATGGTTAATTATTATTTTCTTTTCTTATTTTTATCCATCAAAAAGTGAAAACATCACATGTTTATATGTGTGGACTACCAACTCCATGAAGTGATGTAATTCATTTTTCATCACTGATTTATTTGAATGATTATAATTGTGTATTTAATAATTTATATGAAACTTATTACATCATTTTACTTATATATATAATCAAAACATGACAAAATAGAAAGTATAAAACCCATATAAATGAATTAGGCATGGAAAATAGACTTCTTTTCCCCCAAATGATCATTTTAATGAAGAAATTGTTAATAAATGGATGATTATAAATTATAAAGGAATTATACATAGAAAGTTATGTATAAATTTTTTATTATATTAAATTTATAGAAAACATATTTATTATACTAATGTTTTCAATTTTTATGAATAAAGACGCCACTTGTGGTAATCGTATATGTTTAAATATCAATTTTTTTAGGATTGTCTATGATAAACATATATTAAGTGAAATTATATGGATATTGTCGTTAAAATTCATATTTTTATTATCATTTGTTTATTACTTGAATTTTAAATTAATATTATCATTTTCCTCTATTTGTTACTTGAAATGATCAATATAATTATACGAAGAAAAACTGATCTTATTTCTTCATTGGTTGATGAAATTTTTCTTCCATGTACATGTTCATTAAAATGTTTTTGAGAATGTTGTTTTATATGATGAAATTATTTTTTTATTCACATTCAAACATATTTTACTTCCCTTTAAAAAGTTTTAAAATATAAATTTTAAAATTTCTTTCAAAGAGGTTATTTATGATTATTTACAAAATGTGTGAAAATAAATCCTTGTTTTATCATTTATCAAAAGAATGGATTATATTAATATCTTCAATATAATATTATTTTAATAATCCATTAGTTTTTGATAGGTTATTTTCATAAAAAAAATATTTTCCTCAATATTATAGGAATTTTTTATAAAATTTTATTAAAATAATTGTCATTTTTTCTCTTTATTTTCCAAAAATATTTTAAATATTATTTCCATTTTTTGTCAAATCATTTATGGATTTTTATGTTTCACAAGGGATATTCTACCCTAATTAAATCCCCTTTTCTATATTCCATATGATAATGAAGATCTTAGTATTATTACATGAAACCTATTTCATTCCCATGGGATAATTATGTGGTGATGAGGTAATGAATTTAATTTTGATATAATACACTTCCTTTCTCTATGTGACATTAGATTATGTGGTGATAAAAGTTTTACAAATACCTTTACATTCCAGGTGTTATAAATTATAATTTTATAGATGTTTCAATATCATGGGGAATATATATGTATGGTTTTTATTTTGTGATTGGCAGGACTAGAATTATATATCCATCTAAAAATCGGGAAATGATGATGGAATTAAGATACTAAAAATGGATAATGGAGTTAAGAAACTCCTAAGAGATGAAAGAGTTAATAAAATCCATATATACGAATGTCTAAACTAGATATAAGTTACACCGGTGAGATTATTGGAATTATACAATTTAAGTAATTTCATAATAAATGTTTGATGCAAAATATATTATTATGATTGTCTATATTATGATTCAGATGCACATTTATTATGACCTTTACTATACTTATGTTATTCTCACATGGATCATGACTGATTACTGATGATTCCTTACTCTTATAACTCATTTTATTTTAAATGATAAATTTTAATTCCATGACCCATTATTTGTGATCTCTGACTAATTAGGTATTAACTTTGAAAATTAAGATCACGATCTCATACCCTAGTTCTTATATTATTCTTATTATTGATTAATGATTTATATATAACTTATTTACCCTTACTGGGAATCTGAGATCACCCTTTCTTATGTTTCAAATTTCCTGTGGTTATTAAGAAATGTTTAAAAATGGTATTATGGGAGAATAACATTGTGAGAGATTCTGAAGAACCTTAATGAAATAATTTGATTATGTATCTAGTATCTGAACACACTAAAACACAACAGCAATTAGGAGGTTATTATTGTGGATGTTTTTTAATATAAATCTAAAATGATACAATATTTATATATGTTATTCTGGGGTCCCCTTATTATTGTAATAATCTAGTCGTTCTTATCACACACAAAAACATCTTACCTTATATCTCATTCTATAGGATAATTAAATCTACAAGAATAAATATTCTATAATTTCGTGGGATTCTAATAAATTTAGAAGTTAAAAGAATCATCATAAATCAAGAGTCATCACATATCTCTTATAAATATTCCATCAAATAAAAAACTGTAAGCTTATATGAGATATTCTGGTGTAAAACAATTATGATTAATATAGATATTAAATTTTTCCATAAATGATCAATAATGTGATACCAAGCTCTGCCTTTCAATTCATGGGGTTTTCTTGGAAACATTCTCAAGAAATTATATAAACATGCACCCACTTTGTCACACCCGGACCAATGCATTATTTTAACTTAATTATTTTGGGTCTCGTTTTTGAATTTGTGTTTTGAACCGGTTTTAAATTAAAAGAAAATCTCGTTTTTATACGAACGCGCGAGCGTATGCGCGCCCTGCACAACCCCTAATTTTTGTTAAGGGATTGTTTGTTATTGAATGTGTTGTTTTTGAGACACGCAACCATGCGCGCGACCCCGCGCGTGAGACCGTGCGCGGTGTCCGCTCTCAGGTGATAATTTTATTATTATTAATTTAGTTAATATTTTAATTAGGGATTTGTTATTCTTTCAGATTTTATTTATTTATTTTATTTCATTTTATTCACTCTATTTATTTATTTTTATTTCATTTTATTTATTTATTTCATTTCATTTTATTCATTTTATTTATTCATTTTTATTTCTATTTCATTTTATTTATTTATTTATATTTCTATTTCATTTTACTTATTTATTTTTATTCCTTTTTCCTTTTCTTTTTTTTTCTCTCCTTTTCATTCCTCCCTCACTCTTTCACTCGGCCTCTTCCCTTTCCCCCCCGTCGCGCAGAAACCCTACGCAGAACCCCCCTTCTCCCCGTTGGATTGCCGGCCTCCCTCTTGCTGCCTCCCTCCCGTCTGGCCTGCACGCCCCGCTTCTCTCCCATCGCGGTAGCCGCTTCCCCTTGCCTTCCTCCTCCGGTGCGGATCGCCCCTCTCCATTCCTCCTCCTCCGGCACGGATCGCTCACCCCCTCTTCCCATCCCGGCGAGCCGCACGGTACCGCCCCTTCGCCAGCCTCCCTCCGCCCAGCCGGCCACCCGACCTCCTCCGACCCCTGCCGCAACAGCGCCGGCCGCCCTGCTTGCCTCACCCGAAGCCACGCTACCCCCTTCGCTGGACCTCCTCACCGAGTCTCCATGCCTCCTCACCCTCGTCCAACCATCCGCACAGCTCCTCAGGGTTCGACCGAAGCTCCAGCGGACCATTCCCGTGGCCAACCATGCTACCGCCTCTTCTCGGATCGGTCGAGACCCCCTGCGCACATCCCCTTTGTTCAAAGGAATTCTCAGCGGGCTTCTTCTTTTTTTCTCAGCTTTGCGCAAACCGTGGAACCCTCCTCCGGCCTCCGGCTAGCCTTTCGTATTGCTCGTCGTAAGTGCGATATACCTCAGTTGTTAGTTCTTTTAATTTCATTGAGTTGCAATTTGGATTTTGAATTCGCGTTTGGTCCGATTATGATATAATTGCTCCGATTGTTTGTTTTTAGGGATTAGTTGTGTTGTTGCGGTGCGTTTGAAGTGTGGCGGACCTTGCGCACTTTGTTTTTGTGAAGTCGGTCTATACTGAGGTAGGTAGTTTCGCGTATGATTATTAATTACTAAGTTCATTTGCTTAATTAATAAATTTAGCATGTTCACTAATCAGTTTGTTTTGGTGCACAATGAATTTCTTTTACTTGAGGTTCGGTATGTTTTAATGTGTTTACTAGCGTGTTAATATGAGATGAGTATTTTTTCCCCCTATCGAACTGCTTTCTAGTGCTTCATAAGTTGTGCAGTTTATTTTGTTAAAATGTGCAAAGGGTGTGAATGATGTTTTGGTCGTAGTGTCTATATGAATTTTTTTTCATAAGTGAACATTTAATGAGGTTGTGGTGTTTAATGTCTATTTGTTTCAAGTTTGGTTTTAAAGTGGCTTCTCAACTTGAAGTTGAGTGTTTCATTGGCATGATTCTTTGATGTGGGTTTATTATGCCGCGCAAGTGCTGCGAAGTCTGTTTTATCATGTTTTTGGTGTTTCGTCATGGTGCACTAGGTATTAGAAAGTATGTTTGAGTGCGTTGTTGGTATAAACCTTTGATGTGATATTTCAGATGCTTTATAAATTGTTTAATTGTTTAATTCCTTTATTGAATTATATGTATAGTGAGTGGTCCCTTCCTCGGGAGTTCGAGTCGTCGGCATTAAGGACCTGTGTATATGCATATGCATGAAAATGTATATGCATGGCGGTGAAGCGGTCTCGGGTTACCCTTGTCAAAAGCTGCGTGTCTTGAGGTAGGTCCCCTATGCCTAAGCTTTTAATTTGAAATTCATAATTGCTTGACTGTTTTAAGAATATGTTTCACACTATGCTATATATATATATATATATACATGCTATGGAATCTGATTGCGGTTTCTAGAAACTATTATGCCTTGTATTGGTAAATTGAAATGTATTTCAAAGCCGTTGGTCCTAAGTGACTTTTCTTGGAAAAGAATTGATTTCCTAAATGGTTTGAATTAGTAATGGGTATTTCCAAAGGTGTTTGGCCTTCTGGCCGGTTGATTTTAAAAAGTGTTCCCTTTATGTAATTAAGCATGTTTGGCATCTTAAGAATGTTTTATGAAATAGAAAAACCTCTATTGAGGCCCGTTTGGCACTTTAAGATTTGGTTTGCAAAAATAGAAAACCCCTTTTTGAGTCATTCCCCTAAATTTGAAAAAAAATAAAATGGGATGCAAGTGTTGATGAGTGGTTTGTGATGTGTGCCTAGTGTAAAGGCTTGTCCATGTTTGTGTGGTGTAAAGAGGGGGAATGCACTTAAGTAGGGAGTGTGGTGGTGAAATGTGGAATAAATTTTAGATAAAGAAAGTGTAATGTACTTGTTTGATTGTTTGATAAAGAAAAATCACCACCATTTGAAATAGAGCACAATGGGAAAACCCGGGTATCTAGGTGGGTGACCAGGACTAGTACGCTAGATGACACGGCAGGGGTTCGTCCCGGTTTGTCTAGCAGGATTGACGCGACAACACTAACAAAACATATGAATTTTCTGAGGGTCATGGCCTTCTAAGCCACGTTTTCTCAGGGTCGTGGCCTTCTAAGCCACGTTTTCTGAGGGTCGTGGTCTTCTAAGCCACGTTTCACTATGGTACGAGGTCTTTAGGTTCCCACTTGTTTTAGCTACCTATAGGGATTACCCATGGTGCTCATTTTTGTCATGCTACTAATGATGTAACTTTATTTTCAGTGATTTCATACTTGATGCCTTGTTTATGAAAACCATATTTTAATCCAAACTGGTTTCTTTCCATTTTGAAATGTTAAGTGCATGCTTGAAACCTATTTTGAAAATGTAGTGGAAGAAAAAGGATTTACCTGAAAATGCAAACTCGTTACTTAATTTTGAAAAGGAGAAACACTATTCTATTATATCTTATTTCCAAACTGGCATTGTGGATTTCTTAATAAAGGCGGAGGCATAGGACGTGGTTGTTTTTGGCTTTCCTACTGAGCATCTCGGTGCTCACGCCTACTTTACTTTTCAGTTGCAGGTTTCAGTCTTGGATCGCTTTTGGAAGTGGGTGGTTGTCGTACCGTGGTGATCCACGGGGTCACCTGAGGTATGTCGCGTTTATTTATTCCTTTTTCTGCTGCCACGTCGTTCAGTTTGTTTTCCTTTATTCATATGCTTGTTCAGTTTATGTTTGCTTATCTTTTTCAGGGGCCAAACCGTTCCCAACCGGTTTTTTTTTATGCCCGGCACTAGTTGCCAGCCCGTGGGGATCGGGAACGCCCTTCGGGCCATGTTGCGGACCGGGTCGGGTGTCGGGTCGGATGAAAATCCGGCCTGGTTCGTGACAAAATGGTATCAGAGGTGCCCTTGTTATTTGGGGTGTCAAGTTGCTTGGTGATTAGGTGTGTCAGGACTCGAGAGGTAGGTGCGGGAAGGACGTCATGAACCCTTTCCCATCCCGATACTCGAGTTTCCAGGGGTAGTCCAGGATTTGAATTTTCTTCTTTGGATTGGTATGTGTGGATGAGGGATGACCAAGGAAGTGAGCCAGTGTTACGAGGCGGACTTTCATGGAGTAGCGACCCATGTACGGCCCGAGTGCACGATTCAAGATGCTTCCTGTGGTTGATGCTCGCTTGGAGCATGGCCTGCTAAGCCATGTTACTGGGTTGGTGCAACCACTAGTCCCTTATTTTTGGATGTTTTGATGTGAGTTGAGTTTCACCTTCATTTTGGTTGGTGTGAGTAGATCTTAAAAATGAAAATGGATTTGTGTGAAAGTGGTTTCAAATGGGAATGTGGTTTTAGAGTGGAAAAGTGGTTCTGAAATGGAAATTGTTTTCTTTTAACAAATGTGTGGTTTCAAAATGGGAAAAAATGGGAGGTGTTTTGGAAGTTGTTTTGAAATCTCAGTAATACTTTTTGGAATGTGAATTGGAAAATGTTTTGGAAATTGGAAATGTATTGCTTTGATGATAAGTTATTTTTTTCAATTGGTTGAGAATTTGTGCTTTGTGCTTAATGGTCTGATTTGGAAATGATAAGTGTCTTTAATCTACCCTTGGTATTCCTATGAGTGATCACACATTGAGGTGCGCATGTGGAAAGTGGGGAAATTGGTGACGTGAGTGGATGGGTGCTTGAGCTAGCACAAGGATACGTATGTGTGAGACTTCATGGGATACCGATGGTGGATATTTAAGTTGTTTTCCTTGCTGAAAGATGGTTTTCAAAAGGGGTTTTTCAAACATTTAGAAAAGTGAGTGAGAAATTGTTTAGCGTTCTCTTTTCATGTTGGGTATTCCTTTTCGTGAGTTCTTGGCTTTGACGTACTGAGTTGTGGTTTGAATAGTGATTTGAGTTTGAGATTTTGTTTGTGATTGTGGTGTGGAATTTTTATTTATGATGACTTTTGATTCGGATTCATGCCTCTTGTTTTGAGAATGCTGCCCAGAAAAGTCCCAGAAGTTCTAGTGGGTCACTTCTAGTTGTTGGTTCTACCCAGACTCATAGCGGAGTGGTAGAATTGAATTCTTTTCGGTTATTGTCCAGCATATGTAGTGATAGTGATCTATCGAAGGTAGCGGACTGGCTTGGTGAAATCGTTGGTGTTTCCAGGTTGTTGGAAACTCCCAAAACTAAGAGAGTTCGTGTTGGTTCAGGTCCGTTTGAAGGTGCAACTTGGGATTGGTGGAGGAGATAATCCTAGCGTCGTTGCATGATGATATGACTTGGAAGGTGTTTAGGACCACTCTCATTAGATGGTTTATATTTGTGGAAGGGAAGGTGATGGAAGCGACAAGGCTCGTGAGTGTCCAGCAATGCCAATGAATAGTGAAGGCCTACGTTGGGCATCTCAAGAAATTGGTTCCCTTTTCTCCAAAGATAATGTCTCAGAATCAGTTAATGTTTCTCTTGTGTGGGGTCTTCGTCTATTGTTCAAGGACCGGTCCCCTTTGGTGTTTGGGATGGTTCCCCATTCTGTGAGAGCGAACTGGAGGAACCCACCTCAGACAAGTTTTCTTATCAATTCCACCTTCTATTAGTCGGGCCACTCTCGTGTTCGCTTCTTGTGTGGCCGGTTTGGGTACTTTACGTCTCCTTATTGTCATCCATTTAAGACTTGTCGTCATTATGGCTGTTTGGGAAACCTAGAGAGGTTCTGCTAGCAGCTTCGTCAGGAGGAGTCTCGACCGAAGGTTGTCAGCTCCTGGCTGCGGGGCAGCAGATGCTTCAAGACATCAGATCTCCAGCCACAGGTCTCGGAGTGAAGCCTTTCACGCAGTCAGGAATCGTTGGGTGTGGGTCACATTGTTCTAACTTTTGTCTCTAGTACTAAAATAGGGACGGTTTAAAATTCTCGTTTCAAGCTTCCTCGTCTTTGAAGGTTCTATTTTTCTGTAAGAGGCGCAAAGGTCTATTTTTCTCGTTGTGTTCTTTGTTCTTTGAATACCCCACTGTGGTTTTAAAAAGGCATGGTGATCTTTCTTTCTTGTAATTCCTGCAGCTGCGCCTCCTCAAGTGTCACCCATTTTGTTTTAATGCATGCTTGTTTTGGAGATGCTCATCTCTTGTAGAAATGATGAGTCATGGTTAGGTTCATTATTTGGCAGAATTCTTCTTTGGGTTTCTCTTGTCACAGTGGTCTCTGGTTTGGGTTGGAAGATCTCATGTCAGTTTATACTGGTTGGTTAAAGCTAGTCGGTTCTTAGATGGTGGGGAGACTCACCATGAATCTTGTCGTGCCTTTTTCGAGGTTTGGTCTGTGTGGAGGTTCCCCCTTGGATCAAGCTAGAAGTTCCAGAGTTGGGTCATGCTAAGAGCCTCAATGTCGGTTGTGCTAGTCGGGTTCTTGTGGTGGGGAGAACCCTCCTCTTTTCCTGATGGTCCTCCTCTTCTCAGTTTCCCTCAGAGATGGTCGGGTGTGACTAATGGAGTGAAAAGTCATACCAAGTTCGTGATTTTGTTGGCCTCGTTCAGTTTTGAACTCAACTTTATTTCCTCGTTTGGCTTGGTGACTTTCTGGGGGCAGAAAGTTTTTGTGGTGGGGAGAATTGTCACACCCTGACCAATGCATTATTTTAACTTAATTATTTAGGGTCTCGTTTTTGAATTTGTGTTTTGAACCGGTTTTAAATTAAAAGAAAATCTCGTTTTTATACGAACGCGCGAGCGTATGCGCGCCCTGCACAGCCCCTAATTATTGTTAAGGGATTGTTTGTTATTGAAGGTGTTGTTTTTGAGACACGCAACCATGCGCACGACCCCGCGCGTGAGACCGTGCGCGGTGTCCGCTCCCAGGTGATAATTTTATTATTATTAATTTAGTTAATATTTTAATTAGGGATTTGTTATTCTTTCAGATTTCATTTACTTATTTTATTTCATTTTATTCACTCTATTTATTTATTTTTATTTCATTTTATTTATTTATTTCATTTCATTTTATTCATTTTATTTATTCATTTTGATTTCTATTTCATTTTATTTATTTATTTATATTTCTATTTCATTTTACTTATTTATTTTTATTCCTTTTTCCTTTTCTTTTTTTATCTCTCATTTTCTTTCCTCCCTCACTCTATCGCTCGGCCTCTTCCCTTTCCCCCCCGTCGCGCAGAAACCCTACGCGGAACCCCCCTTCTCCCCGTCGGATTGCTGGCCTCCCTCTTGCAGCCTCCCTCCCGTCCGGCCTGCACGCCCCGCTTCTCTCCCATCGCGGTAGCCGCTTCCCCTTGCCTTCCTCCTCCGGCGCGGATCGCCCCTCTCCATTCCTCCTCCTCCGGCACGGATCGCTCACCCCCTCTTCCCATCCCGGTGAGCCGCACGGTACCGCCCCTTCGCCAGCCTCCCTCCGCCCAGCCGGCCACCCGACCTCCTCCGACCCCTGCCGCAACAGCGCCGGCCACCCCGCTTGCCTCACCCGAAGCCACGCTGCCCCCTTCGCTGGACCTCCTCATCGAGTCGCCATGCCTCCTCACCCTCGTCCAACCATCCGTGCAGCTCCTCAGGGTTCGGCCGAAGCTCTAGCGGACCATTCCCGTGGCCGAACCATGCTACCGCCTCTTCTTGGATCAGTCGAGACCCCCTGCGCACCTCCCCTTTGTTCAAAGGAATTCTCAGCGGGCTTCTTCTTTTTTTCTTAGCTTTGTGCAAACCTTGGCACCCTCCTCCAGCCTCCGGCCAGCCTTTCGGACTGCTCGTCGTAAGTGCGATATACCTCGGTTGTTAGTTCTTTTAATTTCATTGAGTTGCAATTTGGATTTTGAATTTGCGTTTGGTCCGATTATGATATAATTGCTCCGATTGTTTGTTTTTGGGGATTAGTTGTGTTGTTGCGGTGCGTTTGAAGTGCGGCGGACCTTGCACACTTTTTTTTTTGTGAAGTCGGTCTACACTGAGGTAGGTAGTTTCACGTATGATTATTAATTGCTAAGTTCATTTGCTTAATTAATAAATTTAGCATGTTTACTAATCAGTTTTTTTTGGTGCACAATGAATTTCTTTTACTTGAGGTTTGGTATGTTTTAATGTGTTTACTAGCGTGTTAATATGAGATGAGTATTTTTGCCCCCTGTCGAACTGCTTTCTAGTGCTTCATAAGTTGTGCAGTTTATTTTGTTAAAATGTGCAAAGGGTGTAAATGATGTTTTGGTCGTAGTGTCTATATGCATTTTTTTTCATAAGTGAACATTTAATGAGGTTGTGGTGTTTAATGTCTATTTGTTTTAAGTTTGGTTTTAAAGTGGCTTCTCAACTTGAAGTTGAGTGTGTCATTGGCGCGATTCTTTGATGTGGGTTTATTATGCCGCGCAAGTGCTGCGAAGTCTGTTTTATCATGTTTTTGGTGTTTCGTCATGGTGCGCTGGGTATTAGAAAGTATGTTTGAGTGCGTTGTTGGTATAAACCTTTGATGTGATATTTCAAATGCTTTATAAATTGTTTAATTGTTTAATTTTTTTATTGAATTATATGTATAGTGAGTGGTCCCTTCCTCGGGGGTTCGAGTCGTCGGCATTAAGGACCTGTGTATATGCATATGCATGAAAATGTATATGCATGGCGGTGAAGCGGTCTCGGGTTACCCTTGTCAAAAGCTGCGTGTCTTGAGGTAGGTCCCCTATGCCTAAGATTTTAATTTGAAATTCATAATTTCTTGACTGTTTTAAGAATATGTTTCACACTATGCTATATATATATATATATATACATGCTATGGAATCTGATTGCGGTTGCTAGAAACTATTATGCCTTGTATTGGTAAATTGAAATGTATTTCAAAGTCGTTGGTCCTAAGTGACTTTTCTTGGAAAAGAATTGATTTCCTAAATGGTTTGAATTAGTAATGGGTATTTCCAAAGGTGTTTGGCCTTCTGGCTGGTTGATTTTAAAAAGTGTTCCCTTTATGTAATTAAGCATGTTTGGCATCTTAAGAATGTTTTATGAAATAGAAAAACCTCTATTGAGGCCCGTTTGGCACTTTAAGATTTGGTTTGCGAAAATAGAAAACCCCTTTTTGAGTCATTCCCCTAAATTTGAAAAAAATAAAATGGGATGCAAGTGTTGATGAGTGGTTTGTGATGTGTGCCTAGTGTAAAGGCTTGTCCATGTTTGTGTGGCGTAAAGAGGGGGAATTCACTTAAGTAGGGAGTGCGGTGGTGAAATGTGGAATAAATTTTAGATAAAGAGAGTGTAATGTACTTGTTTGATTGTTTGATAAAGAAAACTCACCACCATTTGAAATAGAGCACAATGGGAAAACTCGGGTATCTAGGTGGGTGACCAGGACTAGTACGCTAGATGACACGGCAGGGGTTCTTCCCAGTTTGTCTAGCAGGATTGACGCGACAACACTAACAAAACATATGAATTTTCTGAGGGTCGTGGCCTTCTAATCCACGTTTTCTGAGGGTCGTGGCCTTCTAAGCCACGTTTTCTGAGGGTCGTGGTCTTCTAAGCCACGTTTCACTGAGGTACGAGGTCTTTAGGTTCCCACTTGTTTTAGCTACCTATAGGGATTACCCATGGTGCTCATTTTTGTCATGCTGCTAATGATGTAACTTTCTTTTCAGTGATTTCATACTTGATGCCTTGTTTATGAAAACCATATTTTAATCCAAACTGGTTTCTTTCCATTTTGAAATGTTAATTGCATGCTTGAAACCTATTTTGAAAATGTAGTGGAAGAAAAAGGATTTACCTGAAAATGCAAACTCGTTACTTAATTTTGAAAAGGAGAAACACTATTTTATTATATCTTATTTCCAAACTGGCATTGTGGATTTCTTAATAAAGGCGGAGGCATAGGACTTGGTTGTTTTTGGCTTTCCTACTGAGCATCTCGGTGCTCACGCCTACTTTACTTTTCAGTTGCAGGTTTCAGTCTTGGATCGCTTTTGGAAGTGGGTGGTTGTCGTACCGTGGTGATCCACGGGGTCACCTGAGGTATGTCGCGTTTATTTATTCCTTTTTCTGCTGCCACGTCGTTCAGTTTTTTTTCCTTTATTCATATGCTTGTTCAGTTTATGTTTGCTTATCTTTTTCATGGGCCAAACCGTTCCCAACTGGTTTGTTTTGATGCTCGGCACTAGTTGCCAGCCCGTGGGGATCGGGAACGCCCTTCGGGCCATGTCGCGGACCGGGTCGGGTGTCGGGTCGGATGACAATCCGGCCTGGTTCGTGACACACTTAAACAAAAACCTCAAAAATATTGAATTTCATGGTATTTCTCCGTCATTATGTTATATAATCAGTACCCATTGATAATCTATATATATATATATGTATACTAAAATAGTGATGGGAGAATGAAATAATTCCCTATTACTCATATTTTTATGGCCCTGTTTAGATTTCCATATTCAATATTTTTAAAAATTTCGAGAAATATAAAACGTTTTTCGGATATCCCCCTCAATAGATTCTCTTCACACTTCTTCACCTTCAATTAAAATTATTTAAGGACAATAAAACATAAGTGGGAATAAGGTGGCTCTTCAACTTCTAAATAGGAATAATGGGGTTGTGACTTGTTTCTCAATCCATGTAAGTTCTCCTTAAGGATATAATTAATTTACAACTCTTCTTGATTGAAAAATACTTAAATTTATAATTATATCACTTATGATAAGAATTTACTTCTATAAATTTTAAACATTCTTTATAGTTGGATTGAGTTTCTCAATTTTATAAAGAAAATTTATTTGGGACCTTTTTGTTTTCTCAAACTTCCTAGCTTATTACAAATGAACAAGATATATATAATAGCACTCATTTTTCGCATGGTCAAACTTTTCTTTAGTGTGGACTCCTTTTTTACAGTATAATTATTAATATTAGGATTCATTGGTGCATTCCCTTTATTCTTTATTTCTGTAGTAGAACATTCATGCATCTGAGAGCCTCATGTCTTACCTATATGATCATTGAAAAAACATTTCATACTATTTGATCTACCCATATTAGGAATCTTGTCATCCTCTTCATTTGGGATTTAACAAACAAAAACACTTTTTACCCTATTTCATGAATTCATTCCATTTTTATTCTCATATTTCTCCAATATACATTAATATTCATGAAAATATTTCAATACTCAAAGATGTAGGAAAAATTTCTATAGTAGAAGCATTTATTCCCTATAGTTTGAACATATTGGTTAGTATGATTTGTTATCTCCTAATGAATTTTTTTTCATAAACCTTCTTCACTGATTTATCTCCAAAATCATACATGGATTGTATCTTTTCTTCCTTATCAATTTGAATTGGTTCATTATTACATTAATTATATTAATGATACTTAGTCAGATTGTGTTAACATTTATTATAACAGTGACCTCTAATGATGTACAGCACATAGAAATTTTCAGTATATTCATATTAGTTTTTTAAATATATATTTTTCCTTTTTGTTGTTACCAACTTTGCTCCCCTAGGTTTCTTCCTACTACTAAATTTAATTTTTTTCAAAAATAAATTTGACGAAAAGTTTGAAACCAAAACAATTCAAAAAATTAAGTTAAACATAGTAAGATATGAAAAATTCATTTAAAATAAGGATGAAATTATTGGAGTTTCTTACCTTGTATAGCTCCCATTAATGAGTATGAACCTTCAAGTCGAGTTCATCTTGAAGTAGATCTTCAAATTGGCTATCAAAGTTTTCCCACGTGTTAATGTACTCTTCTTCATTAATCTTGTCCTCATTAAATCCTCATTTTATTATTCTATATTTCTTTATGATCCAAGCCACTTGTTTTCCATTAACTTTCACTTGTAGTTGTCTTTGTAATATTATTCCTTATTTTAGCCTTATTCCCCCTTATTATAGGGATTATTTAATGTACCATTACTAACATATTATACCATAAATAAATATCCTAGTTCCAAAACAAATAGAAATGGAAAAATCTACCAATTAACCTATTTATTTTCACTATAGGTATATTTTTTCTAGATTTTGTTTCATTTATTTTTTGGTATGGAACACCACTCTTCATGGGTTTTAATTAGTTGAATTTTTTATACCTTCTCACTTTTATTTTGAATTTTTTGGTGATTTTCCCAAAAAATTTACACTAACACATTTTTATATATTTGACCCTTGTCTTGTACTTCCATAAAAATAAGATTCAATATTATCTGAAATAATTCTGTTGTAGTACACCTTCTTGAATGAGCATAATGTGGAGACTTATCTATATAATATCTAGCATTTTTGTTCTCTTATGATGTGAGTTTCGTTTTAGAATTTTTGTGGTAGTATTATTCATCTAAACATGTCTGGGGCTTCCATCTGGCGCGGTTTCATAATTTCTAAAGTTGAATTCCAACATAAGGTACTTAATGTTGAGGGTTCCCTTCTCATCCTCAAATGATTTCAGCCTTCTTTCCCAAAATTTTTTCAATATATTAATTATAAATTCATTAATTTTTTTAAAGGAATATAATTATCCAACTCTTTTATTCTATATATTTTACCTATAACTGAGAACATTAACCATTTAAGGAAACATTATGACACTTATCTAATATAAGGATAAATTCTTTAGAAACATTAAAAAATATTTACTTCTCATATAAAACTCTTTTAAATTAATAATCCTTTATATAAAAACATTCATTTAATAGGATAAAATATTGTTCTTTATCTTTTAAATGTTTTATGAGAGTGTAACAACTACTAACCTTTTTGACCAATTATTCTTCCAATGCATTAGTATCTCTTTCCCTAAATCATATTTAATCAATAATACCCTTAATATATCACAAAATACAATAAAAAACATATTAATGGTCCATATTTAAATAATCATTAATTTCATAATATACTTCAGTAAGTTTTTAATCAAAACAATCTTCTTCACATTTTGAGAAACATCGACTAGAGTAATAATCATCAATAGAATTAGCTGAAAAATACTCACCATTATGAATAAATTTATTTATTTGTGTCTCCTCCTCCTTCAATGAATATTTTCTCTTTTTTATGGCCTCATTTTTGTTTCTATTTCTTATGTTTTTTGATGATACCCCTAACTTATTCTAATAGTGGTGGATGTAGATTCATCCATCTCAAGCTCTTCTCCAAAATAAAATCTTTATATCACATAAACTAAAACAACTGGGAAAAATTTTCATATTTACTTTGAGTTATCATTTTCATTGATAAAAATTCTAATAATACAAAATATTATATCAGAGAGAACCTACACACTTAAAATAATTATTGTTCCCTGTGGACCATGAATAAACACCTAAGAAGGAGGTGAATCAGTTGTGGTCAAATTTAACCAACTTCTAAAAATTGTTTTTCATTTTTTACCCTTTTTATTTGAACCCCTGATATCTATTAGGATATAAATGGATATTTTTTTATTTATCCAATAGTTCATAACCACATGCATTGTATAAATGTACACAAGATATCAACATGAATTATTTTTATAAGGTTCCTCCCTGATATAAGAAACCTACTCCTTAACATTTTTAACTACCACTTACACTAAAATTATCCACTAATATTATAATAACCATATCAAATTTGGAGGAAAGGGATTATCCTAATTTCATGTTTACAAAATATTACACATTATGGGTTCACTATATTATGCATGTAAACCCTTATTCTCTTATTGGTTCCTTATAATGATATCATATTCAATAACTTCCTCCACATGAAGTTGATATTCAATTTTAATAAGTTGACACTACACCAAAAATATCATATATTCTTCCCAAAAATATTTCCTTTGACTCCCTAAATTTCTTTATTAATCACTTTTATAACTGATCCTCAGTATCTCATCACCTTTCACAATCATAGGATGGTCCGATACAAAATATCAGAACATGGAATGCATGTCATCCTATCCTAAAAACATATTATTTCATCTTTTATAAAAATATTAAGCTCATGTAAAGATAGATATTGATATTTATGTGAATAATTATTCAGCTTCCCAAATTTCTTATAGAATCTTGGCCTTCAATTATTATTATTTTCTTCAATACATATCTAGTTTTCTAGCTTCAATTATCTTCTACTACCTCACCATAGGTTGTGTCACCTCATCCTACTGCTTCATTTTTATATAGAGATTCTATATCTATTAGGTTCCTCATGTATCCATTGAGTGTCTAACACACTATCAGATCCCTTAGTTCTTTCTCTCCCTCAAGTAGTGGATTCTTCTAAAATAATTATTTTTTTCTCCTTGGTATCTTCATCATCTCACTTTCTTGGGAGGAACCATTAATTTATCTTTTCATTCTCAATATCAAAAAATGGTATATTAAGGGTAAAATTTTTATAGAAATGTAAAATTAATATTATTGATTATCCATTTATGGATTACCATTATTTCCCTCATATTCCTTTTTCAAATCAAATATTATTCCAAAAATACCATTATTTAACGCATCTTACATGGGTAAATAATTTATTGTTTTTATTCTTTAGTAGTCTTAAATTCATCATCTTATTCAAATTAAAATATATCCACTGAATCCACACATAGTTTTCCAACACTGTATAAAAATATAAAGTATATTATTTTGCAATGTGGAAGTTAGTTTGTGGCATTAAGTAATAGATTGTGGTGAGAGAATTCCTTCATATGGTTCAACAAAAATCAAAACTCTAATTTCTATTTACCTTTATTCTTCTCAAATAGGTAATTTAATAAATGATATATATGTTGAAAAATATATTGATATTGGAGGAAACTTTATCTACATTATTCTTGTAAATGTGATAATATTAATCGTCACATTTAAATTTGTAGGCATTTATTCATGCTTTGATTTTCTTCTCCCTTGGCATGAAGATTAAAAATTCAAGCTTGGATTATGGTTATTGATATCTTAATAATTTTTTGACATGAAAAAATATTACTTACATCATCCCATTTAATACATAAAAATATCATAATTTTATAAATATCATTTTTCATGTTGTAGTCACTTGAAATTTTCCATAGTCAAATGTCATACATGACTCAAGAACTCTTATTTAGAATAGACATATCCTATAAGATTTGAAATTTAAAAGTGGGTTTATGTAAAAAAACTAATCTCAAATATCATACGATCTATAGAAAATATCTTATGGACGGTTGAAATTTTATAAATCTTATGAATTTTCCCATTATAAAAATTTCACCGCACTCGAATATTGTGGGTAGTTTAAAATACCCTTTACATAGTTGAAAAATCTTACAATAAGCCCAAATCATCAGCATTATATGAATTTTTCCTTTTTAAAACTTTTACACACTCAAATATCATATGGGATTTATAAAATATCATATGAGAGGCTTGTATAACTCAATTTACTTACTTGTAGGAAAAATATTCTACGTGTTACTCAAATGACTTATGGACTGTCTAGTATGCCTTCCACACAGATCAATATAATTTTTTATTTTTCTAGAATACCTTATGTATATGTCAACTATCATATTAAATGGTCCAAAAATCATTCATGAATATGATTTCTTTTACATGTACGAGAAATCACTTTAAAATTTTTCCTCTCACCAACTCCTAATCTAAATTTATAGAATATATTTAAATGACTTTCAATCATTTTAAAATCTAATATTGGATTTATAAATCATCTCATATGACTATAAAACAGTTCTAAAAATTGTGGGAATTATTATAATGATTTAAAACCCAAAATAACTCAATCCAAATTCTGTTAGAAAAATAAATACTCAAGATAGAGTACTATCATATAGTTCAATGCCCTAATGTTTCCACACTTTTTCAAATACTATATAATTTTTATCAAAAAATTTCATAACACATATTTTAGCCATCAATCATAGAAAAAATCATTGATGGAATCTTTGAATTCTAAGTAGTTCATGTCATGACTTTGTCTATCTTTTGACTATATAAATAACATCTTTTTCATGCTTTTCACAATACTAACATCTTTACTAAATTTTTTCACAAGAGGAACATCTCTATTGATCATTTTATTCATTGATATCCACTACCTACAATATTTTTAGCTATATCTTAATATGTAGTAAAATCGTCCTGTCAAGAACCAACCTGGGTCGACTCTAAATCGGTCACCCGAGCTGAATCGTGGCAGGGCCTGAGAGGAATTCCAGATCCTCTGAGGCCAAAGAAAAGTGCCATAGCATCAACAGAGAATAATAGGGGAAAAATTTCACCCAAATAAAAATAAACAAAGCAATATAAATAAAATAGAACATCATGAAATAAATAAATGACATGAAAGAGAAAGAACGACCAACAACACATAATAACCTGACCATGACCAAAACTCATCGTGTCCTCAAGATTCGCTCACCAATCCACAACCAACTTTATCTCATGGAGAGCAAGCTCGAGTCGAACCTACAATACATACAAAAAAAAGTAAAACACTATAGATGTGAGTATTAAAACTCAGTAGGCGTACCCAACAATCTATTCCCAAAGAAATACCTTTAAGTAAAGAATTTACTAATTCTAGGCTTAAACTAAATTATATAAAATATGGGTTTCCACACACACATTCATTTATAAAATAAATAATATTCCATTTCCCTTTTTTAATTTAAAAACAAGTATAATGCTTGAAGAAAAAAGGTGCATTGCATTTTAAAACATTTTCGCGAACAATTTAAAATATAATAGTTTAGTTGTTAGTGAAGAGGAAAACCACACACAACACACAACACACAATAAGGGCAATAGTAAAGTAAGAAATGGAACCAACAACCAAACTAGGCCTCTCAATCGTCTGCCACATCCAAATAAGTACTAAAGAAAACATGGGTCGAACCTAGGAGCTCATGAACAATCCTGAACATAATATACATGTGAATCATCCTAAAGGCATGCCTACTCTCGATGATGTCATAACACCCAAACGCCCGGTGTTTCCCTACCTATCCTAACCAGGTGGCCCAATCCCCTAGCAGAGCAAAGTCTGTACTAAGGTCCACTAGCCAGTTCATATTCTAAACTATTACAGCAATCGTTCTTAGAATATTAATATACTATGCCAACTTCTCATGTCAATATGTCTAATAAAAAGGGGTGAGACAACAATTTCAATCAAGTAACTAGTCACGATGCACAAACATCACACACAACTCACACAATCGACGTACACAACAAGATCAGCCCTGAGTCACCCCAAAGAAGGTTTTCAAAATAATTAATTTTTATTAAATTACCAAATGGTCCTTAACCAATATTAATGAAAAATATCATTTCACAAGAGAACCAAAACACTTGATTATGTGTTAGAAGAAATCATTTATTTTCAAAACTGAACCACATTTGAAAATTTGTGAATTATGTTCAAAGGCCAAATGGGAATTCTTTCACTGTTGTGAGTCAATTCACTAAGAAAATATTTCAAGTGCCATGTATAAAATAAACAACATCATCTACATTAAGTAAGTATTCAAAAAATAATTATCTAAAAGTATTTTTCATTTATTGAAAATTAATGAAATATCATGAAATTAATAAATTCTAAATTTAAAGGCGAGTGTAGTGGGGGACCTACCTCTACATACAGCTAGATTAAGATGACGTAACACATATCACACTTGCGCACAAGTACGCGCAAACTTCCGAAGACCTAAATATCACCGAATTACCTCGCCAATGCACAACAACAAATGTAAAACAATCTAAAACATAGAAACACTAACCAAATGCAACTGAAACCATTAAAAATCACAAAAATATCTAAAAACATAGCATCATTAACATAGAATTATTCGAACAAAAAATTTACGCAAAATAACCACCTCAGAATTTGTAAAACAATTCCAAAGTGTAGCCCAAATATTTACACACCCAAAACCCAATAGAAAACTCTGTTATGATCAGATGCACATCCTCAACATGCCAGAATAGTAAATACATGACTTGCATCATCAAAAAAACTTAATAAACAATTTCTTGAAAAGAAAACAAACACAAACTAAATTATTTTAAAAATAAAAACAATTTCTCACGAAGTTAATCAATCACAGAACATGTCATATTAATTAAATTAATGAAACAATTTTCCAAACAAGGGAGAAACATTAATTCCAACATGATATAATCAATTTAACAACAAAAAAGCACATATATTGTAACCTCAGAGGTGTGAACCTCAAGTAAACAAAGTTAACGGAATTTAAATAGGCATATGTTATAGGATCCAAGCTCAATAATGAAGAAACATTAGGAATTATGATGTGAAACATCAAATACACATTGTCTTCACCCCAATGATTTTAAGATCGACTCGAAAGGGGATTCATCGCTGGAAGAGATGGGCACCAGTGAGGTTACAGTTATCAGAGATGGATTCATACCAGTGAGGGGGGTTTTAGGTCACACCGCAGAGGATGTGGTCGGCCGGAGAGGTTCTGGAAAGGGGGGGCACCGAAGAGTGGGATCAGGGGGAGTCACGGTTAAGGTAGGCACTTGGAAGGAAGAAGGTCATCAATAGGGGAGATTTCCAGAGAAGGGAGGTCAGCCACAGGTTGTGGGGTGGTGCGCTAGAGGTCGTTCTGCACACAAGGGGGCACCAGTGCACGAGGGCATATCAAATGGGGGAGGCAGCGTCAGAGAAAACTGAATAGAAACGGGGCACTAGCTCAGGGAATAAGGGTGAGGCATAACAAGGTGTAAGAGGAGTGTTTTGGCTAGTGGTGGTGTGCAGAAGGAGGCCGGGGAGTCAGTATCGCTCGACCAGATCATGAGAAGAAAAGTTCCAGTGGGAGGCTAGTATAAAGAGGATTTTTGGTCAGGGGTACATGGTGTGGGGAGGCTCAAGAAGAAACTAGAAGAGGTAGGTGGCGGGGAGGTTGGAAGCGGGTTGGACGGTGGTTCCCGGTAGGGGACGTCAGCTGGGTGGCACGGTGGGGGAGCGTGTAATGGGAGGGGCTTCACTGCGGGACTATTTGAAGGGAAGGGAGGAAGAGATACAGAGGGATGATGTTGGTTGCATGCAGGAGGAGAAGATGAGTTGGTTGTTGTAGGTGATATGCAAGGAAGGAAAAAAGGAGGGTAGTTTCGGCTGGGTGAGTTGAATAAGGGAGGTGGGGGCGCGTGCTACAAGGTATCCGCATGCCACATTTTTTTCTTTCAATTTCTTTTTTTCTCTCAATAAATAAAATAAAATAAACTAAAAGAACTAATAATAATAATAATAATAATTATTATTATTATTATAAAAATAAAAAATTTAATTCTTCACCTAAAATAAAAATAATAAAATTTCTTCAAAACTATAAAAAAATTAAAATATGCAATAAATTACAAAATTCATTTATTTTAATTATTCGAAGGCAGGTGGATCACATAATTTCTTGGGAGAAGCCACATGGAATTTCCAAGACACACTACGCTCTTGCGCCCAATGATGTCAATTGAAAAACACAAATTATTTTCAAACAAAACTGAACAATATTTCTCAGGATTTACCCCGAACCTCTGCAAAACATTTAAAGGCCAAAAAAAATAATAAAATAAAATAACAGAATAGTTCAGGGTGTGGGAATTCTAACCACCATAACACTTTCCACCCTCAGAATGTCACAACAAGACCTAGACCCAAAGATGATGCTCTTTAAGTGTCACCCACCTCAAAATGTTTAAGCGCCTCCAGTTGATCAATCCAAACAAACACCAAAAACTGATGACACACAGCTCATCCTTAAAACACGATCACCTTAATCATCACCAAAAAGAACCCAAACCACCCATTTCAACCAAGGAACGAACGAAATTAAACCACCTCCAAAACTTATTCCTATAATCCTAGTCCAATAGAACCATTGGGTGTACTCCAATCCCATCATTTACTCAAGTGGAAGAACTTATGATTAGGTGGTTCCGCACGAGACCAACTACCACCAAACCATGCATGAAAATAAGCTATGATATTGAGACGGGGAGTTTCAAACAAACTCCCCACTATAAGGACCATACTAACACTAAATTGCTTCTGGTCTATCTTTTTGACACCCACTGTAGGTCTCCCCACCATAATACCTGACGAGATTAACCGAACTTGAAAACATTCTGCAAGGACCAAAAACCCCCACCATGAGGGGGGGAAGGGAAGGGCCCAACTAATAGAGCATAAAAACTATAAATGTTTATATATTAACAAAGTTTCACCCTCAAAAGAATGCAAACCATTCCGCACTATGGAAATAGATTAAACCAAGGCCATTTTTCACCACTGGGGTTCTCCTCACTACACACCGCCTTCACTCCGGGACATATGGTTGGAGCACCAGGGATTGAATAATCTCCTACCTCACATATAGACTTCAAAATTTATCAAACATAACACACAAACCATAATTTCACCAAGCACACTTCCAATAAAATAAAATTTTTGATGTGGTTCAACAAAAACTATTATTACAACTGAAGGAAATGAAAAACCATAGAACGCTACAATAGACGACCACTACATCCAAGGAACACTACAAATAGAAAACCCCAAACTGATCCCAAACATTGTCCTACTCTTGATAGAGGGATGATGTGACCTTCGATGAGCCAGGTCTGGGTTCAGTGCGCTTCTTGGAAACACCTCGGAAGAACCGCTGCAAGTGACAAAAGTGCCCACAAGTGTGGCAGGGTTTCGGAACATTCGGGTACGTCGACCTCTTATGAACCTACTTTCCACACTAGTTACATATCACAACACTGAAATATGAAGAAGATATCTAAATGTATGAAGGCCTCTTGATTTCTCTATTAGAGCCACCAGCATCAGGTCACTTACCATTCTTCTAGTCGATATCCTCTACACCGCTTCCCAAGTCCGAGGAAGGATTCACCACCTCAAGTCCTCCTGCTAACTCAGCTTCAGAAAGAAAGGATTCACCCACGACATTCGAGAAGGTGGTTGGGTTGAGCTCTGCCACTTTCGACTATAGTTCATGTCGTATACCAAACTCAAATTGTCGAGCCTTCTTGGGATCATTTGGAACAAAACATTGGTTGTACGGAACTAGGTCCAAGAAACATTGATAGAATTCTAGTACCGATTAACCACCATACTAAACACAACACATCTCCATCCACTTCCCCAGCTTCATCAAATCTGAGAAGTATTGTTGGATGAATAAAGACTTGAAGAATTGGCAATGGTGATCTTCTTGACACTTTCTTCCAAACACAGAGTTCCACCATTTCTAGGCTGAACCTTCAAACATAAAGGCAGCCAACTTCACCTTCAATGAATTAGGCATCCCAATGAAACTGAAGTTCTTCTCAATCATTCTCATCCACTGCTCCGCCTCATGTGCATCTTCTTGACCATAAAATAGGGGAGGGTTCAGCTTATGGAATTCCAGAACATAGTCTACTAGTTGATCAACTGGGGGAATTACTAAGGACACACCACTTAAAGCTGTACTTTGGGAATTCATCAAATCGTCGGAGGGGAGAACACTAAGGAATAATGAAATAAAGAACTTAATAAAAACTTGGTCATTTCCATGTCAAATTCATCTTTTCACACTTTCCAAAATAAAAATTTACAAATAGTTATTAGAATTAAAGAAGACCCTAAACAATTCACCATGGGAAACTACTGTCAAGTGTGGAGTCAGACATATGGTTGGAAGCCATATTCTAGTCACGACACCATCACATGGAGTACTCTATGGTAATGTACTCAGCTCCACATGGATGGCCATACCATACGAGATCACAGAGGTCACTTGACTAACTCCCATTTCATTTCCCAATTCCAAACAAACCAGAAGAATCAATGAACATCGACAAACCCGAACATCCCATGGTAAGTCGAGGATAAGAATGAGAAAGGTTTCATTACGTTCATCCCATTCCTATACCTCAAGACCCCAAAAATTCTACTCCTTCTACCTTGGTAACAACAAATAATGTTGGGAAATCTGAAAAATAAGGTCTGATCAAGATCCAACCTGGCTATGATACCATTTTTTCATGAACCAACCCGGGTCAATCCTAAACAGGTCACGCGAGCCGATCTGTAGCAAGGCCCGAGAGGTGTTCCCGATCCTCCTAGGCTAACGAAAAGTGCTAGGGAATCAACATAGAACAATAGGGGAATGATTTCACCCAAATAAAAAAAACTAAGTAGGAGAAAGAAAATAGAACATAGATAAATAAATAAATGACATGAAAAAGAAATAAAGGAAAATAAAACATACTAACCTAACCACAAAAAAACTCCTCACGACCCCAAGAGTCCCTCACAAATCCACAACCAACTCTCTCCAACAGTGAGCAAGCTTGAGTCGAACCTACAACAGAAACTAAAAACAGGAAAACACTATATAAGTGAGTATTAAAACTTTGTAGTCAAGCCAAAAAATAAATTCCCAATAAACTACCTTCAAAAAAAAGAATTTAATAATTTCTGGATTGAACTAAATTATATAAAATATTTGTTTACACACACACTTTAATTTCTAAAATAGATAACAGTCCATTGCCCTTTTTAATTTTAAAACAAGTTTAATGTTTGAAGAAAAATGTTCATTACATTTTAAAACCTTTTTGAGAACAATTTGAAATCTAAAAGTTTAGTTGTTATTCAAAAGTAAAACCACACAAAAAACACAATACGGGCAATTGGAAAGTAGAAAATAGGACCAGTAACCAAACTAGGCCTCTCAATCATCTGCCACATCCAAATAAGTACATAAAAAACATGGTTCAAACCAAGGGGATCATGAACAATCCAAAACATACTGTACATGTAACTCATCCTGAAGGCATGCCAAATCTCGATGAAATCATAGTTCCCAAATTCTTAGTGTTGCCTTACATGGCCTAATCGAGGGGCCCAATCCCCTGGCAGAAAAAAGTGCATACAAATGGTCACTAGCCAGTGTATATTCTAAACTAGTCGAGCAATAGTTCTCAGTGGATTCACATACTATGCCAAGATTTCATGTCCACACATGTAATAAAAATGGGTGAGTCAACAATACCAATCAAGTAACCAATCAAAATTAACAAACATCACACACAACTCACACAATCGACATACAAAACAAGTTCACCCCTGAGTCACCCCAATGAAGGTTATCAAAATAATTTATTTTTATTAAATACCGATCATGCCTTAACCAACATTAAAGAAAAATATCATTTCTCAAGAGAACCAAAACACTTTCTAATGAGTTAGAAGAAATAAATTATCATCAAACCAAAACCACATTTGAAAATACGTGAATTGTGTTCAAATACCAAATGGGCATTATTTCACTATTATGTGTCAATTCACCACGAAAATATTTCAAGTGTCGTGTATAAAATAAATAGCTTCGTCTACATCAAGTAATTATTCCATAAATAATTATCTAATATTATTTTTCATTTATTAAAAATTAATGAAATATCAAGCAATTAATTAATTCTCTATTTAAAGGTGAATGTAGTGGGGGACCTACCTCAACATGCAGCTCGATTAAGACTACGCGACATGTCTCACACTTGTTTACAATTACGTGCAACCTACTGATGACAGCAATATCATGGAATTACCTCACCAATGCGCTACAACAAATGTAAAACAATCTAAAACACAAAAACACTAACCAAATAAATAAAACCGTTAAACATATAAAAAATAACTAACAAAATAGAAACACTAACATAGAATAATTCAAACGAAAAATCAGCGCAAAAGAACCACCTCAAAATTTATAAAACAATCCCAAAGAGTAACCCAAATATTTATAGACCCAAAACCCATTTGAAACCTCTGTTATGATCAGTTGGACATCCTCAACATTCTGGAATAAGAAATACGTGAATTTCATTGTTGGAAAAACTAACTACACAATTTCTTAAAAAGACATCAAACACAAACTAAATTATTTTAAAAAGAAAAAAATTCTCACCAAGCTAATCAATCAGAAAACACATCAAATTAATTAACTAGATGAAAAAAATATCCAAAAAAGAGAGAACCAACATTTTCCACATGATATAATCCATTTAACAACAAAAAAAACGCATATCTGGCATCCTAAGAGGTGCGAACCTCAAGTAAACAAATTAAACATAATTTAAAGTGTTATAAGCAATGGGATCCAGCCTAAATAATGAAGAAACTTTCAGAATTTGGGTGCAAAACATGAAACACACATTGTTCACACCCCAATGATGTTAAAATCAATCTGAAAGGGGATTCACCACCAAAAGGGATGGGAAATGGTGTGGTCACGGTCTTTAGAGATGGATTTGTACCTGCGAGGGGGGGTTTGGGGTCGCACTGCAGAGGTGGAGGTCGACCGGAGAGATTCCGTTAAGAAGGGGGGTGCCGAACAGTGTGAGTAGGGGTGTCACAGTAAAGGGAGGTTCATTAAAGGAAGAATTTCGTTGGTGGGGGGAGATTTCCAGAGAAGCGAGTTCAGCTATAAGATGGGGGCGTGGAACGCCAGAGGTCATGCTGCACACAATGGGGTGCTAGAGTAGGGGAGCTGTTCAGATGGGGGAGGCAGCGTCGAAGACAGTCAGAGAGCAGGGGGTGCGCTGGCTCAGGGAAGAAGGGAGTGGCATAAAAAGGTGGATGAGGAGTGTGTCGGCTGGAGGTGGCTCATGGAAGGAGGTCGGGGGGTCAGGCTTGATCTACCGAAACAGGAAAAAAAAGGTCTTGTGGGAGGCCAATGCAAGGAGGATGGTCAGCAGGGGGGTGTGGTGCGGGGAGGTGCAGGAGGGCACACAGACGGGGAGGAGGCTGGGAGGTTGGTAGTGGGATGGAAGGTGGTTACCGGTATGGGCACACTGACTAGGTGGCGCGGTGGAGGAGCATGCGATGGGAGGGGCTTTGTTGCGGGCAAGTTCGAAGGAAAGGGAGGAAGATATGTCAAGGGCTGGTATTGGTTGCACATAGGAGGAGAAGATGAGGTGGCGAGTGTAGGTGATGCGCGAGGAAGGGAAAAGGTGGAGGGGAGTTATGGTTGGGTGAGTTGTAGAATATGGGAGGTGGGGGCTATTAGGGTTCCACATGCCCCTTTTTTTCTTTCAATTTCATTTTTTTCACAATAAAATAAAATAAAATAATCTCAAAGAACTGATAATAATAATAGTCATAAAATTAACAATTTTATTTCTTCACCTAAAATAAAAATAATAAAATTTCTATAAAACAATAAAAAAATTAAAATATGCAATAAATTACAAAATTCATTCATTTTAATTTTTCGAAGGCAGGAGGATCGCGCAATTTCCTAGGCGAAGCCATGCTGTATTTCCAAGACGCGCTCTACCCTTGTGCCCAACAACGTCAACTGAAAAACATGCATTTTTTTAAACAAAACTCAATAATATCACTCAGGATTTAACCTAAACATCGGAAAAAACATTTAAAATACAAATAAAATAATAAAATAAAATAACTGAATAGTTCGGGGAGTGACACTTCCTATTATCATTTTCTATCAAAGTGTGGGATACAATATGATTTTTTATTTGGGTGGATACTACTCCATCAACAAATAAATCACCTCACATTGAATTTCATATTGAAATAAATGAAATAAAATTACAAATAGTACTTCAATATCACACTTTTTATTTATTTAATATCCAGTATAGTCATAAGTCAATTTTATTTTTCTCTAAATTCAATTTCTTATTTTCTCTCACCATTATTGAAATAAAATGCAAATGAAAAATATATAGTCTCACCCTAATTGAAAGTATGGTAATGGTAAGCTCAATCTTATCAGATTCAAAATCTTGTTTTCTCTTTCATTCCATGGTAGAAAGAAATCTACAAGAATAATATCTCACCAAATGTAAGTTTTTGAAAGAATATAAAAATTTTAATGCATATTTAAAAATAAATTGGAATCAAATATCTCATAGAAATATTCCATGAAATAATATTCTCTAAGTCAATATGAACTATACCAATATGGATAACAATTATAACCATTTAAGACAAAAAAATATATCTATAAATAATCCACAATGTGATAAAATTCTCTTTATTTCAATTCCTAGTGTATTCTTTCACAAATTTTCATTATTGTTTTATAAAACTACACTCACTTGAACACCAACATCAAAAACATTCAAGTTCGAGGTATTTTTTTTATGTTTCTAGATTTAATATATTTTTTGAAATCTCTAGAAGCTCCTTGTATTTCTCAGAGTTCCCCCTCGAGAGATCTACCTTTTTACTTCTTCATCGTCAATTCCCATAATTTTAAGAAAATTAAACTCATTTGGTAATGGGATTTCTCTTCAGTTTATTATTAGCAGTAGTGGGGAATAGACTTACTTCTCAACCCATGAAAATGTTTCTATGAGGCTTCACTTATATGATAACCCTTCATTCTTGGATCACCTGTAATTTTCAAAATCAATTTACTTATGAGAAGAATGTATTTCATATAAATTTTATTTTTTTTATAGTGGGATTAGACTTCTCAAATTTTAAAACTATTATAGTATTTTTCTTTTTATAATGCTCAAACTTCTTAGTTTCTTCTAACTAATCTAGCCATATAGTGATGCTCTCTATCTTCACATGGTCATACATCTTCTTTGGAATGTATTCCTTCTTTGCATCATCGATAATATTTGTAAGATTCATTAGTGTATTAAATTTATTCTTAGTTTTTCAGAAAAATATTTATAAATCTTATAGAATCATGTATTTTATTCTTTTACCTTCCACACAATATTTTATAATCTTTTAAGCTACCCAATTTTGGCAGCCACTCATCCTCTTCATCATGTATATCAACAACCATACCAATTTAGAAATCTATTTCTTAAATTGATTATGCTATTAAAATTTAACCTACGTACATTTACACATATGGACACACTTCACCAGTCTATTATGTGGCCTCACTTACTATATTAGAAGAACTTCTTCTATTTAGGTTGAATATCCTGACTATCTCTCTTAATTTTCTCTCTAGGGGGATTTGATTTATAAACCCTGTTTACTAATTTATCACCCAAACCATAATTTATTTATTTTCTTCTATATTATCCTTTTGTGGTAATTTCTACTCTTAAATATATGATTGATACCTGGATGTTTTTACCAGCATTCATCAGAATATTAAACATCAATGTTGTGAAACTCATAGAAGCATTCAAATAATTCAAATCTATTCTTTGTGGATAGGTTTTTTCCCTTCTTTGCTATATTAGGTTTCTTACTTTTTCTGACTTGGTCCCACTTTCTATATGGATTCTATTATTTCAATATAAAAATATTTGACTCGGTAAATCAATTTTTGTATTCCCAAACCTCTATGATCGCCAGCATTTAAAAATTAACTTATTTATTTTTACTTTAGCTACTATCTATCCTGATTCTTTATGAGCTGATTTTGGTGTACAACATCAATATTCTGGGATCCATTTTGGGGGGAAAATTTTTACATGGGAACCAATATCCTTGATATTTTATTAGTTTTATCAGAATATTTAAATTTTCTCATTTTTATAGAATTTAATCTTTTTCTTGTACTTCTAAAAAACATATTCAGCATAAACTAAAATAATTAAGATGCGGGATAACATATAAAATAATCATGAGGTAGAGTCCTCTATATATTATATCAATCTCACATTAAATTTATTTTGAGTCTTCATTTAGGAAATACTCTCCTCATATGTTGTTTTGGAATCATTACTCATCTCAATTGATTGGATACTTATAGATGTTGTCATTTCAAAATTTTATAACTTGACATGCAACTCAAGAAAAATAATTTTGACGGTGTACTTCCAATCCTAAGATTATACCATCCTTCTATCGCAATCATTTTTACATTATTAATTTTATATTCGGGTATTTTTATTTTCTCAAGGAGCGAGTTATCAAAATTCTTTATTAACTTTCATTTATCATCTAGCTACATATTCTTAAAATTCATTGAGACTTGATGAATCATCTATAATACATAGAACACTTCTTTAGAAAAATTATAAAATAATTCTTTCTTACATAAAGATCTTTTAAAATCATCATCATCTAGAAAAAAACATTCAACAAAAAGGATAACAGAATATTGAATATATTTTACCCAATCTGTGAAAGTGTTACAACTATTAACCTTTTTGACCAATTCCTCTTACATTTCATTACTCTCTCATTCCAACTACAATTTTTCATCAATTCATATATTTATATATGAGAACATATATGAAGAAAATTATTTAGGGTCACTTTTTAGGTAATAATTAGTTTTAGAATAAAATTTAAATGTGACTCATCAAAACTACATTTTTTACAACTTATGATACATTCACTTGAGGAATAATCATTAATTCATTAAACTAGGAAATTATCACCACTATAACTACCTTCGGATAAAGGAATAATCACCGCCTTTAATAAATATTCTAATAAATTTTGACCTCTTTCTTCTAATTTTTTCTCAAGTTACTAGATAGACCGCCAAATCAATTATGAAAATAATGGATTTAGATTCCTTTATTTTAGGATCTTATTTAAACTAAAAAAATAAATTCATGTACATCATGTAATTAAACTAGTTTAAATATTTCAAGAATATTCATAGTTAACTTCTTCTAGTAGAAAACTTTTAATAATTGAAAATTTTTAATTAAAAGGATCTGGTGATCTAATACCAATTATACTTCCTTATGGACTGTGTAAAATTTTTATAGAGGGTGAATTAGGTGTGGTCATATTTTTAAAAAATTAAAAATCTTATTGTTTATTTATTCCCTTTGGGATTTAATCCCTTTATATATATTAGGATAAAATTGTATCTTTTATTCTTTACCAAACAACACACAACCATAAAAATATAAAAATGTAAATAATATATCGGCACACTATATTTTTATAGAGTTTGACCTTGATGTGGAAAACATCCTCCTTTACATGTTCAACTCCCATTGAGACGTAGATTTTCCACTAATATTCAAATAATCAAATATTTTTTTGTGACTGGGAATTTTTAGAAACCAATTTCACGTAACACTACACATGTTTTGTTCACTATATTACCCATTTGAACTATCCTTCTCTCAAAGGATCTTTATACTCTCATCCCACTTATTCTTTAACAAATTCTACCTCTTTAAGAAGATATTAATTTTTTATCGAGTGACCATGAACCAATAATATTAGATATTTTTCCTAAACATAGAGTGTCTCTGACTTTCAGAATGTCTTTAATAACCACTCATGCAACTCATCCTTTGTATCTTAACTCACTTTTTAATCACTAGAGGGATTGACACTAGATACTTGAACAAGCATTTTTGTACAACCTATCCTCATTTCTTCTTTATTTTTTTTCTTTCTATAGTGCCCAAAAATTTTCATACATAGATAATACATCTTAATAGATAAATATTTATTACATAACATTTCTATCAAAGACAGAATCATTTATTTCTAGTATTATTTAAAACCTAAAAACATAAACAACTTGTTCATAAAATATCAACATCATCACCCACTTATTTCTTCAAAATTATCAACTTTCATATACATATCATATTTAATACCTTTTTCATAACATGGGGAATGGAAATATAAAAAAAAGTGAGTTAAGATGATAATAAGGGTAAAAACTAAAGATATTACTGATCACATAAGCATAACAAGAGTATGAGGGTATAAGAACATGATTTGACATATGAAAACCATACAATTCTTATAAAATCTCAAAATCTTAATCCATGGAATAAATAATGGTAGCTTATAAGACATGACCAATAATGGAATCAAATAATATGTACAATGAATACTTAACATCGGCATAATACATTAATTTTTGGAATACAAATAAACAATCAAAATCATTTCCTTAATAGTTAAGGATTATTTCTAAATTTATCATAGTGTAATGGGTACACTCTTGAAACCATCAGAGCAGTCAAGGATTACACCCATGAAATTATAGTATACATAGTTCATTACTGAACTGGGTTCACTCCTTATACCAATCCTATTTATCCCATGATATATCAATATTTACCCAATTCATTAGAGGGATATATAGGTCTCATGTGTCACATAATGAAAATCATACAAATGTGTTCCACAAGATAATAAACCATTCATTATATGAGAACCCATGAAACGAAATGTGATTCATAAGCATTTCATTGCAGCATAACCAGGGGAAAAGGAACATGCTTCATAAATATCAAGAGAACATTAACATAAACCATCTATAGAAAGAATAATTATGGTATACCTGGATCATTTTCATTTTAAATCAAAAACAATATTTATGGTTTTGGTCATTTATGAATACAAATACCATTAAAATAGGATTAACAAATTCTCAAGAAAAATAAACTTTCCTTTTTAAAATCACTTCTTAAAAAGTAATTTTTAAATGTAAAGGAATAAAATTTCGTTAAAAATAACCATATAACTTGTAAAGTATTCTTGAAATTAAAAAAACATTATTCATGAGGGGCGTAAAATGTGTTCATTCTTTATAAGTTAAAAAACAATCCTTCTGTATTTTTTTCAAAAAAGTAACAAAGTACCTCATTTAGAAAATGAAAAAAATATTCTATTCAAAAAAAATTTACAAACTAAAACATGGGTAAAATTACATGAAACAATGAATAGAGAATAGTAAAAACCTTCTTTGAAATAATTTTCATAAACATAGATATGGAAGAATTTTTTTGGACAAATAGAAAAATAAAGTCTGTTTTTTAAGAAAACATATTTTCAATCTCATGAGTATGAAAGCTGAGGAAAATAAATTAAAACATTTAATTTACAGAAATAACCAATGTATAATTAAATAAATATGTATCTTGAGAGGATTATTATAATATTTATTCATCAAAACTTAATCATAAACAATTCTGATAAATAATTAGATTGTAACATAAAACCCCTTACCTTGAGTTTTCCATAATTTTAAATTACTATAACCTCTATTATAATAAAATATATTATATTTATATAATAGAATAATTTTTATACTAATAGTTTCATATATTATCTCTTTATAAAATTTCAAAACCCCTTTTGTCAATCATTCCTTATTAAAATCTTCATTTATGGGTGTCAAATGTTTCATTTATCACGATTATTTCATCTCAGTAGTTCATTTCCTCGTATATTTATTATGTTTCTATCATATAATGAGTATTATTCATGATATAAATATAACATATATTAATTATATATTTATTTAGAGTCATCCATAATGGTTAGATATTGAAAAATGAATTACACCATTCATGGAGACATTGGGTCATACGTACGCATGAATGTTGTTTTACTTTTTTGATCAACGGAAAAAAATATACATATTAATTTAACTTTAATGAATCAATATTATATCATATAAATTTATAAAATTCATCCTCATTATCCTCTAATAAAAATATAAATAAAAATGAATCACATCACTTCGTGGAGGTGGTAGTCCACACGCATGTTCGAACGATGTTATTGTTTCCTAATGAATTGGACGATAAGTAGGTATATGTGATATTATAATTTAATAAATATAATTACTTCATAAATATAATATATAAAAATTAAACACATCATAATACATATCCAAAAATTTTAATGAAAAATTATTTGTATTGCTACTTGGAGATGGTAAGTTGTACGTACGACCAAGTGATACTTTCACTTCTAATTTGATGGGAATGTTGGTGTATAATGGTGTTTTCATAATAATAACATTTTATATTTTTTTTAATATATTATTTTATAATAGATACCATTTATTTATAGGAGGTAAATAAGGGTAGAAAATAAAGTGATCATGTAATGTGATTACATCTTTTTTGAAATGACTCTTTTAGGTCTCCAATAAAGGGCTCTAGGGTTGGTCTTTTAGAAAGAAAAGAACCCCTCAAATTTAGAAATGGGATTTTATAATAAGAAATATTATATTTTGGTTGATATATAAGTCTTAATGTGGTGTAAATAAGTGGGGGAGAATGTTCCTTTTATAATTGAGGTGAGGGGCACTTTTATAATTTCTCAAAATATTAAATTCTTTTAAATTCATTACCTAGAAAAACGACTCCAAATTTCAATAGATTATATTATAACATAAGATTGGGTTTTAATACCCTCAAAAAATATAATTTATAGAAGTTTGGTTTCATTTTAAAAATTATCATTTTTGTTAACCCTTATTTAACAAATTATAATTTTAACTATGCTAACAAATGTTTTCAATATTAAAGGTTGAAAGTTTTTGTAATGAGGTAAAAAATAGAACATAAATTAACAGTTTATCACATTTTATATCATATAATTTCCACCATTCTTTATTTCAATGTTTATTTTATTTTTAAATAATTTAAACAAATATTATTTTGATGAAAATTCATTATTATCAATTTTGGAAATATAAATTTAATTTGACTTAAAATACATAGATCAAGTGGGAATTAGAATATAATCAGTTAAAACAACAATAATACTTCATAATCACCTAAAATATTTATTTAAAAGTATAACTTATGCAAACTATATCACTATTATTATTTTCAAAATCATTTATTATATTTTTTATTAATTGAATAAATCATATTTTGGTGTTGTGTGAGAATTTAAGGTAATTGTATGATACCTAAAATTTCAAATAAATTAAAAAATTGAATATAATTTATTTATACAAAAAATGAATAATAATATTCATTAACAACGTGTTTTTTTCTTCTGTAATCACATAAAGGATATTTAAAACTAAGAAAGTGACATTTTTAACTCTCTTTGATTTAAATAATATATAAACCAGTTTCAGGGGAAAGTGTCCATTAAAGTACTAAATTTACATATTAAGGTAATAAGGGTAAAATTCTATACTTCCAATAATAATTAGGATGAAAAAATATGGCCTTGTCACTTATATTTAATCTAGATTGTCCTGATTTACCTTGTATCGTGGTGATAAATTTTACAATGGTTACTATTTATATTAGTCAAAAATAAAAGGGGCCTATTTAACAAAATTGAACCACAAAATTAAAAATATTTAATTAATTTTATCTAATTAAATATTTATAAATGAAATAAATTAATTTTAATATATGTGTGTGAAAAATGCGACAAAACTGCTTTTTAGAAAAAAAATAATTTAAAGCATAAAACTAGATTAATTATTATCCAATGCATAGAAAAATATTTTTTGATTGTTTAAAAAAAATTAATCATGTAAATAACTTATAAATTTCATAAAAACTATTCACTAATAGTTCTTAATAAAATTTATTATTATAAAAATACATTGCATGCAAAAAACACTTTCGGGGATATATCAATTTTATTTCCATTTTTTTATATTTTAATATTTTAATATCTAATGAATTAAATTTATAAACATGTAGAAAATATATTTTTCATAATAAATTTATCACTATTCATAACCACCAATCTAATGGCTAGGTGATAATGAAAAAAATCTAATATTGTTGCACAGTTCATTTAAACTCGATGTTGTGTGTAACATAAGGTATCAAAAAATGAAATTATTTAAAGTGAGATATTTTATAAAAATATCATGTTTTTTCATTATACCCCCTTAAAATGAATTTATCCCTCAAAATTATTCAATCTAATATAAATAGAAAAGGACACTTCTACCACATAATATACTCATGTTCCCAAGTTGCTTCGTCAAATTTTTAATTTCACCATAAAAAAATTACCAGGTTAGTGGTATTATTTCATATAACATTATCTCTATAATCCAAAATATCTACCAATTTTTTCTTATAAGAAATTTATTGCTAAAATTTTATAAACTCTTTGTTTTGTTCATGTGAAGGACCATTTATGTACTTGTCAGGACAGATTCATGGAATGCATCATGAACTTAATAGAGATTCAGTGGAAGCACTAATCGATGATCTACCATCCTAATACGATCAATAATTAAAAAATTATCACTATACCATGGGATTATCTTTTCCTATTTTTAAAATATCATCACCCTCTTACGGGGTTGTATATATATGAATACCATTTCATCGAATTAAAAATCTATATATTTCTAACTATTACAAACAAAAAATTATTATATATTCTAAACATGCACTACTACAAATATGGCCTTTTTAGCACTAGAAAAGTTGATTAACAGCGCTAAAAAGTATTGTTAATCGAGGCAAGGATAAAGGGGGGTCCCTTTTATTAGCGCTCTGAAAAGCCCTGATAAAGGCCCCTTTTATCAGAGCTAAAAGAAGCGCTGATAAAAGACCCCTTTATCAGTGCTTTTTTTAGCGCTGATAAAAGTCAAAAAAATAAAATAAAAAAAAGAATTCTATAATGCAATGGGGGGGAGATTTTAACAGCGCTTGACCCCCCCCCCCCCCCCTCACACTCTACCGAGCACTGCCCTTCTTGCACATCCCAACACGAGCACACCCCTTTTCTTCCACCCGAACTCGAACTCGCGACCTCCCCCCTTTCGTGACTGCACCTTTACCACTAAACCATTTCCTTTTTCCCTATTTAATGATATATCTATTTATATATATATATATATAGTTATATTTATTCTTATATTAATATAGATTCATATTAATATAAATATATTTATTCATATATTAGTATATATATATATTCATTTATATATTAATATATATTTATATATATTTATATATATATATTTAGTTATGATTTTTTATCCGTATATTTATTTGTATATTAATGTATATTTATATGATTAGTTTTAAAGAAATTTATGAAATATGTTTTTATATGTGTTTATAAAAAAAAAATACAAACATACATATATACATATATACAAAAAACACACACACACACACATATATTTACGAATAAATACTTATATATGTGTATTTAAAAAGACATGGAATGTTAAAATGACCATAACTTATAATTCAAAAGCCCATTTCAACTCCACAACTAGTAAAATCAAATAAAATGAAACAATATTTGATATTATATTTTGTATCGGCCTAACGAACATCCGGTTCAGATGTTATACTTGTTTTAATGTTAACAAATCAGGGTATCATGACTAAAAACCTAGTTTCGGAGGTCTTCTGGGGTATTTTTGGCCTCAAAAGATGTGATAAAAGCCTAACTTCAACAATTAGTACATAGATCTTGTCGCAAGCTTCAATTTGATAGGTTTTAGAGCTCTAACGGACACCCGGATCAAAATTTATGGTCGTTTGATGTTTGAGTTACATTTACAACATATTTTAGATTTTTTTTTTAATTTTTTTGATTTTTTGGGTCTTCAAATTGTTATTTAATGATTTTTAATCAATAATAATTTGCAAGTTATTAATTAATAATATTTTTTAAAATATTTTAAATCCATTTTCACTAAATTTCTAATATATTAAATGTATTAGTTTATTTATACTTACCTAAAACTTATTTAAAAAATATATATTATATTTATATCAATATAAATGTACTTATATAACAATATTTTATTTTTCATTATTTTTTTTTGAAACATAAAATTTATCAGCGCTTCTAAAAGAAGTGATGATAAAGGGTCACTTTTAACAGCTCTTTTTTTAGCGCTTTTAAAAGTGCCCCTTTATCAGTGCTTCTTCTTTGCGCTGATAAAGCCCCCCTTTATGATCGCTTTTTTTAGAACTGATAAAAGGGTTGCAATTCCTTTTCCCATTTTTGTAGTAGTTTCCTGTATTATTTTATTGAATATATCTAACCTTATCATCCATTTTCTCAAATATATCAGGTCCCAATAGATTTATTTCTCCAACTTCAATCTCTAAGGATGTACTTATGCACTTCCTACAATATAAGGATTCATAAACAGCCATCTGAATGTGAGATTAAGACATATTATTGTATGAAAATTTCACCAAAGGAATGTGTTTATCCCAACAACATTTGAAATCCAAATTTAAAGATATCAAAATGTTTTTAAAGGGTTTTAATGGACCTTTAAAACAAACCATACATCTATGGATGATAAGCAGTTCTAAAACATAACTCTATATCAAGATCATATAAAAGACTTCTCCAAAACATCAAGGAAAACCTCAGATCCCAATTATATGTAATAAATTGTTTTACATCATCCAATATTACCACTTCATTAATGTATAAATTAGTAATTCGATCAAGAGATAAATATTCTCTAATGGAAATAAAGTGTGATGACTTCATAAGATGATCAATTACAACCCAAATAGTATTAATTTTATTTGATATTTTGGGGAGTCCAATGAAAAAATCCATGGTGATGTTTTCGCTTTTCACATCTGGTATGGGTAATGGTTATTTAATCCCTTTAGACATGTATCTATTAGCCTTAAATTATAGACATACCAATCACTGAGAAACAAGCTCCTTAATATCTCTCTTCATTCCATCCCTCCAAAAATACTCTTTCAACTATCAATAAATACTAGTAATCCTATCATTAATAGATATTTAAGAGAAATGAGATGCATCTACCAGATCCTTCTTCCAGTTTGGTACTGAAGATAAACAGAAATGGTTCTCAAACCACATAATTACATCAAAATCAGGGGAGAATTTAGGAACATTTCTCACATTTTTTTCTATCAATACATATTTCTTCTTTGCCTCTTTAACATTAACATTGATTTATAGTTGAACACTCGTTTTATAAACATAATATTTCTCACCTTACATTATTATTTCATGATCCCTACTTTTTAAATCTAGAAATGTTGGATCATTTTTATCCTTATAATATATAATTTCGTAGGATCATTTCGAATTAGAGCATCTTCCACCTTGCTTGCTTTCTCAGGGTGGCGAAGTATAAATAAGTCGTAATATTTAATAATCATAAAAAATTGTCTTCCACAGATGTTTAGCTCCTTTCAAATAAAAATATACATTAAAACCTTTTGATCAGTATATGTGTCACAATTTTCTCCGTATAGATATTTCCTCCCTATATTTTACAAACAAGTTACGACAGCTTACACCAAATCATGACTGGGTAAATTTTTTCCATCGACCTTTAATTATCATGAGGAATAATCAAAACCATATTGTTATTCATGAGTATGAATACTATTACCTCATTAGATCCATCACTAAAGACCTCAAACCCTTATCCATGCATGGTAGTGTAAGCAGAAGAACACTAACAAACCTTCTCTCCAATTTTTTAAAATATCCCTCACATTCCTCTATATAAAAAAAAGATGGATCTCTGCAGTGTTAGCTTGGTGTATCGATTCTATATCCAATATAAACCTTCCAAAAATCACCAATAATATCTATTTAAAACATGAAAAATAAAAATATCAATCATAGTTTCTGCTCTAGGCCTATGATCAATAACTTATGTCTTTTAAAGATCTACTAATATACAGTCACGTGAGATTATATAACCCAATAATGAAACTTTACAAATCCAAAATTCATACTAGGTAAATTTTTCATAAAGCTTCTTCATCTTTAGGGTCTTCTTCATGATTCTCAAATTACCTTCATGTTGTTAATTTTTCTCTAAATAATAAGAATATAATCTAGAAATACAACCAAAAACTGACCTAGGTAATCTATAAAGACCCTATTCATCAAATCCATGAATATGGTGGGATAACTACAAAGACCAGAAGGAATAATTATAACTTCGTTGTTTTCATACCTTTTAAGGAATGTTTTTTATGGTATATCCTCTTGGACCCTCAATTAATGATATCCAAAATGAATATCAATCTTATTATAGTATTCAACTCTATGGATTTGATAAAACAATTCATAAATACATGGTAGAGGATACCTATTCATGATAGTTATCTTTTTTTGTTCTTGGTAATAAATGCATAGTCACATTGATCCATCTTTCTTCTTAACAAACAGAATAGGTTCACCCCATGGTGACATACTTGGCTGAATGAATCCCTTATCATGATTCCCCTAGAGATACTTCTTCAATTATTTAATTTCAATTGGGGCCATTCTATATGGAGTCCTGGAAATAGGTGTTGTATTAGCTAGGAGTTATTTTGAGAACTCAACTTCCTGATTTAGAGGAAGGACAAGAAACTCTTTAGAAAAGACATTAATAAACTCCCACACTATAAGTACCTTCACTTAAACATTACTTAATCTAGTTTTTTTAGAGTATATATTATTTTCTTTCATTACCAAAGATATTTTAGGTATGGAGTTTTAGATAATTAGGTAATAAATCATACATTAAATACCTAATTTTATGAGGTGGGTATTTCTGACTAGTATCTATTTTTTCACAATATAAAACTTTTAATGTGAAACGTGATTTATTTTTAGGAAAACTTGTCATGACTATAAACATTAATTATTTTTTTACCTTTAAATCCTTTAGAACTATTAAAAACATTTTAAAATTTTGTATGAGCACAAAAATAAATGTAAGATATATAAAACTAAATAATGAAATGATTTATCCATTAATTATTATAGTTTTTTTAAATATACTTTTGTCTCAAAATTAACATTTTATTTCCCGAGAAATCACCTACTCTTCAAAAATATTTTAAAAAACATATCATAAGATATATTCTATCAAAATAAAACTCATAAAGTTTTATTTAAAACCATAAAAAACTCAGAGTATCTTTTACAAAAATTCATATCTTTCAATAATATGAAGAAGAATATTTTTTATTTTTCCTTTTGATATCTCAATATTTCCATAAAAATAAAAAGGAAGAATAGATAAACCGTGAAGGTAACTTGAGGCATAATTTTAATATCATTATTAATTCCGCATGGTGTAACTATCTAGGTTATACATTAAGTAACCATCGCATTTACACTTTAAATAAGCCTCAAATTATATTATTATATTATATTAGGATAAACCTAATTGGTTAACTCTATCCCTATACCGAATGCATTGGTGATCAATAACGGGATCACCAACCCATGGTGTATAATGGAACAACTCATCTTCATAAAAAATTCCCTAGAACCATTACATATATAAAGTACATAGATCTTGGATTTCATCATAAAACATAATTTAAATCAAAGGTTGTCATCTTTGATTAATTGAAATACCACTAAATAACTTTAAAAACTTTTTTTAGGAAAATAACCACTCTATTTGAGATTCCTTATTTTTTAAAAAAATATAATGCAAAAAAATAAAGGAAAAAATTTTATTTGAAAGGATAAATTTATACATTTAAAGTAAATTAAAATAATTTTGTTTTAATTATATTTTTAAATTCAATTAATTCCATATATTTTATGAAAATAATTATTTTTACCCTGTAAAAAGATATTAAAGGGGGATTTCAAATGTGTATTTTTAAAAGAAAGTATCTTAACCTGATTTTGATGCACCGTGTACATTTTATATATTACCAAATAATAAAAATTGGTTAATTATTTACTTTATTATAAACATTTTTCATGTTTATTATTTATTTTTGTTTTATCTCTTACAATGCTATATTTAATTATTTAATTAAGTAAACTAACATTAGATGTTTTGAAGATATTCATTCTGTAAGTCTAAAAATAGATTTGGAAAGTCAACTATAGTCAAGTAGTTCAGTTTTTCATAATATCTTGAATAATAATTATGAAATAATTATCATTTTTATACCTAAATTAAAATTTTAAAACCAATTATGAATTATTGTTATGAAAAATGAATAATGTTACAATCATGGAGACGGTACATCGTACGTACACATGAGTAACATTTCCATTTTTGAGCGATCATTATAGCAAGAAGTAAAGTATTATTTCTACTTTATATAATGATAAAAATATCATAAAAATAATATTAATTATTTAAATATACTTATATATATCATCTGTGTGATGTGGTGTGGAAAAAAATCACATATCTTTGTCGAGGCAGTAGTCCACACGTGCACACGAACGACGACATCATTTTAATGTAAATAAAAATGTAAGAAGATGAATAAAATATTACATTTTCAAATAGTTAAATTTTTTAGAAATATTATATGTAAACAATAATTCTATAATTATAATCTATCTATGATATATGTTAATGGAAAATTAATTTCATCTGTTCGTGAGACGATAGTTCTCCGTACACATGAGCAGTGGTTTCATTTCCTATGTGATGGAAGAGGAGATGGATATGGATTGTTTAATTTACAAAACAACACCTAATTATATGTAAGATATTATTATTATTATTATATAGGTATGGTTAAGGAATATTTTAAATATGTGAAAGAATAAATAAAATTGAAACACTCGATTAAGGAAGATACCTCTTGTTCGAACATCCTCATTTTCTTAACACCATAAGACCACAAAGGTTTGTATTATACCTTATCTAATACATGTAGAATTAGGGGATAGAGTATGAGAAGTTATATGTGTAGGTATTTCCTAATACAAAATTTTCTTTAAGTGTGATATAAATAGAATAAGATATGCATGTTTATAAGAGAGGGGAGGGGCACACTTGGAATATCAAGAAATATTAAATTAATATAAATTAATTTTCAATTAAAATGGTATAAAACTAGTATATTTTATAATATAATATTATTATTGATAGAAATTATCTTATAAAATAAAATTTTGACATTTTTGGGTCATATTTTTATCATAAAATTTTTTAACCCCTCATTTACCTCATTTATTCTTATAGTGACAACAAGAAATTTTAATCTTTAAGGGTCAAAATTGTTACTCTAATTTCATGAATGGGACAAAAATGGACCATGGTTGATATTTCAACCATATAATAATCTATTGGATAAATTTTATATATTTAGTAATTTTACATCATTTAATAAAATATTATTTTTCATTGTATATCATTAATGCCAATTTTTTGTACTATTCATTATATTGATTTTAATAACATCAATAAAATAAGTTTAATAAGAAAAAAATATAGTCATACATATTTTATGTGTCATTTTAATCTATAAAAATATTATATAAAATTAATTATCTCAAAATATATAATTTTTAATCTTTTTAATTTCATTTATTTGATTTTCCCATTAATCGAATAATTATTGCATTAATGTTGAGTCAATCTTTAAGGTAATTATTTTTTCACTAAAAAATAAAAATAAATAACCATGATGAAGATAAATATTATAGATTTAAAATTACTATTTATAACCTCACATAGGCTCTGTTTATAACTACGTAAAAAATATTAAAGTTATTAAAAACAAGATTGTGACATTTTCTAATTTTCTTTAAATAAAATATTATAAAAGTCATAGTCTCTTCCAAATTACCAAAAATTACACATAATAAATTATCGAATGTATATGGATGAAACTGGATAATAAAATAAAATTAATTAAAGTTTTTGGGTCAATTTATAGTCCTTTTCATTTTATATTTTACATTAATTACCCGATTTTCCCATTATCGTGTTAATAAAAATTACTATGGTCACTATTTATAATGAAAAAAATAAATTGAACTATTTAATGAATTAGGAACTCATAATTAAAAATATTTAATTTATATTTCAAAAGTAAAAATACGTAAGTAGAAGAATTTTATTTGAAATTAAACCAAGAAAACGTGATGAAAATTTGTTTTTTTAATCCCCTTTTTTATGAAAAAACGTATTAATACTAAATACAAGTATGAAATTCGTTATAAAACCCATATTTGGATTATTTTAAATCATATTAACTATTTAAATTTTAAAACTAATCTAAAAATCTAATTTTACTATTAAAATACTTGAAAAAAAATTAATCATTAACAATCACTATTTTCAAATTCAATGAAAAAACAAAATGTTCAGAAAAATTTCAAAATTTCACTATAAGATAATTTTGATATTATTATTTAAAAAATATATATATAATTATTAAAATATTATTTCTATCATTTTCAAAAATTAATTATATCATTTTCTCAGAAAAAAACATTAAAAACATTTTCGAATAAGAGTGATATTTGAATAATAAAATGGATTTACTAAAAATTGAGTTCTTATTTTCTAAGAATTAATTAATACATTATAAAAGAGTGGTACCATTATATATTTTAGAATGAGGTTAATACTGTTAATTCCTATCAATTTAAGGGCTAGGTCATAGATGTCGCATTTAAATAATAATAATTCATTATTTCATGAAGCTCGTTGTTGTATATTCGGTACACTATCAAACATGGTATTTATTTTTACAATATAAGGATATTAAATCCATGCCTTAAGAAATTATGTCCTCAAAATTTCAACTCAGGATCGAAACCCATGTGTTATAATTTTCAAAATAAATTTTTTGGAAATCCCTCATCATAGATTGGGTTAATAAAACTTCCACTTGGAAAGAGAGAACAGGGAAGTGCAGAGTTCATCTGGAATAATACATAACTATGTTTCCATGTAGAAAAAAATTTGTAGGAAGTGAAAACATGGATTTGGATGAAAACCCAACTTCCAAGGACTGATAGATGTTTATATATAACATTGTCATCAGAATGATGAATATCACAAAATCGTATATCTATGATGGGTTAAAAGGCCATTGATTTCCTGATACGAAATTTAAATAGATAACAATTTAATTTCCAGATCCTTTTCCGAGATTTTAGGAATTCATTTATCGTATATAGTAAAATTAAATTCAAATTAACTTACATGGGAAGTTAAAATTTATCCTTCAATCAATTTCTATCACAATATGATTATTTGATAATGATGAATAATCAAGATATATTTTTTGTGCATAAATCAATAAAATAAACATCCAATGGATATCAAAATTAGATAAAATGATAGCAAGTTATTTTTAATATATTTTGATGTTAAAAAATACCAAACTAGTTAGAATAACATTATATAATTCAAAAAATTAATAAACCTTCAAATAATGAAATACGACATTAATCACCACTATCTTAACAACAAAACCAAAAAGTTAACTTTGATCGTTTGATAAATAACTAACCCTAAAATTCAACAAATATTTAAAACTAAGATTTAATCCTAATGATTATAAGGATATCATAACATATTCTTCTAATATAAATTCAATATTTATCTAGATATAACACCAATCACTTTAAATGTCTTATTCCAAAAATGTATATACCATAATCATTTATTCCTCAAGATATGCTAGTTTTTTCCATGAATACCGATAAAATCATATATTTTTCAAAAATATAACACAACATTTTTGTTTCGATTTAAATAGCATAATATTATATTTACCTTAATAATGTAAATTTTCAAAAATAGTAGGGATCTTCCCCTAAAATATCATGAATCACTTAATCAATAATAAATTTTCAATCCTATGGTTATCTATATGACAAAATTTTTTTCCAAAAATGTAATAACCCAAATTTAACTAAAAAAAGTTCATATCAAAATAAAATAATACTAATACATGAAAATTATTTACACCAAAAGGTAAGGAATTATTCCTCAAATAATCATTTTAACATGTTAAAATTAAAGGTTATATATACCTTATAAAAACTTGATTAATGAGTTCTAATGATTATAACCTTTTAACTATGAAATATTTCAAATGTATATATTCTATTTAACATGTTTTTCCAAAAAAAATTAGAAAACATACTCTATAACAATCCTTAATTGTTTCATGATCTCAAAATATTGATAAAATACCACTATATCATAATTTTGAAAACTATAAAAATGAACACATCCATAAACCATTAATAGTGTTCCTTTTTCTTATTCCTTAATACCTTCATCCTATAAAAAAGATAAGAAATATATACTTATTCTTTTTTAATATATAATCAATCATGTTTCATACAAAGAATATAATTAAAATAACTTATAACTTAAATACAACTATCATGGCCTTATTTTATACAGCTGATATCTCCTTTTTCTTCTAGAATGAAGTCTATATCATTAGTAGAGAAATAGTCAAGTCATTGTTGACATTTCCCTTTCCGAATGAGATAGAAATTTTATATTATGAAATTATATAAAAGAGAAACTATTATATATATAAATTTTAGAGAAATTAAAATGTACTAGATAGATCAAACAATTTTTTATAGGTGATTTGAATACTCAAGAAGCTGTCAAAATCATTTGAAAGATATTCATCGGTAATAGTGATAATCATGTCATCTAGAAGGGATAAGAAGGTTGTGAATGATCTCTTTGCATCCATAAAGATAATTGGCCCTTAATTTTTATAAAAGGGTAGCATTAAAATATGGAAATAATTATTTCTTGTTGAGATGAAAATTTTCATTAGAAATACAATACCCTTAGAAATTTCATATTACTTTAATAATTAAATCCTCTATATATAAGTTGAATACCATTCAAAATCCAATCTCCAAAATATCATTAATCACCTCAAAACCCATCACCTAAAAAAAGGTATTTTAAGACATTAAGATTATAATAAACCTTAAAATTATAAACCCATGATGGTATCCATAACTCTATAGAAAACCTCACATGAAAACATCATAATATCCAAAGTTTTCTACACACTAATCAGATAAAAACAATAATACAGAGACTTAAACATCACTTAATATAGTTTACTTATATTAAATTTTATTTTCATTCACTCCTAATGTTATTTTAGGTTTAATTTTTTAGATAATTAGGCCATAACTCTTACATAAAAACCCATATTATATAAATTAGACACTTTTGACAAGTGTCCATTTTTTCACACTATGATAATTATAAACTGAAACATTATTTCTTTTTATAAAAAATCTTCTTAAGTTTCAACTTGAACACATCCTATCACAAAACCATCCTTATACCATGAAAAAATAATTTTACAATATTTTATGAGCATAAAAAGATCATTAATGTTTATAAAATGAAATAAAGAAAACATTAGTCCATGAAGACTTATAGAACATTGAATTTTTCAAAAGAAACATTGGGATAAAAATAAAAAATTTCTTAACCATGAAATTACCTTGTCTACCTAAAACATCTCATAAAATCTATCATAAGATATATTAAATTAAAAAAATAAAACTTATAAAGGTTTATTTGAAATCATGAAAAACTCATAATAATGTTTTCACAAACTTATATCTTTAATCCTTATAAAGTAGCATGTTATTTCCTTTACCTTTTGAAATTATATTTTTTCTATAAAAACATATAAAAAACATAGATAAATCATGAAGGTAACTTGATGAATCAATTTTATATCATTATTAATTACACCTGAAATAACTATCATAGTTATACTTGGAGTAATCATCATTATAACACTTGAAATAGCCATCATGGTTATTCTTGGAGTAACCATCACAATATATTCCCATAAGATCTTAGATTAAAAATAATCACTTAAATTAATCCCATATTTGGAATAACCATCACATTATATTACTATATTCTTTTAGTATAAACCTAATCAGTTAACTCTGTCTCTTTAAATAATACTTTGAAGAGATATAACAGGCTTACCCCCCATTGGTTTATAATGGAACCACTCACCCTCGTAAACAATTCCTAAGAACCATAAAATAAGAAAAATTACATATAGATTTAATTTCTTCATAAAACATAAGTGAAATTAATGGAGGGTTTTTTTTTGAATTAAAATACCATTAAATATCGTTTACTTATTCTTGAGAAATATAACCATTCTATTTTAAATCCTTTATTTTTTTTAAAAAAACTGCTTACAAATAAAGGGAAATATTTTCCTTGAAAATAACAATGAAAAATTATAAAGTAATCTTCAAATAATTGATGAATAATTATGGCTATAAATTTTGTTCATTCCATATATGTTAAGAAAATCATTCCTTTTGACTTTGTAAAAAGTGTTTAAAGGGGGTTTTAAAAGAATGTTTTTAAAAACAAAATATCTTTCCATGAGTCTGAATCATCATTTAAATTCTTTATTTCTCAGAATAATAAATTTTGGTTAATTATTTACTTTCTTAAGAAACCATATAATGTTTATTATTCCTTTTATTTTACCTCTTACCTTGATTTGTTTAATTATTTAATTTATTAAATACATGTTGGATATTTTGACAATATTTGTTTCATAAGTCCAAAATGGCTTTAGTAAGTCATATATGGTTAAAGTGGTCATTATTCCATCATATTTAGAATAATAATAATGAAATAATAATAATTTTTAACATCAATTTTAAATTTAAAACTAATCATGAAATGTTGTTATGAAAAATGAACAATGTTACAAGCATGGAGATAGTAGATCGTGGGTACTCCTGAGTAACATTTCCATTTTTCAAAGATCATTATCGATAAAAGATAAGTATTATTTTATTTTTCAGAATGATAAAAATATCATAAATATCATATTAATCCATTAAATATACTTATATATCATTCATGTGATGAGGTGATGAAAAATGAATCGTATCGCTTCGTGGAGGTGGTAGTCCACATATACGCACAAATGACGTTTAAATTTTTTATTGAATGGAAACATAAGATATTTACTGATATATTATCTTTAAATAATGATAAATATGTCATTAATATCATATATAAAAATAAATTCAATTATTAAAATCCTTCCCTGAGGAATGTTGATGGAAAAAGAATTATATCAGTTCGTGAGGCGGTAGTGAGACGTACTTTGATTTTAATAACATTAAGAAAACATGTAACATTTTAAAAAATAAAACATCCCAAAAATTTAATTTTAATTAATAATTTTCATTTATCTCATTAATTATCATACATTGTGTTATTTTTATTTTTATTAATATCATTTATTTTATTTTTACATTAATTGAATAATTTTTTATGTCTGCCTAGTGTAAATGTTTAAGGTGATTATTTATTTACTAAATATTAAACATAAATTACCATTATGAAGAAAATATTATAAATTTTAAATTACTATTTATAACTAAAATTTTCATTTGGTTATCCCCATGTTAAAAATATTATAGATATTAATAACTATAGGAGGCATTAACCTCTAAGAGAACATGATAACGAAGGAGATAAGATATATAAACCAATCAAAACATACTCAAACATATATATATATATATAAAGATATAAAAAGTTTAAACAAAAAATTCCATATATAACTATAAAAACTAAAAGGAAAACAAAATGTTCCAAAAAGGTAAAGATGGCAGCAACTATGAATCCCAAACATCTCCTGAAAAACCATGAAATAGTAATATCTGGCCCGGTATCCATCCATATTTGGATGATCTAAAAAATAGTTTATATGTATGTTGGTTGAGAATAAAAATATATATAATAGGATCCTCCCTAGATCCCCTCTTACAAATGAAAAATAAATCATGTTAAAGGAAAATATACAATAGTGAAACTAATTAATCATCTAAACAAGTATACTGAGTTCCCAGCCTCACCATGGTAAAACTCAAAAAATATCACTTAAAAAATTATATAATATAATAATGAAGCATAAAGGGTACCTTGATCCTACTTCCCCACTATATTAATGTTCTACCCAAACGTCCCACATCCTGAGCCATCTCTCTCCAAAATAAGCTACATTGAAGACACCTCAAAGAGACATCACAACATGAACGTAATGCATCACATCATCCCATATCACATCTCTATATAGTAACCAAGTATTTTTCTAGTGAACCATAACTCGTATGATGTGTTTCATATATCAAGTATTATACCTCAAGTCGTAACAACCCATAAACTGAGTAAAGTACCTCAATCCATCATAACCTATAAACTTCATACCAATAATAATCCTTTGGATACTATATCAGAAGATACAAGTGTCTGAAATAAAAACAATCCAACATATCCCTCTACAAACATATATAGGGAAATTAATGATCTTGCATACCATCACAAGTAGCTACTAAGAGAATAGAGTAGGGACAGAGGGGGTAGTCATCCATCCATCATCCCATCGAGATGTTAGAGAATACCCTCACCTAGAGTCCACTGGGTGTCATTCACCCTAAACAAAAAGGGTGGGCTTGTAGATAAAATCATGTAATATAAAATATATAATATACCTGACAACCCCACTATAGGAATAACTTAGTCCCAAGGTCACTTGTATCTATCATCACTCAATCACCCAACTTCCACTGGTAAGGACTAGATATTCTGTAATCACTCAATCATTTAAAAAGATAAATTAATTAATTATTATCCTTTTTATCAGTTCATTTCATTAATTTATTTTTTTTTGAAATTATATTAAATATTAATGTTATTATAAATTAAATTTCATTAATCATTGGAGTAAATTCCATGCCATTTAGGCATAATCCAATCAAATTCCTTGGTTTTTCAAGTTTAACATATTTTCCGCATTTTCATTCCATAAACACCAAACCCATTAGACAAGAATAATTTATTAATTATTAGAATCATTCCATAATATAGGTACTCTAGGATAACAATCCTAAGCTACCAAAAAAAGGAATCATGCATCTAAGAATATCCAACTGCCTCAACCTGTGGAGAAAGTAATATAGATAAAAACAAGAAAACCAACCATCATCCATTAGACAAATTCATTTCAAGATAGAATCCAAAATTATCACATCAATAAGTAATCCCATATTCAATATGTTTCATTATCTCTAGTTCCACCCACTTCACTAAGATGAATATGACAATTAATCTTTCCATCACAGGTGTCAACTACTTCCACATCATTCGGGCCTCCCATCCATCATCAAATTATCCATCCCAGGCATATATCACATATGTGATTCCATGACCCATAATAAAACTCATAGAGAATCCCAAATCATAAGCACGTCAAAAAACCAACAATGAATAAAAAATAATAGGCAACATCAAAATAAAGTCCCTAAAACAAGACATCCAAACATCACACCTAAATAAGCACTAACAGCTCCAAACTCATCGCACTAGACCTTCTCAAGAAGATGGGAAACTCATAACCTAGAATTATCTTTATCAAACTACTAGTTTTTCTTCAATATAGAATTAACTGATTCATTATTCACAAATTATCACTATGAGAAACCTAGGGCATGAAGCTATAAAAGCTATCAAAATTTAACCATTCTCTTGGTATTAAACCAATTTCACAAAACAGTAAGAATTACCATTGTCTATAAAGATGAATTTTTATTTCAACATTCCCAAAAACCATTTTTATGCTTCACATTCTTTAGAAATTAAATTATCATAAAAGAAAAAATTCCATCTAGAATGTGCATTTCATCAATTTTATTACCATCAAATTAAAATAAATACCCTATTCGAACATTCCTCTCCATTAACTCATAATAAAATCAATCAATTAATTATGAAATTAGATTATTTATCAATTTCCACCAAGAAAAAAATGATAATACATATCATAAAAAGACATGTTAACAAACATAACATAGATTACACAATATCTTAAAAAATCAACAGGAAAACCAATATCTTGGTAGGAAGAAACAACATGCAATTATTATATCCAAATATTTATTAATCTTTTTCAATAATTATTAGGTTAATTAAAATTCCATCCAAAGGGAAAAACCTTGATAAATTTATTATTTCACACAAATAAATAAGAGAATCAATGAATCCCCTACCTCAAAGGTGTCATCATTATTCACACGAGAACATACCGACCTCATATAACCTTATCACCCCTCCCCTAAAAACATCATACCTCAAAAGACACCATGCCACAATCATACCAACCAAAAACCAATAAAACTCTAATATAATGATAAAGGGAAACATTTCTTACAAGGAATGAAGAAGTTGTATGATCTAGATCAAAGAACCACAAGAGACGATATATAATGTGCCTTGTATCACCATAGATTGAAGACATAAGGATTGGATTAATACTTATTGATGTAATTCCAAAACTCCAAGAAAGTGCATCTTGGATCACCTGTAAATTGAGAGAGATAGGGTGTAGTGTTTGAGAAAACAAGAGGTGCTACAACGTATAAAGGCACATTCATAGTTAATTTTCACAACATGAAACCCTTTCAAGTCATGAAAGTGTTGAGTTATTTTGACTTCATGAATAATGTGTTTCCTTAGACCATTTAATACTAATTTATTTCACGTCATGAAGCACCAATTGAACCATAATTATTCATTATGTGGACATAATATTTAGAATTTTATAGAATTAAATGTCATGAATTATCCTTTCTTTTATATTTTAGTATATAAACACCTCTCGGCCTACTTTAGGCCTCCTCGAGCACCTTAGACTTTGGAATCACACAAATGGGTAGACTAGATGGATATGGGGACTCACATTAGATACCTCCCAAAATGTTCTTTTCCTCAAGAATATAAAACAAAAGCATCATAGAAAACTAAAATTATGGTCATATAAATAGCCACCACAAGATATAACTCTCAAAGATTTTGATATCACAGGAAATCAACATCCTCATTGGTGTAAAGTTATAGAACCAAGAAATAGTAATAACCATATCTATAATATTCTAAATAGGTTGGGGTACTTAGTTCTCATCGAAAACTCAAGTTCAAAAGTACTCTCCTACAAACCACTGTGTAGACACAATACTCAAACTAATGGAATAGCATGCATGAACAACAACTTCTCCTGGTGTTCCACAATCTCTATACACCATTCCTTAAAGTTCTGTCCATAATCAACATCGATATCACCCCAATAGATGACAATATAGTCCTCATGAATGTAATGAGAGAGATGTGACGCGTGAAAAACATCATGTATCTAGATCATATATGGCGGAAGTTCTATCTAAGACACCATGGATCAAACATGAGCCAAAACCTCAAGAGGTCCAAAATGAAAAGGATAATTTTATATCCCATTATAAATCCCTTACTGATCCTGATGAAAATTCAACTTCATAAACGTATGATCTCCAACTTTGAACTCCATAGGTTTCCTCCTATGTTCAGAATATGATTTATGATGATTCAATTCTTCCTCCATCCTCTCATGAATTACTAGTACCATCTCTATAATTTTCTAAACTTGATCTGACCTTAGAATTCATGACTATCTAATCCTAGTCCAATATAATGGAGAATGAAATGGTTATCCATAGAAAGATTCAATCATCTCCATACAAATAGTTGAGTGGAACCTATTTTTTTAAGAAAACATAATCAAGGTCTGGTGTCTCATCTATGAACCTCCAAAATCTAAGACACAAGAATGAAACATGTCTTAGAGATTATGGATGGTCCACTCTGTATGAACATTTGGCGATAGATGAAAAGTAGTGTTAAAGAATAACTAAGAGACAAAAGAATGTTGGAGACCTCTCCACTTCCTAGAGGTAAAATGAGAATCTTGATCAGACATGATCATCCTCAAGACTCCATAGAGTCACACCACCTCCTCCAGATTCTAGCTTGACAAAACCTCTATTGAGATTGACTCCCAGATCATTATAAAGTAGAATGATTTCATCAAATGATCCACCATCATCTATATAGAATCATATAATCCTAAGCTCTAGGTAAACTAATAATGAATCCCGTCAATACTTCCTATCACATCCACAGTGGAACATTAAAAAACTATATAAACCAACCTAGGTAACCTTGCTTGGACTTCACCTTTTGAAATATTAAACATCAAAAAACACACTCTAAAATTGAAAATTTTATCCCAGGCCCCCAAAATTGACCACTCAATGCTCCATACATCCTTTACACATCATAATGTACCACAAAAGGTGAAATATGGAACTCATAGAGAACCATATTATTCAACACCAAAGGAATGAAAATATTTCCCTCAAACAACACCTGGTGTAATCAATCCTTAGAAAAAACCCATTAGGGGAATCATAAAAAAACAACACTGTCTCTCCAGACCTCCAACTCAAAATACCTAAGTTGGGAATCCTCTACCTACTAAACAAAATATAACTACCCTATTATTGGAAAAATATATCCTCTTCCTCCAACCATTCCCATATCATGATTCATCACTGAAATTTATTCCGTCACTCTCTAGGGATCTATAGATTCACACATGGAATCACTATTTCACTTCATACTCAATGAATCAAGAAAAAAAATTCCCTTTTATGATGCATATGAAATCTGTATAATAATTTCATCCACTTATGTTGTTTCAAGTTCATGTCACACTTTGAGAAGACATACCTAAGGCTCTTATGGTCGGTAATAACCAAAAAAACACTAATTGATGTGGTAATGTCGCCACAACTTCATAACAAACACAACTTCTGCCAAATAAAGATCATGGGTGGCATAGTGATGCTCATGGGGAAGAATCATATGATATCTATAAGAAAAAAAAGATATATACTGCATTAAAACATATCCCAAGACAATGTACGAAGTATCATAGAAAATATAAAACTGAACACCTTTTGTTTTTTAAAAAAATGATCGAAGAACTAACCAACTCCAACTTTAGGTACTCAAAATCTTCCTAACACTGGTTAGACCATAATAATACCTGATAATTTCTATTAATGGATATTATTAGAGTCACAACTCTAAATAATTTGACTATAACCTCCTGTAATATTCTAAAATACCAATGAAACTTTTCACCTCTACAATTATCTTGGGTGTTCTGCAGGAAACAAATGCCTCTATCTTTGAAGTATCAAAATAAAATCCCTGATAAGAAACAACATGCCACAAAAAAAATTGATTTCACAAGCCTATAACTCTCTCTTTGAAAAGGTCTTGAATATATTCTCCTGACAAAGATCTCCCAAAATGTAATGTTGGTGTTTTTTGTATGATCCTCCTCAAATGTGGAGTAAAAAAGTATTTTATCAAATAAAACCACCAAAAATATATCCGTGAAATATCTAAACACAATTTTCATCAACCCCATGAACACGAATGGAGCATTTTCACACTGAACGACAACATAAAAAACTCATAATACTTATGATAAAAATGGAATGTAGGATTATTAAAATCATCATACTGAACCTTTATCTGATGATATTCTTATCATAAATCAATTTTTGAGAAAAATATTTCCCCCTTTAACTAATGAAATAAATCATCAGTCTATGCTAGATAATATTAATTATTCACTATCACTTGGTTCAAGAAACAATAATCGATATAAAGCAGAAAAATTCCATCATTCTTCTTCACAAAAAAACTACTACACCCTAAGGTCACACACTCATCCAAAAAAACCACACTGCAACAGATCATCAAGCAGCACTCATATCTCTTGAAACTAAAAAATAACCATCCTATAAAGAGAAATTATTATAATACACATGTCTAGCTATAAATAAATCCCAAACTTGATCTCCCTTTAATGGGATAACGCTACAACCTCCACTGGAAATACATGACGGTACCCTTCTACAACCCGTAAAAACATAGATATCTAAACATTTTAAAAACTCATAATCACCTTAGTCATCAAATAAGATAAGTACCGAACATGCCTCCCACCCATTAGAGGGTCTCACCCACCAATAATGACTTAGAGATCTCCATCAGCATCCTAGAACAAAACCAACATCCAGAAGAAAAAAATAAAATCCTACACTGAATAAAAGTGATTCATGTTGTGGGTGATGTAAAATTGATATATTTGTAAAGCAAGGAAATATTCCAAAGCGTAGTTATAACCCAAACCTAGTTCACAATCTTTACTTCATACATTTTATCTTGACCTCCAGCTAGAATAGTCAATGTTAACGGAATTGAAATCTTCTCTACTTAATGTCCAAAATAATGGATTAGGGTTGGTCATATTAATGATTGCGTCACTCCAAAATTAGAAAAATAATTCACCAATGTAGAAAACAAGTAAAGAGTATCATGAATTACATCTAGATCACTAAGAACTACAAATATAAAAGCATGAATTTGAACAAAACCTGCTACATGACCTCTTTAACTTTGCAGAGGACCAGCTCCATGGTCACACTCTGATATCTGAGGAAGATTATTGTCTTGTGGATATACACTTCCTTCCCCATCACATCCCCATTCATCAATAAATAGATCACCCTAATACTACCTACTTGGATGAATCTACCTCAAGAGAACACTTAGTTCATGTTGATAGATTAGAATGGTCAAGAACTCTCACCACTGGTGACCTCATCCACTATAAGAAAAAATATAATCTGATCACATAGAATAGGTTTAAGAGCCACTAAACCATGTAAAATGAGATGGTGAGGGTTGGAACCAACCCTCAGGTGACCAAAAACACTTCTTTCTTGGAAACTTGGAAAGCCATACCATAGATCTAATTTATGAGGAATCATGATGACTCCCCTCTTATAGTGATCTCATTCAGTATAATGTCTTCAAAATAACCTCTTCTCCCTTTATGACCTCAATAAATGTATTAATCAAAAATGAGTTGACCTATAACTGGATCTATACTTGAAAATAATCCTCAAAATTCCTCTCACTAACATTCTCATATAGCAGAAGGACTTAAGAATATTTCATAAGGGTCTCGAAATGGATCACAAACTCTCACACAATAGAACTCCCATATCAAAGGATAAGACGATACTATTGGAAGGCTTCCTTCACGATCAAATAAAGGAACTCCATTTAGAACTACTCTCGAACATCTACCATGATACTACGGCTTCCTCAAAATCCCTAACGAACAAAAACCCACACTTTCTTTCTACTCTATATAGCATTGTCATAAACAAAGAAACTAAGTTCTCATTTTGAGCATGAATCGGACTAAAATCTATTTCAGCCTCCTCTAACTAGACTCTAACAACTTAATCTAAAATAGATCCCCTATACTTCTGCAAACTCTGGCACTAAAACTCTCAAAGTGTTCTCCTCCAAATGTCTTCATCATCAACCTCCACTCTATGGTGATCTTCTGGCACATCCTGCTAAACATATTTAGTGTGAACCTGATGAGAAAATCAACCTAGATCCATGACATAAAAAGTAACAATATTTTAGATCTCATAAATCAATAATATAGAATACTTAACATTAATTATTTAAATTTTTTATCATCTTTTTAAGGTATTAACATATTTCAATGTCTACCCTTTTTAAAACAATAAAAAAAGGAATAATAAGGCATCATTAATTCCTAGGTATATATCCTATAACCAGTATCACGTCATTTAATAGGGGCAACAAACATAATGGTTCATGCATCAGATCATAGGGGGGAAATACATGTATCTCCACCAGTCTCTCATTTTTAAATCACATACTTAACTTAGCTAAAATAAAATGTAACACCCTAGATTTCTGATATGGTTAAACCTTCCATAACCAATTTGAACTTCTGGAGTTTGGGGAATGATCCAATTTGAATTCTTGACTTCAGTACCTATTTTTAGTGTTTTCTGGCCCATGTCCCTTTTTTAGATGTGTTTTAAGGCCTGGAAAGTTCCTTGTTGTTTCGTGTGATTATCAGGAGTGGAAGGGAACAAAAACTCAAATTTGAGAAAGCACTACCTCAAGTGCATGGTTTGGACAAACATTGTGTCATCCTAGAGAAAATTGTGTGACCTACTATTTTCACAAATCATGGTTGGGAAACCAGGGGGTACACAGTCATGGGAGACCTCTGCAGTTTTAGAATAGGGGATTCACATGGTCTGTGCAATGTTGATAAAACTGTGTACCAAACCATGTAAGGTTGGAGACTTGGGCAACAGCTTAAAAGTGTGTTGTGCACACTTTGTTAAATTATGTACTTATCCATTTGAGGGTTGATCCCTTGGGATATTGAGTGTATATGGTTGGTGCACGGTTTTTTCCATCCTATTTACCTATTTTCTTTATCTTTCTCCTTAATTTCATGTATATTGTAGAGGGGGTTCTCCCATTTTTGCCTCACCTAGGGTTTGAGATGATACTTCCATCGAAACTCCTAGCATTGAACTTTTGGTGGATATAGATTCGTCTCGGTGAGACCTTCAATAAGACATCCTATTTTCATCGTTTATATCTATATATATATAGTGAAAAATATGTTTGATCCCTTCTACCATATATTCTAGGAATTTTATAAATTTGTTTTTTTATTATGATTTAGCTCAAGTTAGAGGTTGATATTAAATAATCATATTTTTAAGAGTATTAAGTAGGTGGTGCTTAGATTTCTCTATGATTTGTCAGGGGTTTTAGTGGTATGCTCTATGTTGGAACCAAGGATTTTCATAGAAGGAATTAGAGTCTAGTTTTTTTGTCAATTCACACTAGTATGATCAGGGAGTTAGAAAGGAAAGTGGTCTTATAGTAAAATATGAAGATAGTTTTTAAGATGATGTCATTTCTATGTTTTTTCCAAATTGTTGAACTCAAAATCAAGAGGAAGAGGAAATCATCAAGAAAGGTTGTTTTTTGGGGTTTAAATCTTCATAAATATGGTATAGGAATGGGTTTTATGAAGACAAGGTTTCACATAGTTTGATATTCATGAAGATATGGTGCATCTTGAATGACATGATGGGTTTCTAGGAATTTCTTTGACAATGTGAAGAATCGTGAGTAGGTAAAATTTCACTCAAACAATTAAATTAAAAGATCTTCATGTGTTTTTGAGTTTCATGAAAAATCCATAAGAGGTGAAAAAACATCTCAAAAGGATGAGCCTATAAATATTAGGCTACCCCACTTCATTTGAGATAAAAATAATTACAGAAAAAGGCAAAATCGCTCTAAAATTGTTAAGGCTAAGAGATTCAAGAATCAAGTATTCATTGAGATATTGAGAATTCTAAAAAATACATTCTTAGTCTTGACTAATTATTAGGTATCTTGGAAAAAAAATTGTGGTTATGGGGTATTCAATGATGTATTAGTGAGCTTTCTGGAGGTTGATTGTTCTGTAAACGTAGTTTGCTTCAAATAGTTAGTGAGCATCACAAAGAAGCTTCACAAATGGCAGTATTGAACATCTGTTTTATGTGAGTAGACATTTCAAGTGTATCAACTCAGGGATATGGTGCAAGAAGAGCCTAATTCTAGTTAGGGACAAAGATATAAACTCAAATATACAAAAGATACCTTCATGTTCTTAAACTATGCGAGACTTCACACAAAGTAGTTAGTTAATGGAGTAAATGGAAGTGTTCATAGGGAAGCAGTGTGCCATATCTAAAATCTTGAAAAGGCAGCGTATCAGTAATAGAGAGACAATGTATGAACTTTTTTATTCCACAACTAGTGAAATTAGTTGATTTAAGTATGATTGACACACTATTAGCATATGATACATGGATTATCCATTAGCAGTGAACCAAGTAAAATTTATGTGTTTTCTCTCAGCATGTGAATGTTTGATTACTGCATGATTCCATAAATACAGTTTTAATAAGTTCCTACCAATATGGGAACAAGATATGTCCCTTTAAAAATAATTACACCCTGATTCACCCCACCCTCTCAGGGTGTTCTGGGGTCAAACAAGTGGCATCAAATGGTCAGTTTATTGGAGTTAAATCTATCCTCTTTTTTCTCGTGGAAATGTTAGTGTATTCTCCCTATTTGATGGAAGAAAATTCTATATTTTGAATAACATGGTGATATCTCATCTAAGATCCATTAGGATTGAATTTCTTTTTTCTACAGCTTAGGGGGTTTGAGTCACTAATATGGCAGGATTATCTATGATTGAGACAGATAGAAAAATAATTGATGTAGATGTAAAACAAAAAAATTCCCTTTCTACAGCTCTATCTGATATTTTTTTAATGTGATTAGTTTCAAATTATCCAAGTATATATATGAAAAATGGAAAATATATATGAAGGTGATGAAAAACTGGAGGAGGTAAACTCTAAGTCTTTCACAATAGGATTGATGATCTAAAAATGCGTCCTAATGAAAATGTTGATTCTTTTTGTAATCGAATTTATGATGTTTCTAGAGCATTTCAAGGACTTAGTGAATAAATTATTGATATTTAAATTTTGAAGAAAATCATGAGAAGGCTTCCACATTTATACAATCCAAAAGTGTCATCCCTTGAGGAAATGAATCTATCTAATATTTCTCTTGATGATATACTAAACAGTCTCGTGGCTTACGAAATGAGATTAAAACTAGAATATGAACCACCTCGAGTAAGAAATTAAATGGAATCAAAATCCATAGAAGAAAAATAGTTTTCATGTGATATTTTTGATGAAGATAATTGGAAAGAATACATTTTATCTCTTTTTTCCATGAAATTCAAGTGAGTAAAAGGGAGATTTAAAGAACATTTTCCTCTGGCTTATTATGAATGTGGTATAATTAGGCACATCAACTCTCAATGATCAAGGATTATTGATGGTGAATAAAGTGATGTAGGAATCATGAAGAATCCTTAGAAAAGGATCCTCCAAAATGGATACTTCAAATCAGGAAATAAATTACATAGAATGATTTTTGTCTATAAAGAAGAACAAGATTCTAATGACTTTTTATATGATGAAGAACCATAGTTTAAATCTGAAACCCAGGAATCCATGAATTAAATAGTTGAAAAGGTAGAACCATTAAAAGATAAATATACTTAGTTGACAGGTATTGTTGATCTCAAGGTTTAACTTGAGGGTTCACTTTATAAGTTTGACATTCAAAGAAATAGAAAAAAAAGATGAGATTAATTATAGAAGAGTCATTATAGAATATTTATCAACTTGAAGAATAAATGTATCTACTAGAAGAAAGGAATGAATAATATTTAAAACTATTTAAAAAATGGTAGAAGTTGATAGATTTAAGATCAGCATTGAAGAGAAAGAAAAAATTCATCCTCAACCTAACATCCAGACTAGAGGACAAGGATAAGATAGTTGAGGGGTTTGAAGAAGAAGTTGTTACTCTAAGGATTAAACTGGAAACTAAATCAAAATCAAAGTAAACAAAGAAGAAATTACATTTTGGAATATTATCATATATAAAGATATTTGAAAGATTAAAATGTGGTTATGATGGAGTAGATAAGGACTGGAGTTTTCAGAGATCTACATGTATGGTAAAAAGTGTAACTAGTTTTGATGTTGAAACATAAAAGGATATAAATGAGATGATCCAAAATAAAGGTAAGTAGGATACTATAAATATAAAAAAGAACCTAATGTTCTAATAATGAAAGCTTCAAATAAAATAAAAATTATTGTGTTAAAAAATTCCCAAGTATGGATAGATGATTTTCAGTCAAATAATTTTACAAAATAAGGGGACATGATGAGGAATGGAAGTGTGAAAACATTTCCTCTTATAAAATGTCAATTATGTGGCTTTCTAGGCCATATAATGTTGTATTGTGAAGAGCCAATGAGTTATCTAAATAGGAAAGTGCCTGAAAGTCAGAAATGGAGAATGATACCATATTCTTCATAATATAGAATAAATAGTTTCTATGGATACTGTTTTTACTATTCTAACTATTGAAATAAATCTATTTATTTCGTGAAGAGGAATGATAGGAACATTACATACCAAACATATAAAAAAATCAATACCTACCAACCAAGAGTAGTCGGTCTTATAAATAGGTATACTCCTATAGAAGAAAAATATGAGTATGATGAACCCATGTATATGGAAAGGATATTGGAAAGGTAACATTTTTCCTCCACTCAATCAAGTATCTCGTGGAAGGAAAAGAAGAAAATCGATAAATACAACATTTCATAACTAGATCTCAAAGATATAAAGAATATTAGAACCAATATTCTTGATAGTGGATGCTCATCCTATATAATGGGGAAATAAGATTTATTGAAGAATTCTATGAATATGGTTGATAGAATAGCGAGGCTCGCAATTGTGGTTCTTTAAAGATAAATGTCAGTAGATGTACAAAACGAAAAAATTATGAGCTTAAGAAATATGATGTTCTCCATGTGGATGGTTTGTATCAAAATCTCCTAAGTGTGATTCAAATCTATGACATGGGAATGATAGTGACATCTAATAAAAATGGGTGCACTATTAAAGGAAATATAGGTAATTATCTCATGAAAGGATGAGAAATAGATGACAGTTTATACCAAGTTGATAGTAAAGGGAACATTTATTACATAAAAGTTGAAGAAGAAATCAACTTTTTGCATGGGAGGGTGGGCCCCAAAAATCAACAAATCATGGAGAATACATTTAAGATGAATATATTCATCAATATTCCCAATCTGGATCATGAATGGCAAAATTATTGTGATTATTGCATGTGAGGAAACATAATAAGGAGTTCATATTTGACAAAGAACAAAAGGGAACCAAATCTGCTTGATCTCATCCACATAGACATATGCGGATCAATAAATGTGGCTGGCACATATTTAGAAAGGTACTTAATTCATTTATTGATGATTATAATATAATTTATTATTTAATGATTATTTAGAGGAAACCAAAAGTTGTTGATTTCATGAAGATTTATCACCGAATTCATGATAATGAAAATGGTCACAAAATCAAGATTTTATGCTCTGACAATGGAGTAGAATACACATATATTGAATTTAAAATTTACCTTGGAAAAAATGGAATAAATCATGAGGTGGATGTAGTGAGAACCCAATCGAAACATTGAGTTGTTGAACACAAATATTGATAGGTAAATAATATGGTGAAGGTCCAAGGTTTATGTTTTCAGCTGCTGCAGTTAGGTTTCCATCACGATTCTGTGTCGTCCAGTTGCATTGGAGAGATTTGGTCCTTATGTGTGGGCTTGATGGCGGTGGTGGGATTGTGGTTCATTCCCTATCTATGTTTTTTGGTTTCTTGATGTGATATTTGGATGCAATGTTGTTTTTTTTATCTGGATATGTGTTTTTTCATTGGTCTACTTAGGCATTACGGTGACAACATGGTCTTAGTGACGACTTTTGTTTTCATTTGGGTTTTTTTGATTCTGACAATGGTAGATCATGAATGATGTTTGTTCAGTTTTGTAAAGATTCTACAGTATGTATGGAGGAACTACAATAGGTTTTGTGCAGCAATTGGTTGAATGCGTTCAATTGGTGGAATGTATTTTTGGCATTTTGAATATTGAGAGCCCTATGGTTCAAGGTTTGTGGGTCTCTTCCTTCGTATCACATAGGGTTCCTTCAAATGGGGTTTAGGGTAGAGAGTTTTCTCCTAGGCTTCATTCCAGAATTGGATGTTTTAGGGGTATGGATTTCCATCGGTTTAAGGACCGTGAATTCATACATGGAAAATCTATCCAATAGAGAGGAGTTGAAGGAATCTGGTCTTCTTGTTTTTTATACTAGGAAGGATCTCTTTTTTTATTCTTGATGTTGTCTGCCTAAAACTTTTGTACCATGGGGGTTTGATTGTTTTATGTCTTAGAGACATGTATTGTTTCAAAAATTTTCCTCAAAAGTGTTTTAATAATAAAAATTTAATTTTTAGTCAAAAATATCGCCAGAACTATACAGATTGAAAGTCTTATTTCACATCATTACTTGAAATTGGTTGTTCAAGTAGTAGTGTAAACTGAAAATTGAACAATTATTTTTATGGGAGAAACCAATACATCATATGAGTTATTATATGGAAGTAATCCCTCTTTGAAGTATATTTGTGTTTTTTGTTGTAAATATTTCATTTTAAACAATGATGGTAATCAAGGAAAGTGTGGTGATGCTACAAACAAGTGAATATTACTTGGATACTCAATGAAGTGTAATGCTTAAAAATGTTTCAATAACTGTCTTGAAAGAATTTTTTAAAACATTGATATCAATATCGTTAAAGATAAAACCATAAATAACTTGAGGATATCATATGCTGATAAGACAAAAGATGAAGAAGAATGTGGATATGGGACATATTAAAATGCAAAAATAGTCAAATGATTGAAAAATATTCAGGGATAACAAAACGATGATGATTCGGAAGAATAATTGTAAGAGGAAACCGTGGATGAAGAAACATCATCAGAAAATAACGAGAGAAATATAAGAGAATAAATTGATCAATAAAATACCTTTAGTGATTGGAAACCACCCACATAGAAAAAGAGAATGAGGAATGAATCACATTATACCTTCCTATCAATTCTAGAACCAAACTCATTTGAAGAAGAAATGATGGACGAATCATAGGTTAAGGCCATGAAGTAATCATTGGATCAGATTGAAAAGAACCAAACATGGGATCTTATTAAGAGATCTAAAATCCATAGGTTGTTTGAATAAATTTAATATTTAAAAACAAATTCGATGAGCATGGAAATGTGATCCTAAATAATTGGCGCTTGGTGTATAAATGATATGCTCAGACTGAAGGTGTTGATATTGAAGAAACATTTCTCCAATCACTTTACTGGATTTATTCAGGATCTTTCTTTCCATATAGATTTAAATAGGGTAACATAGTTTATTATATGGATGTAAAAACGGTGTTCATAAATTTTGTTCTTAAATAAGAAGTCTACAATGAACAACTAGTGGTTTTTATTTTTGGTAATGATGAAATAAAGGTATGTATATTAAATAAGACATGCTATAGTCTAAAGTAGGCACCATGACCATGGTATTCATGAATATATTATTATCTGAAGAATCTAGAATTTAAAATATTAGGTTTAACCCATAATATCTATGTAAAGAATTCTAAGAAAGACCAATTTATGGTTTTTGTGTATGCGGAGGATATTGTTTTTGGAAGAATTAGACAAGGATCTGTGTAAGAATTTTCTAATCACACGAAATCATAATTTGAAATGTATGTGATTGGTAAACTTAAAAAAATTCTAGGGGTTATAGGTGATTAAAAAGAAGGACTATACATTTATTTCTTAGGAAAAATATTTAATAGATCTTCTGAATAAATTCAACATGCATGACTCCAAACCAATGTCGAATCTGATTTTAGTTGGGAAAAAAATTTGAATGAATGAGTATGAGACTTATGTGGATCCCTCTCTATATAGTAAAAAGCATTTGAATCTCATTATATGTGAATGTAACATGGAAAAATATCATCATTTAAACATTATTAGCATCCCACATTCAAAGTAATCCAAAGTAAGATCATTTGGAAAAAATTGAAACAATCATGAGAAATAATCAAGGTGATTCCAGCTTATAATATGTTGCAAGAAGAGATAATGATTTTTTGTAATTTTACAGTTCTAACTGGGCTTGAGATGTCATGAAAAAAAATTACTAATATTGGTGATGAGGTGAAATATTCGATGGTGATTCACTATGACGAAAAGAGAACTATCAATCATATGAATAATCTGGTTCAACACTCTGATACAAAACACATTGGGATTGGATATCACTTCATCAAGGAAAGAGTTTAACAATGTTTAATAAAAATAGAGCATGTTGGAACTAATGACCAAATATTTGACATTGTGGATATGGTGTTGGCAGAACATGTGTTCGAGAAACATCAGTTGAACCTTGATGTTCAACCACCATTGAGTGCCTAAGGAGGTTACATTTGGTCCTCTATCCCCATTTGTGTTAACTATTTTAATTTTTTTTTGAAAGTGATGTATGTTTATGGTGGAGATATGATGTAGGGTTTTTTTTTGAGATATACAAGTTTAAATACAGGTTCATTAGGTAAATTTCCAATGGGGTGTAATGGATAAATTCAATTCTATAAAGGTTTTATTGTTGAAATATTTTGAAAAACCAGGTAATGCATCCCTGACATGATGATAATTAGGTGATATTATGAAATAGTTCATATTGATCAGATCTTAGCACAGAAATACTTAATAATTCCAAAATATGTGAACCCAATTCATTCTTCCCTTTTGTTTTCTACAATGAGTTTTTCTCAAGTAGACTTACAGTGTTGGATGAGTTGTTTCTTTCCTTTCTGGTTTTTATAGTAGTTGGTTATTTATTTAATTTATCTATAGATTTCCAAAAAACCTAACGGGGTAGATTGTTGGAACCAAGTCTTTTCATTGCTGGAAACGGAGTCTAGTTTTGGTTTTTTGTCAATCCACACTCGTTTGATCAAAGAGTGTGTGAAAGGTTGTTTTCTGCAATTGATTCTTCTCAAATATGGTAAAGTAATAAGTCTCATTATGATTTGGGTTCACAAAGACTTGTTTTAATTAAACGTTGACATTATTGAATCCATGGAGCTTCATGAACACATAATGGAAATATGGTGTCTTCACAACTATGAAAAGCATCATGAGTGCATGATGGGGTGATGGTTATTCATTGTGACTATAAGAATTTTTGAGAATGGGTTAAGTTTCACTAGAGATTTTTTAATAGAAGATCTTTGAAAATTGGATTTTTGGATTTTCACGAGAAATCCATTGAGAGATTGGGGTCATCGCGAATGGACGAGCCTATAAATAGGTGGCTAACCACAATTCATTTTACATGAAACTAATTGCTGAAAATTATAAATTCATAAAGGTAAATGGATTTGAGAATCAAGAATTTTTTGTGAGCCTCAACATCATGAAAAGACTATATTAGTCTTCAAAAATGCTTAGGTATCTAAGACAAAAGAGTTTTTGTGATGATTGGTTATTCCATGATGACTTAGTGTTCTGTGAAGGTAGTTTTCATAGAAAAGGTTGTGAGATTTTTGGGGGATCTTTGTGAAGGAATTTAACAAATGAAATGATGAACATTTAATTTATGGGACCAGTGATTTAAAGTGCATCAACTTAGGACTATGGTGAAAAGAGTCTCATGCTAGTTAGGGAAGAAGACTTAAATTATAATATATTGTTGTGACCTTCAAGTCACTAAAATGAGTAAAAATTCACCCAAATTAGTGAGATAGGGGAGTTGAAGGAATTGTTTTGAGGGAGGTAGTATGTTTCCCTAAAATATTATAAATACATTGTGCATGGAATAGAGTAACTATGTCTAAACTTTTGTATTTCACAACTTGTGATGATTATTGGATTTAGGTATGGTCAATACACTATAGTCATATGCTCTTTGGGCTATCCCTTAGTGGTGAACAAAGTCAAATAGATGTGTTTTCTCTCCCTAAGATACCCTCTTAGGGTGTTTTAGTGTCCTATACTCCAGTGCATCATTAGGGGAGGTGGTGATATGGTACCGCATAAGAATGCATAGAATGAGACCCCTAAGGTTCAGGATGACACCTTGGAGGGTTGGTAAGATCATTAGTCATAGGTACAGGCATAGGTTAAGATTCAGGTATAGTGTAGGTAGCTATAAGATATGGTAGATTTTTGGGCATGGATTGACGAACATCTTAGGGCGATCCTGGTATGAGTTATCCAGGGTATCGACAGGGTATCTCAGGGATATGATCCATTAATGGCATACCTAACTTTAGAGTTCAAGTAATAACACCCACCACTATTTCAAGGTGAGGATGGACCATAGGTGTATGAGAACTGGATAGAGTCAGTCCCAACCATATTTTACCAACTCGAGACACCCCTAGGACATTAGGTGAAGATGAAGACATATATGATCAGAGGACCGGAAAATTTATGGTTAGATGAATACGTTCCTGCTAGTAGACATGTGGGATTGGCCTTCAAAGATTATGAGGATAGGTTCTTTTATCAATTATTTCAAGAGATGTTGGGTTGGATAGGACCCATGAGTTCATGAACCTCCATCATGGGGAAATTTATGTCATAGTATATACAGCCACTTTCACTGACCTCTCTCATTTTTTCACCTGCTATGGTTGGTGTTGACATTACTAGGGTATGCCAATTTTAGGATGGCTTACGACATTCCATCAAGGTGAATTTCATTATCTTCAGGTTGATTTCCTTTTCCAAGTAGGTCGACTAGGAACTGATAGATGAGGGTAGTTTGATGGACCCGTATTATTCGATTTGGGGGACGGAGTCATGTGATTTAAGCAGTGACACTTCAAGTAGTTAGAAGTAGGACCAGGATGAGTTTCAGGATAGTAGTTAGGTTATTGATTTAGGAAAACTAGTGAGAGGTGTGTCTTTAGTGGTGTGATCTAAACACTATAAGTTGGTACATGTCTGGACTTAGTGGGAGCAGCCTCCCAAGAAGTGATGGTCATGTGGAAAGATAGACCATTTAGAGAGATTCTACAGGAAGCCTTCTAGGACATCTAGAATCCAGGGACTGTGTCAGACTCAGGCATATGAGGTTGGATTGGGGATGGTTCCAAGATTTGGTATTCAGGATTCAATTGTACACAGAGTTCAAGAGGAGATAGTGGGACCCAGAAGTGGGGTCAATGGCCAGTAGTTGGAACTACTTAACAGGGAGGCTAGGCCTCTGGTCATCAGGATTTAGGCTAGGTGCACATATTGAAGCATCCAGGTGTAAATAAGTCTTATGAGAAAATATTATTATAGATATGTCATGATAATGAGCATGATCATGTTTATTTCATTTTATTAATTGGTCAATTTTGGTGAACATAGGTTTTATTTGGACTAACCATATGATTGTTAGTAGGTTTTCATTTACTATTGTGTGTATTATATATAGGAGGTGTGTAGTCATTGTATTTTATTATGGACATCAATGCAATGAAAGTTACATATGAGCTGTGTTGGAATCTGAGAATGGATGCGATGTGGGATTCTAAATAAGGTGCATTGGATACAAGACTTTTTTCTTCATTCATACGTATATCTGATGTAGGTTATTTTTGAATCTTGAGAGATGTGGGGCTTTATTAGTGTTGAGTATGGAACAGATACTTATGGGCATCTAATGAAATGTTGTACTTTATGAGTGTTAGATATGAAAAAAGTATGATGTGAGAATCTGATAAGGTTCAAGAGTGACGATACATTTTGAGGTGTGTTTTATTTCTAGGGAAGGTTAGTGTTCCATTAGTTTTTTTTTATTTTGGGTTGGGATGTGACTTGGTAGGTAACTCCTAAGGTGGGAATCTCCTTGAAGAAAGATGACATGTTACTTGATAACTGTTCTAGATTGGGTTGATTCAAATGAGATGGGTATGTTCGTTACCATCTTTGGTTAGATAATATAGCTCTGGGATGAGATATATTATGGTCGAGAGACTGTAAAAACATGGGTCTTTGAGCAGGTCAAAAGTACCCCAACCGGGGTGAATGTTTTGAGTTTGGTGAGCGGGCCAATATGAATTTTTGACTTTGGAACCTAATTCCAAGAGTTAGTTTGACTTAGATATGTTTTTAGAAGGTTTTTAAAGACCATAAATTACCTTGGGGATTCAATCGAGTTTCAGTGTGTAGGTCCAGGAAAGTTAAATTTTAAAATGCACTGACAGAGGCGCACTATTTGGACAAACTATGCAACCTATCCGGAGAAACTATGTGGCCCTCCATTTACACTGATCATGGTTAGAAAACCATGTAGGATGGTGTAAAACCATGAAAGACCTATGTAGTTTTTAGAAAATATGATTTGCATGGATTGGCACAATTGGAAAAAATATACGCCTTACCATGCATGGTGGGAGCCTTTGATAGGGGCTTTGACATTAGTTGTGCACAATTTGGTAAACTGTGCACCTAGCCATGTGAGGGGTGATCCCTTTAGATATTCAGTGTGCATGGTTGGAACACTGTTGGTAAAACCATGTGAGATAACCATTCGCCTCTTTTAAAAGTGGTAAATTATGGTTTTACCCTCCTTTTTTACCAATTTTATTCCTCCTTCTCCTTCATTTCTTGTGCATGGAATAAGGGGTTCTCCCAATTTTTGTCTCACCTAGTCTTTGATCCAATCCTTCTATCTAGACATTGATATTCAATTTGTTGGTGTCTATGGATTCGTCTCAGTTTTATATTCAATTTGTCATCCTCTTTTTATAATTTTTCCCTCTAGAAAGAGCATTAAATCTATGAGATCCCTTTTAATATATTTTTGGTTTTTCATATAAAACATATTTTTCATCTAATTTGGATCAAGTTAGAGGATGATATTGGATGATAGTATGCCTACGAGTATGAGGTTGGTGGTTCCTAGATTTCTCTGGGGGTTTTTAGGTGTTTTGGAGGTTCCCTCTATATGCACCATGTGAGTTGATTGAGTTAGTCCCTAATTAAAGACTATTATTTTTATTAAATTTCTCTAATGATGATATGGGATTCGTATGGGAAATTTATTGTTCCTCTATATATGTTCAAGCTGGGTGAGGGGATTTGACCAACCTGGATAGTTTAGGTTAGGGGGTTTGATTTAAATTAAATTGTATTTTTATATTGAATTTCTTTGTTCTATGGAAACTTGTAGAGCGTGGCCCAAGGATTGATGTTGTATTTAACACTTTTATTGAAGTTATGTGATCATTATTTTTATGTATTATCTATCAGAGGGTGATATGGTGATGAATATAATGATTTAGTGACATGGTCATAGGGTAATGAGGTGTTCGATGTTGTGTCTCAGGTATGTTTAGTGATTTATTCTCACAATTTTCTAGTTGATTCATCATTGGAGTCTTTTTCACATATATAAGACTTTTATCGAGGTGGTTATGACCACTCGTTTGGGTATAGGCCCTCATAGACTATAAATCATAGGAGACAGAGTTTTCCATCAGTTGTATAGGGAAGTTTCTCACTATAAAAGACCATGTGGATAGTGATGGACCATCAGTTAAAGATGATGAGACTGTTTATTTAGGGATAAGACTTTTTAAGATTCTAGAGGTCATTGGGAAAAAATATTGTGGGGGTGGATATCATTATGCCTTTGTAAAGAAGTTGTTAAAACATAATAGATTATTTATTTGAGAAAATATATTTTTGTGCCTTGGGATGTCGAACTTCAGGTCGATGGGGACTTTTGATCTCAGTCTGAGGGACTAGGTAACTATTATTTGGGCATGCATTTTTTCATGTTGATACATGATTAATGGCACAAGGTTACAATGACATTATTATAGGTGGAGTTGAGGGTTAACCTGGATTTATTTTCATTAGTGGATTCCTTAGGAGTTAATCCATGGATCTTTACCTCTACAACTATATAAATGCATACACGAGGTGTATTGCATATATATAACTAGGGGACTTGTTAAAACATACCTGTGATGAGAGAAGCATGATATCCTTTCTTTATGAATTAAAATCATGAGGGAAGTAGTTTATTATTATGATGTGCACGTATTGTTTTTATTTTTCCTTAGAAACACCAGCATTTAACATGGATGTAATAAAGAAAAATTATGGTTGTGGACTATTAAGATTTATTCTCACACCCTATATGGGACCGTTAAGATGTGTGTAAAATTTATGTATTTGTGATATATTAAGGGATCGAGCTCAAGAGATGGACCTCAGTGGTAAGGATGGATCTTTTTCATCAGGTGGATAACAATAGTCCATGGTGGTTATTACCTTAGATGGAGTTTAATTTTGAGTTTCATTTTGTTCAGAAATATTTGTATATGTATGTACTGCTGGTTGACCACGGTAAACCCTACTTGTTTATTATTATTTATAACATGTTATAGAATGTTTTGTCTACAAATGTAATTGTTCCTTTGGGTCCTATTTATTATTATCCACATACTACTACTCTATATATACTTCCAATGTGTTATGGTCTTTCTCCTATTGTTGTATATACATATACCTTGATTACTATCACCATATGAGGGTATATTATTCTCACTATCACCTCATTACACCCTTTATACTAGTCGATAGAATTTGGAGTATGAGGAGGGATTCCAAAGGCCCAATGATACTTCAGCATGAAGCATAGTTTTTAAGTGGCTTCGGGGTCAGGGCGCAACACCAAACTTTATCTTATCCCATAACTTGAACCTCAAATACCATTTTTTATGAACCCCTATATAACAAACCTACTCTTTATTTTACATTAATAAATGATTTATTCCAAAAAATTACACATAATACAACCTAAAATATTGATAATTCTTGTGTATTCTATAATTAGGTACATTACATAACAATTTAAAACAGGAAAAACATCATGTTTATTGAAAACATCCTTGATATTCTCACACTTAATACTATATGTGATAACCTAGGGACATACATAAGAAACGGGTGATCTATAAATCCTAGTAGTGTAATAATCATGGTATATGCTAAAACATGTTATTTAATATGCATATAAATGAGGAATAAAATTAATGTTAACAATAAGGCACGATATAGGATGACAATCCAAACATTGGAAATGTGGAAACAATATAAAACACTGAATCATAAACCTAGGTAAACGATAATGCGACAATACATCATGGGGATAAATTTCTCATAAATAAATTATGTTCACTCTTTGTCCCAACATGATGTCTCATTAGACTAAACATTACAAAATGAATTAGAGTGCTATATAATGTTGGGTGCACCTGTCACTTTGATTTCATGTTCATGCCTAAGTGTGCCACATATATCATATAACATGGATTCATTCATCAGAATAATATATTAAATAATAATTTAGTGTGAAATAAAAACATGTAAGTAACATTTAAAATAAGTATAAGTGTATAAATGAGAATACCATTCATAGTAAATTGTTAGGTTATTCACTACACAATTTCTTTGTCATGGAAAATCCTGGTGAAATTCCGGCAGCATAATATCATCACATAAAAAATTATAAAATGGGTTTATGAGAGAGAAAGGGGTATCTCATAATTTGAAAGTATATTAGACATTAAGGGGGATATGTAATAACATATTCTATAATAATGAAATGAAGATAAACATAAGGTAAAGAATGTACTGGAGTGAAAGGATAAAGAGATTAATCCCTTACTTGATTGTATGACTCCAAATGCATGGGAGGGGCTTCTGGAGAGCTTGGGGAACCTTGGGAGGACTATAGAGAGTGGAGGGAAGAGTATGGACATTATAAAAGAAGTTTTAGTGAATATAAATTGGTTCTTGGTTGCATTTATATAGAAAATGATGGATATTTATTTATTATTTAGGTTTTGGAATCTACATAAAAAAATAACCAAAAACACAAACCATACCAAGTTTTTTTCTCATGGTTTATACCAAATGGGATTGGTTATCATTATTTTATAAGTTAATGGGATGAAAATAAAAAAATAATTCCCTTTATTCTTTGTAGGTGAGTCACACTCATGAAGAAATGATTTTAAAACATTAAAATACATAAATGGTTTTGGAAGATTAAAAATGGCTTGGAAAATATATCAAATAAAAAAATATAATTATATTTAATATAGAAAATATATTTTGTTTTTATACCTTTTATAGTATTTATTACAATAAATTTGAGTCATTATGTTGTTATAATACACACAGTATATTTATACGGTATGAACTTTTTACCTAGAAAATTGACTGTCTCAGAAAATTAGGAAAAATTCATCATTGGATAATTTAGACATTACTATTATTATGAAAATACCATTAACTTTCTCTAAATAGTTTTCTAAATTTTTTAATTCTCACTTTTAAAATAATAATTGACATTTATGGAGAATTGTTGGGTTTTTTGACAATAAGAGTTTTCAAACCCTTATAAAAATTATATTTCACTTCATTAAGATTATATGATCATTTATATTCGATAAACGATATTTAAAAATAATATTTTATTAAAATATAATTTACTTCAACAATTCATTAATTTATCAAAACAAATTGCACAATTGAATTTGAATATAACCTAAAAAATACAATTTTTGTTTTATTGAATAAAAATAAAAAATATTTATAATGTAACAATATTAGGATGAAAATATATTAATTGTACTGTGAAAAAATGTAAATAAACATTTTAATATGGTCTTGATACATATCTATTTAATAAACTAACAAATTCTCTAAGAGTATGGTGCATATTGGTAAGACTTTTAGGGGTGTTTCAACATACATGTTTTGGGTCTTGATATCGATGAGCTTGAATTTATCTCGTAAATAGTTTTGATCATGCCTATGTTATCGGATCTCATCTTGGTATTGGGCAAGGTAAAAGCCCAGTAATTTTATCTCCCTCATAATTTCCAATAAATTGGTTTTATATGGTGTGATCCTACAAGTTGAGGTTGTTAATTCATTTGTCTGTATCGATTGGATTTTTTAAAACCCTGTATTAATACTAATCATGTGATCACTATTCAATGAAAATATTAGCAATGGTAAAGATGATTAAAGATCATTTAAATATGATAAGATATAATAAAACCAAATAAATTCATGTGTTTTCTATATCCATATCTCATAATAATACATTTAATCAAATAAAAAGGTAAATTTTATTTATAACAGTTTGTGTGTTCCAATCTTCCCCCATCAAACTTTTTCCCTCAAAATTTTCTTTTCAAGAATTAAAATAAATGAGGGAAACTATGTTTCACCACTTCCTCTAGTTCCCACATCACTTCCTCAAACTTGTGGTTTCTCCATAAAACTTTTACCATGTGCATCATCTTATTCCGTAGAACATTTTATCTATGATCCAAAATTTTCATTGACTTCTCGTCATAGGAAAGATTATTATCCAAAGGCACCACCTATAGATTGAGTACATGTGAGGTTTATGGTTGTAATTTATCTAGAAGAATACATGGAATATATCATGTACTTGAGATAGGTTAGGTGAGAGTACAAGTTGGTAGGCCACTTCTCTAATGCAATCAAGGATCTCAAAGGGGTCGATGTATATTGGACTAAACCTTCCATTATTCCCAAATATAATCACTTTATACCATGAAGATATGTGGAGGAATAACATTTCTCAAATATCAAAATCTATGTCTCATCAATGATTGCCATTATAACTCTTATGTCAACTCTGAGTAGGTTTAATGCACTGTTGAATGATCTTAAACTTCTCTACCATATCCTCGACCATTTTAGGAACTATTAATTTTCATTCCCTATATTCATCCCGATATCTAGGAATTTTCACCTCTTCCCATAAATATCTTTTAATAGATCCATTTCTATGCATAAGTGTAAACTGTTTTTGTAAGATAACTTGACCAGAGGTCGATGTTGGTCCCATCCCTCTTTTATGTCTATAGAACATACTCACAACATATCTTCATTGTATGAATATTCTAATCATATTTTCCATTAGTTTGAGGATGATAGGTCTTATAGAAGTTCATCTGAGTATTTAGATCATGTAGGTGACTTTTCCAGAACATGGAGGTGAATCTAAAATCTCGATCGGATACAATCAATATTGGTACTCTATAAAGACTCGTAACTTCTCTTATGTATATTGATGCATGTTGTTCTAGTGAGATGTCCTCTGGAATCATAATAAAGTGTTCAATCTTTGTAATATGATCTAAGACAACTCATATAGAAATGTTTTTCTCTAGATTTCATTAAAAGTATGGGGAAAATTTTCATGGTGATGTTTTCCCATTTTCAATTTGGTATAGTTAATGGTCCTATCATCCCATCATACTTTATTATTTCATCATTCACTTATTGACATACCAGGCACTTTGATGTATATTTCACAATATCATCCTTGATATTTTACCAACAATAGTTCTCTCGATGATCTCAATACATCTTAGTGCTTCTAAGATGAAAAGAGAATGTTGAGCTATGTGCGTCATCCAGGAGCTCCTTATTTATCTCATGATTTGATGATACACAAATTTGTGACCCAAATCTTACAAATCCTTATTCATTAACATTGAGCTTCAATGATTTAAATTTTCTTATAGTTTCCAGTTTATTCTGTATTCTCATATCATCTCATTGAGAATCTTTTAACCTATCCAAAATAGATGGTTGAGAAATAATTTGTGAAAGGATTGACGATGTTCCTTCCTTTATGATTCCCATTTCTAGTCTTTCTATATATAATAAGATAAAATCCCTCCCAATTCACATCATTTATAGAATTACTAAAACATTTCTACTTAAAGAAACTACCACATCATTATCATTACCATAATGGTAGTGAATTGAACATTCATAGTCCTTTATCTGCTCTAACCAAATTTAGTGGTGCATATTCATCTCTTTCTATTTGAATATATACTTGAGGATTTTTTGATATGTATATATTTTACCCTTCTCCCTAAAGAGATCAAGCCACCATATTTTCAAAGAAAAGATAAATTTATCCAAATATAGATCATGAATTGGGTAGTTATGTTCATGAACATTCATCTGTCTTAAAGGATAGGCTATGAATTTTCCTTAATTATTAACACACAACCTAATCCCTTATTCCAAGCATCATTGAACACCATAAAAGGTCTACACTTATGGTTACTGTGAGAATAGGGGCATTGATAAGCTTCTTATTTTACTCTTTGAAGCTCCATTCACATTCATAATTATAATAAAACATGACCCCCTTTGGAGTTTCATTGGTTAGAGAGTTCGAAAATCCTGACAAATTTCTCATAAATTGATGATAGTACATAGATGGTCCAAGGAAACTACAGATATCTATCACACCTATTGGCCTTTGAAATCCTTCAACTGCTTCTATATTTAAAGGATCCATAGATTTCCCATTTCTACTTATGAGATTCCCCATGAATTAGAATTCCTTCAACCAGAACTCACATTTGTTTTACTTAACCTAAATTTTTTACTTTCATAAGGTCTTTATCATAGATCTTAGATGCTTCTCATTCTCCACCTTCATTTTGGAGTAAATTAGTATACCATATATAAAGACTACCAAAACTTTTTCAAGGTAATCTCTAAAGACTCTATTAATCAATTATATGAAGGTTCCTAGAGAATTAGTGAGTTTGAAAGGAATTATTATGAACTCATAGTGATCGTACCTTATACAAAAAAAGCAGTATTGGGGATATCATCCTTATTCACTATAACATGGTAATATCCCAAGTGAATATCCAACTTGGATAAGTATTTTTCTCTATGTACCTTATCAAAAAATTCACCAATCTACAGAAGAGGATACTTATTCTTTATCATGATCTTGTTGAGCTCGATAATCAATGAAAATGTGCATTGACCCATCCATCTTCTTGAAGAGTAGGACCGATGCACCCCACCGTTAAGCACATGGGTGTATGAATCATTTTTCTAGATTCTCATGTAGTTTTTTCATCATCTCCTCAAGATATAAAACAACAATTCTAAACTGATTTTATGATAAATTTAATTCCTCAGGTATAACCTCGATTGAAAATTCAACCTCTTGGCTAGGAGGAAGACTAGGAAATTCCTAGGGAAATACGACTGCATATTCCCCCATAATAGGTATGTCTTCGAGGATAGTTATTTTCTTAGACCTAATAATTTGAGCTAGATACACCTTCTCTTAGGGATATAATATCCATTATTAAGATGTTGGTTCTAACAAAGATTCATCCTCCTCTTTCAATAGTATATAATCGAGGGTTGATTCACAATATATAGATTGATTTCCTTCTTGTGGGAATTTATGTTGGCTCTATATAGGGAAATTCAATACATGTTCATAATTTCTTCAAATTACACTAAATGGAGTATGATAAGGTCCTATGAGAATTTAAACCCACACAATTTGATAGAGGACAAGTTATTAACATGGGATTAAATAATTTCTACATTAACTGTATTCCCTGATAGTTTTACTTCAATGATTTGTGGTGGTTTTTGAATATTTATATTAAATATTTGTGATATGAAAGAATGAATAAAACCGGAATACAAAATTAAATTCTATATTATTAAATGAATAACTAGAATACCTATCACCACTTCACTATCAGGTTCCACATTAGTCTTTATGATAGAAAAATCCACCCTTATTTCTATGGAAGTTGTTAGTTGTCTGTGAAAACCAATGTCTTAATGCGTTGGTTTGAAAAGTGACCTGGTTCCTTGCAGTCGAAGCACTGAACAATTAGACGAGGGTTTACTAGAGCATTACATTCCTCTATTTCATTAGTGGGTGTCTCTTGTCAGCAATCACTGGCTAGGTTCTCGTCCTTTATACACCTAAAGAATTTCCTCATCCCCTAAAGACACTTTTTGGTGTGCTTATTTCTACACCTTTGACAAGTGGGATGTTGAAATTTCATATCACTATTAGATTAATCTATGTGATAACCAGAATTAAAATCCACTTTCTTCTTCTTATCCTCATGACACCCATTAGATTTTTCAATCTCTATTTCAAATTTGAGGGAACATCAGGACATTTCCACAGAGAAATCAGAGTCATGTATTTCTAGGTCTTTTTTAATACTACTTGTTACCCCACCAAATCACTGTTCAACATTGAATTCAGGGATTACGACAGTGTCAGAGGCATATTGTACAAGTCTTGTGAATTTTTTCTCATAAACCCTGATATATGCTTTGTGTTTTTTCTTGAGGGAAATAAAATCCCTTTCCATTTTAGGTTGGAGGGTATGAGGAAAATATTTATCAAGAAATATTTTCTGGAATTCCTTCCAACCCATTGCTTTGATCTCTTCCTCAGGATTCATATTCTTGATCAATGACCACCACTGATCATATTCTCCCTCTGTGTGACAACATATCGTGAAAACTTATCTTTTCTAGAACATTTAAGGATGGATAAGATCTTCTCAATAGAGTTGATCCATTTCTCTATGATTAAGATATCTGATGACCCATTTAAAGTTATATGCCTTTCTTGTATAATGGACTCAATTGTAGCTTGTTATTTATTAAGGGGATTTGGGTGCTCCTCCTGATCTAGTTTTCTACTCAAAAACTAGGTCATCTGAGGGAGTATGATCACAAAGTTTTCAATTTCTTATCCCATTGGTTGGTAATTTTTTGGGGAAGTCATCACATTTCCCATCACATATAATGGTTTCCCTGATTCCTCCTATTTTTGATCATTATATATAATAAATTGAAAAATAGGGTTGGTTATTTTTAAACTATTGGACACATATAGGGGAATACGTTTACGTTATAAAAATAATTTATAAATTACATGTATTTTTACAACTTATGAATTTCAAGGCTTCAATCTATGTTATCCGTGAACTATTTCCTAAAAAATAATCTTTTGGGAATTTTTGTTTCTTTAATAATGGTTTATACATGGATTATGAAATAAGGAAATTATATACCCTTCGAGTGTCAAACAAGGTGTGCAGTAAAGCTTGTTTTCATGTACCAAGTCGCCCCAAGTCAGGCCCAACACACCTTGTCAAAGTTCCTACCCCTAGTTATATCTTTTCCAGTACCACGTCCACTAATAATATCCAAAAATTAATTTATTTTCTTAATAAACAACATAATATATAATTACCAAAAAATTTGTGTTCTTTTTTATACATATAATTATCTCAATGCATTTCTCTAGAGCTTTATAATCCTAATCCCAAAAATAACTAAACTTTTCCTATACCAACTATAACAACCTTTCTCTTTATATCACATTAATACATGATTTATTGCATAAAATTACACTTAATACAACCTAGTATATTGAGAAGTCTTATTTCTATAGAAATTTGGTACATTACATAACAATTTAATATAGGAAAAAACATCATCTTTATTTAAAACTTCTTTAACATTCCCACACTTAAAACATCATGGGATAACTTGGTGACATACATAAGAAAATAGTAAACTATAAAGACCAATAATAGAATAATCATGGAATATGGTAATATATATTCAAAAATATTCATTTTAATGGGGAATAAAAGGAACATGAATAATATGGCATGATATTTTATCATAATCTTAACTTGGTAAATGTGTTCACAACTTAAAACATTACATCATAAACATAGGTCAAGGATAAAATTCCAAGAAACCATGGTGGAAAAAAGACCAATAATAGAGGTAGGTTCACACCATTTCCCAAATTGACAACCCTTGATACTAAACATTACCCAAAGAATTGGAGCGATATATAATTTTGGGTGCACGTGTCACTTTCATTTCATTCTCATTCATAAGTGTGCGACATGTGTCATAAAACATGGATTCATTCATCATAATAATTCATTCCCCAATAAAAATGTGTTGAATACACACATCTAAGTCTGAATTCAAAAAAATATAAGTTTATAGTGGTCAATACCCAATATATAAAATAGTTGTGGTATTCACTATTCAATTTTTTGGCGTGGAAAATCACGGGGAAATTTTGGTATCATAACGGTGTTACTTAAAAATATATAAAATGGTTTGATGAGAGATAAAGAGGTATCTCATAATTTTTAAATAAATTAGACACTTAGGGTATAAGTAATAACATATCCCATTATAATAAAATTATGATAAAAGATATAACGTAAAGAATATACTTGAATAAATAGGAGAAAAGAAAAGATCCCTTACTAGAGTGTGTCAATCCAAATTCTTGGGAGGGGATTATTAAGAGCTTGGGGGAACCTTGGGAGGACTCTAGAAAGTATAGGGAAGAGTATATATGTTCTCAAAATATTTTTTAGAGATAAAAATGGTATATGGGGTGGGTTTATTTATTAAATTATGGGGATTACTTTATTATTTTTGTTTTGGACTCTACATAATAAAATAACCAAAACCACAAACAATCACATGGTTTTTTTCCCATGCTTTTCTAAATGGTAACAATTCTCAATATTTTATAAGTTCAGGGTCAGAAAATAATAAAATAATTATCTTTCCTACGTGGTGGTGAGACACACTCTTAAAGTAATGATTTTAAAAACATAAAATATATTAATGCCCTTGGAGGATTCAAAATGGCTTTATAAATTAATCAAATAAACATAAAATATTATTATTTAAAATAGAAAACATATATTTGGTCACGGAAATATTTTATACTATTTATTACATCACTTTTGGTCATTATTATTTCATAATACACAACATATATTTATTTGAAATTTAATTTTTACCCAAAAAATCGATTGTATCAGAAAATTATGAAAATTCACCATTGGATAATGTAGACATTATGATTTCAAAAATAATATTAATTTTATATAAATAATTTTATAAATATATTCATTTTCATTTTTAGTATAATAATCTACATTTATTGAAAAATATAGGGTTTATTTACCATAATGGTTTTAAAATCCTTATAAAAATTACATTTGACTTCATAAAAATTAAATGATCAATTAAATTTGATAAAAATTATTTAATAATAATATTTTTCTAAAATATTATTTACTTCAAAAATCTATTAATTCATCAAAATAAATTCCATAATTCAATTTTAATATTTCTTGAAAAATATAATTTTTTTATTGAATAAAAATCAGAATCATTTATAAAGTAACAATAATAGGACGAAAATATATTCATTAGCCTATAAAATAATGTAAATAAACATTTTACTTGGGTTTTGATACCTATTCTTTTAATACACTATAAAATTCCCTAAGAGTAAGGTGCAGGATGGTGATACTTTCTTGGGGTGGTTCAGCATTTATGGTTTGGGCCATAATATAGATGATCTTGAACTTCTATAGCAAATAGTTTCCCTTGTGCTTAATTTGTTGGATCTCATCTTGGTATTAGGCATGGGAAACCCCAGTGATGATATCTTCCTCAGAAGCTCTAATAGATGGGATTCATTGGGTATGATCCTACTAGTTGTGGTCGACACTTGTTTTTTCAATGTCTATTGGATTTGTTAAAATCCTATATTTAGATTATTCATGTGATCAATTTTCAATGACTATATTATCAATGGTAAATATTATTAATGATCATTTAAATATGATAAGATATAATAAAACCAAATAAGTTTATGTGCTTTTTTATATCCATATTACATAATAAAACATTAATCAAATCAAAAGTGGAATTTTATTTATAACGGTTTTGGTTATTACACCCACCCCCAAAATAGCACCCCTCTTAAGCCAACAATGAGAGAAGGGGGATTGTGACTACCTGAGTCCCACACCCAGTTGGGTTAGGTTGATGACTAGTACCAAGGTTATAATAAACAACATATGGGAGGAATTACCCTGTATGAGAACTTGCAAAAGAAAGACATAAGATGGATACACCAATCAACAACTGATTTTATATATAAAAATGAATCCCATGTTTATAAATTAAATGACATAAAATACTATAATAAGGGAAAGAATGATTACAAGTAATAAAAAGTTAAATAAGGTAGTGACCACGAAGGAAAATAACCTCCTACAAAACCATGAGCTAGTAACATCTAACTTGATCTCTAACAAAATTCAGAAGACCTAAATATGTTTATATATACATAGGTTGATCATAATGGTATACTTAGTAGGATATTATCCACAGCCTCTAATAGAAAAGATAATGAAAGCATGCTATGGAATAGTGTGAAAAATTGAAACTAACTCATCACCTAAATAGTTATACTATCTTCCTATCCTAACCATATATAAATCTCACCAGGTATTTCATACAAAAGAACTGATAATATAATAATGAATCATAAAGGGTACCTCATTCCAAATTTTCCTCTATTTTGCTACTCTTCTCCAACATCGCACATCCTAAGCCATCACTCTCCAAAATCATCTAGCCTGAAGACACCTAGGTAAGTCCTCTCAACATGCACCTCATGTATTACATCAACACATCATCCCATATCACAACTCCATATTGTAAAAAATTAGTTTCTAAGAGCCACCATGGCCCGTATGATGTGGATCATACATCAGGTATTATAACTCAATCCCTCACAGCCCATACACTGAGTAAAGTACCTCAATCCATTACAACTAATACATTCCATACCTATAATAATCCTTGGAATACTATACCATAGATAAACATGTGTGAAAAAACCACAAGCCACCACATCTATCTACACACATATATGGGTAAACTAACTATTCTGCATGAAATAATAAGTAACTACCCGGACAAGAGAGCCAGCCATAGGGGGTAATCAGTCATCCATCCTCTAAATTTGATGTTGGGGAAGACACCCTCCTAGAGTCAACTGTGTTTCAGTCCCCCTAGCCGAAATAGGTTTGAAATCATATGAAATAACAGAATATACAATATATAATATAGCTCATAACCACAATATAAGAATAAATTAGTCCAAAGAATAACTATAGATATCATTTCATAGAAACCCAACTACCAAGGATAGGTACTAGATATCCTTTAAGATCAAAAAAATTTAAAGAGCTAAATTAAACACTTATTTTATTTTTTATCATTTACATTCATTAATTTAATTTTTATCCATTAAATTAACTATTAACATTATTCCAAAGTACATTACATTAATCATCATAGAAAATTTCATTCCCTCTTGGAATCATCCAAACCGAGTCCATTGTTTCTCAAGTTTAACGGCTTTTTAGAATTTTCATTCCATCAACACCAACTCAATGGGATAAGAATTATTTATTCATTATTAGAACCATTATATAATCCAGTTACTCATGGATAATCATCCTAAGTTACCTCTAAGAGATAACATGAAACCATGCACATCCAGCTACCAAAACTAGTGGGTAAAGGAATATAGATAAAAACAATAAACTCAACTATTATCCCTTAAATAGGTTCATTTCAAGAAAGATTCCTTCTTTATCACTTCAACAGGTAATCCCATATTCAACCTATTTCATCATCTTTGGTTTCATTCCCAATAACCACATGCATATCTAGATGCATCTCTCCATTATAGGCATCAACTTCTACCAAATAATTTGGGCCTCCCAACCCACATCACATCAGCCATCATAATCCCAGGATGATATCATATCTCGCCCTCCCCACCCCATAACACACTGTATAGATAAGCTCGCATATGGAGCACATCTCAAAAGTAATATAGAAAAAACAAGAACAAATGGTAGGGTAAACTAGCCTTAGAATAAGGCATGCATACTTCACACAAAGATGAACTCTCAAAGATCCAAACTCAATGAACATTAAAATCTCAAGAAGAGTGAAGGATCAGTCCTTAATAATTATATTTATCAAACCATTAGTTTTTAGTCCATATTGAATTAATAGATTCATTATTCATGGCGCCTGCGGGGGCTGGGTTAGTTGGTTCAAGGCGGTGGCGACCCGTCGCTGAGGTTCTGGGTTCGAGTCCTCACAAAGGCAACGTGCACCATTTGTCAGCGAACCTCTCGTCCCCTCGACTCCGTGGGAACTAGCCCAAGCCCAAGGGTTGGCCACCTTGGGCCTAGCTGGGGGCGTGCGGCGCGCAGGTGGGCAGGCCAGCCCTATACCTCGTTACCCATAAAACACGTTTGCCCGCGGGGGCTGGGTGAGTTGGTTCAAGGCGGTGGCGACCCGTCGCTGAGGTTCCGGGTTCAAGTCCTCACAAAGGGAACGCGCACCATTTGTCTGTGAACCTCTCATCCCCTCGACTCCGTGGGAACTGGCCCAAGCCCAAGGGTTGGCCACCTTGGGCCTAGCTGGGGGCGTGCGGCGCGCAGGTGGGCAGGCCAGCCCTATACCTCGTTACCCATACAACATGTTTTGATGGGCCCGTAAGGGGAACAGTGGGTTAGGGCGCTCTCCTCATCGCCGCCTCCTTACCTAGGGTTTTCGCGGTGGCCTTCCTCTGCTCGGCGTGTCCTGACGGTTCCTTTGTTCGAGCGGCTTCGGTCATCTCTCTCGGCGGTTGATGTTTTGTTGCGTCTCTCGAGGTCGAAAAGGATGGCGGTGATGGGATCTGAGTTGCGGGTTCCCTCTTGCTTGCAGTGGTTACGTTTCTTCGCGCTTGCGGTTACATTTCTTCGTGCTTGGTGATCTTAATCCCTTGAGGAGATGTTGGTGTGTTGATTCTGTATGCTAGAGATTTCTACAGCAATGGGTTGGAAGGTGTGATTCTTGATTTTTGTAAGTGTGTTTTTGATTTTGTGCTTGGGTCTTCTTCCCGGTGGTTTCTGGCATGGGATGGCTTCGCTTCCCAGTGATTGGCCTCGCCTCGACTCCAGTGGTGATGTTCGACGGCGTTACTGGTCAGACCTACGGATGTAAGACCGATTTCTCCGGCATACTCTTCGGAGCGTTCTGGGCCTTTCTCGGTAGCACGTCGGTGTCCTGCGGTGGAGACGGTGGTTATTTGTTTCTCTGCTGGAATGTTTTTTGGTTTGCTGGATGTTTTTCTTCTTTGGATACGTTGTGGAACGCCGGATCATTCAGGAGTGTTTGTTTCGCGGTTTCTGTGACGACGGTGGCTGGACGATGATGGCTAACCTATTATGAATGGTGGTGTGGTGTTCTTGCCAGCGGCCGACGACGTCTCCTGACGGTCTCGCCGACGTACGGTGTGAGGTTTACGAGGTTCGATGTTCATGATGATGTTCGACCTGTAGTGACAGTGATGGCAATGTGGGTTGATGGGATCAAGTTTCGAGGGTGGCACGCGGCTTTTGAGGGAAATGTTTGGTTGTTTTGAAATTTGAATTTGGATTTTGGGGCTGTGTGTATGGGTACCGGGAACCCTGAAACCGGCTATGGAAAATTGAAAAAAAAAATGTTTCGGATCATTATTCATGGCTTCTAACTATTGGTATCCTAAGAGACCAAGCTATAAAAATCTATCAAAATTTTACCATTCTATAATAATTAGAAACTAGTTTAAAATAACTATGGGAATGATCATTCTCAATAAACATTACTTTTATTTTAACATTATCAATAAGAATTATCATGTTTCCGATTCTTTAAAAATTAAATTATAATCGAAGAACACATTTAATTAATCATGTCCATTGCTAAAATTTTATTACCATAAAATTATAAGAAACATAGAATTCAAACATGACTCTTCTTTAATTATGGTCCAATTAATCATTTCATTCTTCATTTACATTCGTAATCAATTTATATTCTAAATAACTTGATAATACATAACATAACAAGACATGCTAATGATAATAACATAGATAACACACTATCTACCAAATCACAATGCAAATAATTATCATAGTATAAAGTAACAACATATGATCTCTACATCCAATTATTCATTAACCTAGTTCAATAATTACTAAGTTAATTCCATTTCAATCAAAAGGGATAAATTATGCTAACTTTATTATTTCATATAAGTAAATAGGAGAACCACCAAATCCCAAACCTTGAAGGTGTTAACATTCTTCACATGAGAATGGACCAACATCATAGATCCCATTCACCCCTCTCACAAGAGCTACATCCATCAATGGATGTCATTCCCTAACCGTACCAACAAACAACCAAAAAAAACTATTAAAACAACTAATAAAAACTTCCATCACATAGAATGAAGAAGTGGGAGGATCTAGATCAAAGAACTATTATAGAAGAGGTAAAACACACCCTAGATCATCACATATCAAATAAAATATAATGGTATTAATCCCAATCAAAGAGATTCCCAAATTTTTGGAAAGATTACCTTGAATAACCTAGAAATCGGTAGAGAGGTTTTGGTTTTGAGAAAACCTTAGGCATTTTAGCATATAAAGGCGCATTGTAAAACAAATTTTCATGTCCTCAAACCATTTCATGTAAAGAAATTATTGATTATTTAGTTCATCCTAAAAAACACATCACATTGGACTATATAATTATTATTTATTTGACATTATGAATTATCCCATAAACCAACCTTACAAAATCTATGAACCACATGTTCATGAAACAAAACCCTTATACGTCATGAATTATCATTATCTTCATATTTAAGCATCCAAAAACCTACAAGATTTCTCTAAGCCTACTCCAATCAAAATTCCCTCTGGAAACATGAACACACTCAAACTATACTTATCTATTCCATTATAACTACTAATTACTTCCAATTTAATGGAAAGGTTATATCAGTCACATTTAAATAATAATAATTCATTGTTCATTTAAGATTTGTGTTCTTTTATACTGTCTACCATCAAACATAGTCTTTCTTTTTAAAATATCGTGATATTATATGATTAGTATGAATAAAATTGTTGTTGAGTCTCTCCCTAACCATAAAATATAAATACACCTTTCCAATAGGAATCATGATGCAAACAATGAATGTTATTCCCATTAAATTTTCATTTTGTCATCACACTAATAGGATATCATAAGTTGGTTAGGAATACCAAATTTAACTTTCTTTCCTCTCAAATGGTTGTGTTATTTGTGTAAATAAAACCAATTCATGCCGAAAATAACATTAAATTCAACTAGCGGAAGAATTTTGTGATTTTTAGGAAACACATACCCAAAAACTCCAAATAAAGAATAATCATACATTTAGGTTATGATCATCATACCATTAGGGGTTTTTACTACTAACTCAAAATCTTGATTTTTAGGTTGTACTATGATAACCATATAAAATTACATAAATATAATAGAATGGGTAGGTTTAGAATCAAATAATACATTTTTATTTCCATAATAGATGGTAAGTGTACCCTTCACCACATTATTATCGTACCGCTCATCAAAAATTATGATTTCATGATATTTACCTTTAGAATCTTAGCTTAAGAGGTTGTTAGTTTAGGTCATCATCATTAAAATTAATATTTTCTCACTAGTTATCATAATTCCTATACTCTTTTAATTTAAAACACTCGAGTGTTGGTGATTCATTCTGTAGAGCTTTCTCTATATTCAAATCATTAGCTAAATTCTTACCATCACTTTGGTATTCTATTTCCAGATAACCTTACATTACACACATAAATAAATTACCAGTTCCATTAAGACAATTTCTCCAATGGTTTCTTCCACACTTTCAGCATAAAAGAAATTTCATCTTCTCCTCTATATGTTTTCTAGAATTTCCATTGAATTAAAATTTTCATTTTCTATAAAAACAATGACATTTATGGGTAACTCCAATATCCATATCCACCTTGAAAGCACATAAAAATATCAAGTCATATCTATTTATGTTCTTTAGGGATAAAACCCTTCATAGACTTGGTTTTTATCCACTAAAGAATAAATAAACATTAAAATCATGTTGGATGATAATTCCAGAAGCATACCTGGAAATTCTTGTGTAGTATACATCATATGTAAAAATAGATACATCATCCTTCTAATTTATCTCAAGAAATTATTTCTCAATTTTCATATGAAGAGTAAAAATGGAAGTACTTATTGAAAAACAATCTTTTAAAACAATCACACTCTATAGATTCAATTCCTTCTTGTAATCTTCTGTTATTGAAAAGAGTCTACCATTGATCTAATTCACCTTAAAAATGATAAATATCCAGAATACATCTCTCATGTTCCAAAAACTAATTAATATAATATATATTTTCTAGGTTACTGGTTCATTTCTTAGAAAATAGTGGATCCGTGGACCAATTGAAAGAAGATGGAAATTGCATCATAAAGGATGCTATAGAATGTCGTACCATCTTGTTCTCATTTATATTCTCTTCATGATTCATATCTTGAGAAATTTTAATGAGTATAGAAATAATATTATTCATTATATCTTCCATATCATTCATTTTCTCATGAGGATAATCATTACATAGTCCATATCATTCAGCATTAACATGATTCCTTCATGTTCCATCCATTGAGTAAAACCAAAAGAAAAGTGTGAGAAACAATAAAAAATAGTACAAAACCACATAATAATAATAATAAATTATTGGATATCTAAATCATTACACCTTCTTAAATAATACCTTAGGTATAACCTAGGTCATTCATGGTCATTTCCAAAAATTTAGGATTGTATCCTATACATATATATGTACCTTGGGTTCTTACTATAGTTTTCACATATTGGATTACAAAGGTTAACTTTACCTTCCTCTGATACCGTCAATAGTGACCCATATTTTTCATAATTATATATTACATCTTAATAATTAAATATTCATTAAATAAAATTTTGATCGATACCAAAATTGTCTTGGTTGAGTGTATTTGGTAACTTCAAACCAGATACAATTGGTTCGTAAAATATCTATAGAATATCCCACTTATTTCTTCAATAGTGTCACCCTTATTAGACGTATCATACTTAATAACATTATTCATAACCTGTGAAAGGACACATAAGAAAAGGGTGATCTCGCAGATCATTATGGATAAATAAGGGATATATCAATGATCAAATAATCATAACACTATAATAAGGGTATAAGAATATGACCATAATATTTGAAAACCATACATTTCACATAAAAGATCATAATATTAATTCATTGAATAAATCTTGGAAGTTCATAAGATATTAATAATAAGTGAATCAAGGAACATGAACCATGAAACATATACATAGGAATGAGAGATTTCTTTTTACAATACATGTAATAAAAGAAAATACTTTCCTTAATAGTCAAGGATCATTTCCAAATCTATTATAGTGGAATGGTTTTACTCCCCTGAAAATTTTAGTAGTCATGGTTCACTCACAAGACTATCATAGTAGACAATTTCTTTTAATAAATTGGGTTCACTCCCCATTCCTGTCTTTTTGATCTCATTATATATCAAATTTTAAAAATTTATTAGAAGAATATATAGGTACTTCCCATCACATTATAAATATTGTACATATTTATTCCATAAGATCAAAAACCATTAATCATATCAAAACACATAAAAACAAATGGGTTTCATTAAAATTCCATCATAGAATAACCATAGAAAAGGAACTGGTTTCATAAATTAAATCTCATCAAAAACATTAACCCTAAAAATAAATAATGAGAATGGTATCCATGGAATATATTCCCATTAAATCATAGGGAATATTGAAGGTTGTGTTCTATGATGAATATAAATTCCATTAAAACAAAAATAAATATTCTTGAGGAAAATAACCTTCCCATTTTCAATTCACTCATTAAAAAATCTACACAAATATAATGGAAAAATTGCTTTAAGAAATAATGTAAAATTTTAAAGTATGCTTACAATAAAAAAATATTCTCTTCATGAGGAAAAAAATTTAATGTTGTATAGGTTAAGAAAATATTCCTTCCATATATTTTTTAGAAAAGTCACAAAGTAGCTTAATTGGAAAAATAAAAAAATATTCATTTCAACCCCTTTTGTAAAATGTAAAAACTGGATATGGAATAATAATGTTTTTTAACCGAAGAGAGAAATAAAGTTGATTTTTATTAAAAATATATATTTTTGGTATCCTGATTGTAAAGGTGAGGAAAAATAAAGTAAAAAATGTATCTTAAAGAAATATTTAGAGGATAATAAATTTAATAATTATATATAGAGTTTTATCATAAAATTTCATCATCAAAACTCAATCTAAAGGGTCACAATAAATAATGATATTATACCTTGATTTTTCCTCACTTCAAAGGCATTATAACATCATGTACAATAACTTTTAATTTCATATAACTCTATTATTGGTTCTTTTTTATACATATAATATCATATAATATCACTTTATAACAATTCAACACCACCTTTTATCAATTGTTCCTTATTAAAATCATCATTCCCTAGACTTAACTATTTCGTGTATAATGAGTATTTATGGTCAGTAGTTTTAGACCTTGTAAATTTATCTTGGTACCATAATCTCCAGAATATTAAACATGATATAAATATCTCATATATTAAATAAATACTTATTTTAAATAATCTATTAAAATTAGAGCTATAAAAATTTATTACACCATTCATGGATTTGGTAGGTAATGTGTACGCATGAACGTTGTTTTTATTTTCAATGGATAGAATGAAATAAAGATTAATATTAATTAAACATTAAATAATAATTATAATATCATATATATCAAATTTATTTATAAAATTCATATTCAGTTCCATCCACATAAATTATAAATAATAAATGAATCACATCTCTTTATGAAGGCGGTACTCCACACATTCGCACGAACAATGTTATCATCTAACAAATAATTGGATGTTAATTTAGTAGATGTGATATTATAATTTAAGAAGTATTATTATTTCATAAATATAATATTAAAACATTAAAATGAACATAAAACTCATCCACAAAATAGGGGGATGAAAAATGAATTTTATCTCTATACAGAGACGGTAATCTATTTGTACACCCATGCGATACTTTCACTTATCATTTGATGGGAAAACAGATTTATAATTTTTTTTAATAATCATAATAAAATTTCAGAATATTATAGATATTAAGGTTATTATTTTATAATGAATATCAAAAATTTAGAGGAGTTAAAGGAGAGTATAAATAAAGTGATCGGGTAAGGCGATTGCATCTTCTTAGGAATGACTTCAATAGATCTCATATAAAGGGATCAAGGGTTTGTATTTAAAGAAGACCAGATCCTTTATAATGTGGATATATAATTTTAAAAGAATAATTCTAATTTTATGGTATATATATAGTGCTAAATGTGGTTTAAATAACTCAGGGATGAGGTTCTCTTTTATAGTAGAGGTTAGGGGTACTTTTGGGATTTCTCTAAAGATTAAAATTTAAAAAAATCGTTATCAAGAGAAATTCCCCAAAATAGATAGTTATAAAATATTTGGTATGGTAGTGTTTTGATACCCTAAACCAATTTATTTTATACGAGTTTTGGTTTTATTTTAAACCTTATCATTTTGATTAACCTTTAGTAAACCAATTTTAATTTTAACTATGATAACAAATATTTTCAATATTAAAGCTTGTTATTTTAACTTATTAGGTGAAACTTAGAACATAAATAAAAATTTACTATATTTTAGACCATATCATATCTAACTTTTCTAATTGAAATGTTTTTTTGTTTTTTTAATAATTCGATAAAATATGTTTTTGTTAAAATATCATTATTGTCAATTTAGACACTATTCATTTTATTTGACTTAAAGGACATGAATTCTAAATTGTAATTTGAATATAATATTTTCAAAAAATATTAATGTGTCATAATAATATATAAAATTCATGTAACACTATAAAATAAAAAAATTATATCACATTTAATATTTTCAAAATCATTTATTTTAATTTTTTATTAATTGAATAAATATTTTTTTGGTGCTGTGTAATCTTTTATGGTAATCATATAATACCTAAAAATAATAAATAATTTAACATAATTAATTTAATTTCATTATTCAAAAAAAATATTAATATTCATTCATAACAATTTTTACCCTTATTTTAACACAGAATGAATATTTCAAACAAAGAGAATAAAATTTTTAATCTTTCTTTGAATTAAATAACATATAAATAATTTTCTTGGAAAATTTTACATTAAACTTATAAATTATTATCCTAAGTTCATAAAGGTATAATTTCATTCATCCAATAATAATTAAAATGAAAAATTATGGCATTTTCACTTATTTTTAATCTTGATTAACCTGATTTACCCTTTAGCGAGGTGATTGATTTGACCACGATTAATATTAATATTGGTAAAAAATAAAAGGGGAATATTTAAAAAAATCATAAATTATGATTATAAATATGTAATACATTTTATCTAATTAAATACCTATAAATTTTATAAATTGATTTAAAATTTACTGTGCAAAATGTGACAAAACATCTCCTTAGAAATAATATATTTTTAAGTATAAAACTTGATGTATTAATATCTAATTCTTAGGAAAATATTTGTATAATGAGTAAAATAATTTATCATATAAATAATATGTATATATATTTATGTAAAACGATTCACTTCTAGTGATTAATTTAATTTAATTATATAGAAATACATTTTGTGCATAAAAACAACTTTTCAGAAAAATATTACTTTTATTTTCAAATATTTCTTTTGCTTCCAATTTTGACATTGTTATAACTAATTAATTAATTTTATAAATATATAGACTGTATATTTTTTTCATTTACTTATTACGGTTCATAACTTCCAATCCAATATCTAGTCAATAAAATATACACAATATTCTAATAATGTTATGTTGTTCGTCTAAACTCGTTGTTGCATGTAATATAAGATATCGAAGAAATAAATTTATTTAATGAGAAATATTTCATAATAATATTATGGTGTTACACATTTATCACTGTAATCTTAGGAAAAGAGATATTTTTAGATACACGTGAACTCATCTTTATCTTCCCATATTTCTCATAGTTTTTTTTAATTTTTTTTAAAATAGTGAGACATAGGAAGGTTTCCCAGCCCATATCCCTGAAGAATTTATTCAAAAATTAAATACTTACAAAGTAGTCTCGATGTGCAGTGAAGCTACACCAACAAGGAAAGGAACCAGATACATGGGGATATGAAAAAAATTTAAAATAGGTACCGATTCAAAAATGAGGAACTGTAGATCTTCAAGCTTGTTCACAATTCATCCTTCTCCATTCCACCTCAATCATATAGGGAAGTAGAATCTAAGCATCTCAACCAAGCAGTGAAGCCCCAAACTTCTTGGTTGTTGAACATTCTAGCCAAATAAAACCATCAAATCCAGAAACTGAAGGAGATGACCATAGAAATAGAACAAACTCAAAACTGAATTAATGAGGCAGATCCAAATCAGCCTTAATCAGACAGAGCGGATGAGAGGACAGTCTAAAAAAAAAGCAAAATACAACATCTCAAATGCAGAACCAGCCCGGGTAAGCATGCACATCCAGGATTGTAGCAACAACCAGGAGTGTGCTTCACCATAGGAGATAGAGGCATCAACCAAAAACAAGCTAGAGAAAACAACAAACGATGTAATCAGAAAGTCTCATAGCAGAAAAGAAGATTCAACAGCTTTCAAAACTTGCAGGAAAGTGAAAATATGCACTCCGAAAAAATAAAAAGTCATCTCCAGATTATAAGTCTCAACCAAAACAGAGGAGCAAGGAGAGGCCAATAACCATAAAATCATGAGACAAACCACTCCAGCAATCAAAATAGCGAAACAATAGATTAACCCGAAAATAAAACAGCACCTCAAGAGAACTGAAACCGAAAAGAGTAAAATCTTCCAGAATTAGGATGATTTGATACTCATCTTTGATTTTTCCTCAGTGATGGATCTCTTTATACTAAGGTATTCACCAGCTGAAATCTTCTTTTCTTGAAATTCTTGATGGGAAATTTCTTGTTGCCTATCCATATATTGAGTCCACACTTGTATATCTTGAATATCAAAATCCCGCGAAAAGTAGTACAATAGAGTTCTAGAAGCAGCAACCTGGGTATTTTCTTGAGTTTCCTCTACAGGTTTAGGTTTGGAAGAATCAACAAAAGGTTTTTCCTGAGGGACTTCAATAGGTTTAGACTCGGAAGCATTCACTGATCTGGTCACAATTGTGCGTTCTGTGTTCAAGTAATCCTTAAGACTTCTAGATTTTCTTGATTGTGGGGTGATGAACCCATCCTCATCAACCAGGGGTTTCTTACCTTTTTTGCCATAGCATTTATAAATGTTTATTCAATCTTTCCTGGTTTATCATTATAACAAGAGGGCTCAAGATCTCATTCATCTTCATTCTTTTATAGAGCTTGTGTGTTATCTTGATTCGAGACAAGTCCTTCATTATTACTTGAGGTAGGGAAATCATCACACCCATTTTCAATGACCACCTTAACAGGTTCCTGTAAAGTAGCCTGATTAGGATCAGTAGTCAGGGCTGAATCCTCTGAGACAGCCGTGACAAAAGCCTCAACTTGATTCTCATCAATGTGATTTTCCTTCAAGCTATTTCCAGACACCAAGTTAAAGGTTAAAGAATCAACAGAATCAACAATTACATCCTTAGCAGCATTCTTGACAGAAACGGTTTGATTGTTTTGCAAACTTGGTTTTTGTTTTTCAACCCATGTTGGATTAGAATGTATTTGAGTGACAACTTTCCCACAGTCTTTATAAGATTGACCTGCTTTGAATCATTTTTTACAAAAAGGTGGATGGTTCTCAAAAACCATATCCTAGACAAAGCCGCTCTCACCATTTTGGATTCAGAAACAAGAGGGAAGATCTTTGGATAGGTCAATTTCAGTGCAGACTCTAGCAACTGAAGGCCTAGTGAGATTCAAAGTGGCATAATCTAATTTAATGGGAGTTTCGAATAGCATGGAAATTGAAAATAGGGCCCTCTTTTTAAACAGATGAATCGGTAAATTAGGAAAAGCTAACCATATGGGAGAAATGGGGGACTCAAAGGCCGAAACAAAATCCAGAGACCATTTATGAACTTTCATAGTTTCCCTCCCAAAAGACCACAAGCCACACATCCAAAAACGGTAAAAATCAGAGTCCGAAGAAAATCTAAACAACACATTCCAAGAGTTTAAGAAGCCAATGCTAAAATTAACAAAACCAATCCTTTCAAACATCTTGTGCAAGAACCGAAGCGAGGGACGATGCTTTGAAAATTCCCTGACCAAGGCAAAATGAAGATCAGAGGCAAGAGAACTTACCTCAGCTTTTGAGAAGGAAATAGCAGATAAACCTCAATGCTTGAAAACCTTTGGCGTGATAATATCCTCCTTCTTCAGAGAAGAACTCGAATTTTCACCTTCAAGCACTTCGGCAAAGGTTTGTTCATCCTTCTTCCATCCTAAATTAGGATTTTTTTCTTGTATGTCGCTGCCCGACAGGGCCCCTGCTTCGGCCATCTCCGCAAACTATGGTTCAAATTAGCTCTCCATATTTCTCATTGTTACCGAGTCTTCACTTCTTCTTTTGTTTCTTAGAAAGCCAAGTAGTTGTCAAGGCCTAGTTATCTTTTACTTAATAACAATAGGTTATAGTGACTCCTCTTGATTCTTCTTTTTCCTTGAGAGCCTTTTTATTTCTCATCGTTATTTTAACTTCTTCAAGATTCTAACATGCTCCCAACTCTATCAGCTCATGTTCTCCTTGAATCAATGATTACTTCTTCCTCTTTCTACTTTCTTCTCAATAATCATACCATCTTCTCTCATTCATGGGAGGATTTATTAATTTCATCATTTATTTTTAATAATTTTAAATGGGATAAAAATGTAAAAAAGTAAATACTAATGAAAAATAGATATTATTATATAGCCATTTTTAGATTCCCATGATTTCTCTCATTCCACCTTTCCAGCTCAAAGATTATTCTAAAATAACATTAATTAATGAAACTCATGTGGGTGAATAAATTTATTTATTTTATTATTTAGAATGCTTAGCTTAATATTATTCTTCCAGTCAAAATATATCAAAATAATCTGTACTTAATTTTCTACACCTGTATAAAAATATATTTCACATCAACTTGAATCATAGAACTCAGCTTGTGACATGAACCAACAGATTTTGGTGTGGAAACTTCTTCTTGGGGTGAAAAACATCGAAAAACTCAACTTTATCTTTATCTTCATTCTTATCAAATAGATTGTTTAGTAAATAATAGAGTCTTTGAGAAAAATTTCAAGCTTCGATGGAAATTCATCTATATTATTCTACAAAATAAAATAAAATCAATTTAGCACATTGAAATGTTCTTAAATTTCATCACGTTTTTATATTCTTCTCCCTGTATAATGATGATTAGAAACTTAGGCTAGATTCATAGTTATTTCATGAATAATTTTTTCTGAAATAATATTGAACAGGTCTTGCATCATCCTATTTAATTCTTAAAAAAATAAGAATTCTGTAAATATCATATTTTATACTGCAGTAACTCGAAATTTTCTAAATTCAAATATCATACAATACTCAAAAATTTATAAATGTATTAGAAATATCATATAGGCATATAAATATCTTATACAACTCATTTAAAAGAATTCTAAAACTCACATATCATGTGATCCAAATAAAATATCATATGGCCTATTAAAATGTCCTAAATTTTAGGTCTTTTTACCTTAAAAAGATTTTGGCCCACTAAAATATTGAACATGGTAGAAAATATTCTTTTCATATATAAAATATCTTATGAATTGACCAATTCAAAAATTTCATAGGACTGTTTCATTTTCCAAACTTTAGAAAACTCAAATATCATATGGACTTCCTAAAAAACTATTCAATTGACTCATGTAGCTCAATTCACTTGTATATCGTACAAATCTACAACATGTCTCAAAAATTACTTATGTGTTGGCCAAAATGAGTTTTTTATTGACCAATTAAATTTTCCAATTTTCATAATTTCTTACATGTATGTCAAATTTCATATAAATTTTCAAAATATCATCCATATATATGAATTATTTTATGTGTATAAGAAATACCTTTCCATTTTAATCTTTCTAGCACATGGAAAAAAATTACATAATATATTTAGATGACTTTTGAACTTCTTAAAATCTACTATGAGCTTTCTCAATCATCTTAGACAACATCAGAACATATCCGAATACTTGTGAGAAATATTAGAATAATTCCAAAACAATAATATCTCATTCTAAAGTATTTTATATAACTAAATAATGAAGATAGTGTACTTTCACATATCTCACAGCCCTTATGAGTATTAACTTCATTCAAAATATTCTAATATTCATTTGTATGTTCTATAAAAATAATTCAAGTATTTAATCAATGTGGAATCCATGGATGCAATATCAGACTTTTTGGAATTTCATCTCTCTATATAAGATAGATTTTAACTTTGAAAATAATATATCTTTCAATATGTTCATAGAACACACCACTTCAATAAATTTATTTCACATGAGGACAATCTCTATCAATCATCGATTTTTTTTAATAGCCACTAAATATATGTATTCCAAACAGATATTCTCAGGTAGTAGGTGCTTCCTCTTACTATTTCCCATTAGAGTTTGGGAAGAAGAATAACTTCTCTTTTTGGTAGGAACTACTCTATTACCTAAGACATCAGCTCATACTAAATTTCACATTCACAACCAACACAAGTATAATAAAAAGGGTGCTTCAAAAACAGTTGGTAAGCCATTCATTAAAAATACATATCCTGGGATAATTGGAATCCAATTTTTACTAAAAATGGTCTAGACAAGATATTTAATGTCTACATGTGTGCATCACTCCAACAATATCTAAACGAATCACAAATTAATGATTTTATGAGGTTTTTTAAGTACAAAGTTATTTAAAAAATTGGTTTATTGTACACTAAAAATACTTTATATGATTTGATGAGCTTCTAATAATTGTTTTTTTAGGTCAAAAATTGTAAATAATATTGAAACTAGCATGTTAGACTTTACTGAAAAACATATTAGTATCATGAATTTATAAAAAAGAATCATGTATTTTCAATATCAAATATAGAAGTTGGATTTCTGTCCATTGGAAATTATAATGCTCAAAAATTGAAAATTGGATAAAAAAATTTATATTTTTTAATAGACTGTGATAGAATAACTATCATATTTAATAATTATTTAAAAAGTTATTTTTTAAATATTCCACTATAAAATTCAATAACAATGTTTTTATAAGTCAGAAAACACTTTTTATGGAATCAAAAAAAGAATGTTCACATCAGTTTAGAGTTCATTCCAACTAAGAATCAAATAGAAAATATCCTCAAAAAATAAAAGTAAGAAATTATGTTTTATTATATCAATGTAAACCATAGAATAATTGGGTTGTTATAAAAATTAAATAATGATCTAAAATAATTTCAATATATTCAATATGTCCAGATTTTTAGAGATGTAGAAATTTTCTAATGTTAGAAATAAAACACTGGAATTATTATATTGTAAAAAGATAATATGTGATAAATTTTATGTCATTTGATGCTCTCTATGTTGATATTTCTTATTTATAAAATATATGTATACTTATATGATTAAATAATTTAGATCCAATGTGTTTCAACTTCTGATATAGTGATTATATATAAATATAATATGTGTTGGATCATAAGTAAATTTCACATCTATTAACACTTATTACTATATCTATTTTGAACTCATAAATTTTTAGTGTTTTGAGTTCATAAGTTAATATTCATATAATCATGACTTCATCATTTAAATAATATTTGAGTCATATTCTCTCACACCCACAATGTCACTTTTATATATGAGATTTGTTTTTTCTTTCATATTCATGTAGTGACCAAAGAGGGACACATCACCACCTAGCCTTCCTATAATTTTAACATTTTAGTTTTCATAAATTTCCCACACCCTATTTAACCTCTTTTCGCAATTTCTAACCTTACTCAACCCTAGAACCTCTTCCTCTCACAAAAATCTCTTCTCCCTCCCAAATTTCAGTTTATTTTTGGTGTATTTTACATATTTTCTATAGGTAAACCTCATGTAAATGTCTAATTCGTCCCTATTTGGTTTTTAACCCTTCTTCCTTTATTTTATTTCTATCCTTAAGTCCTATAAACCTAAGGTTTGTGTTGGTAAAAGTTAATTTTGGAAATTTTTTATTTTAGGTTTTTTTAATTACCTCTCTAGGATCCTTCTCTATCCCTTAAGTGGATTCAAACAATTCATTGTTTGATTTGAGTGATTAAATTCAATGATTCTCCAACATATATTTTTTGTAAGAGATACATATACTATCCTAAATTTCAAAAGAATGTTTCAAATGTTTTGATTAATTAAAGGGGATTTTAAGGACAGTTTATGTGTTTTTGGTTTACTTTAAAAAGCTTTCCATTTTTATATTAATGATTAAATGTATTGAGTTGGCCTGTTTTGAATAATTTATTAATTATAAATGCAATTTGAATTGAATTGAAATGGGATAACACAAGGGAACCCCTGGTACCAAGGTTTGTATATTAGGACATGCAATTCTAGGCAAGGTATTCCCTCCCTGCATTTGTACTATGCTACAACATTATCCAAACATATAGAATTGGATGTGGTTCCATTGTTAGGAGTCACCACACTACTAGGAATTTGAAGAGGCTCTCCTATGTAGTCATTAATTCCTAGATTATATTGGATTAATCATTTATAGTATCATGACCCAAGGATGATATCACACCCTAGTTACCCTAGGGTTTTCCCATGGTTCTTCTTTTCCTTTATCTATCACCCAACCTAACCATTGTGGTACTGGTTAAAGTAAGGTGATGCTTGGGGGGAAATTATTCATGTTAGTGAGGCTTGAGTGATGGAGTTGACCTAGTGGAAAGTTGACCCTCATACTTCATATATATGGGTGGTTTCATTTTATTTTATTTTTGATACTCATTTGTACCAACTTGATATCTCACATTTTTCATTGTTATTAACTTTCATCTCATCTTTGTATATGTATTATTAATTATCTTTTACCATGTTTGGATGTTTATTCTATATTTTAAATTTCATGGTTTTGGTAATGGTTTAATTTATATTTTTCTTAGTGGGATTGTTGTGAAAATTATTTCCAATGTATTTTCTTGATTTCTAGGCACTAGTTTGTAGACCGTTGGGATTGAGAACATCCTTAAAGCCTTTCAGCATACTAGATCAAGTGCTCGAGTCAAGGGAATCCTTGGTTGGTTCATGACATTTTAACTGGATGTATTAGATTCAAAAACATTTATGATATAATAATGTGAATCATGTTTGATCACAACATTGGATGATAAAAAATATATAAATATATAGTTAAGAAATGTTTATTGGATACCTCTTGAAAAAATCATTAGTGAGATGACATTTTACTAGCCTCCAGTTTATACTATGTTACCAGGGTAATTCTAGATATATTTCAAATTATAACATGATATATATATTTATTTATCTTTTAATAGTATCAATATATCTCAAAAATTAATTCAAATATATATTTCTTAAACTTATTTTACCTAGACATTATGAAATTATTTTTCAGATCATTACATCTTAAGTTTTCATTAAAAATCCACTTGCTACTCTCAATGCCCAACCTATCATTGGATTGCATTAAAAATTTGAAATTTTATAAAAGTATAAATTTAAAAATTCAGTATTATCAATTTTTTATTTCATTATGGTTCTATAGAACTGAGAAAAAATAGCACCTTATAATTTGAGAAGTCTAGGAATCATCTGAGACAGAATCACATTAACCACCAAAAGTAAAAGTAAAGGAAAATTTTGAGGTTCAACATCAATGAAGAAGTTATAAATAAGAATAAAATCATTGAATCCATAAAAATCACCTAGTGAAATATCTGTAATTTGTATGTAATTAAATGAAATATAAAATAAGAACAAGATCTTGTTTTGGAGAATTATATATCATGAGGGATAAATTTATTCTAAATTTATTTTAATGGACATACTATCATTTCACTAATATATTGAGATATAAAGGTGTATAAAAAATGAGTTGATTATTTAAAAATAGTTAAGGCCTTATTTGAAACATTGGCATAGTTTTGATGGAAATAGAAAAGAAAATTGTAAAGGAATCAAAAATGAAAATAGAATGATTTTTGAAATCTGGTTTGGTATGCCCAAAAAATCCAAGTGAATCAAGAAACTATTTTACAAAATTTAACAAAAAAACTAAAAAAAAATTATCTCTAGAAATTTATCTTTGCAACTCCATTTAAGGCCCCATCATCATATTCGTATTAACTTTTATCACACCTCATTGCACCCCCCCCCCAATAGACCCCTCCCTAGAGACCCTCAATAAATCCCATCACAACATCCTCCCCACTTCCCTTAATAATCACATTTTGGATATATTATCATTAATTTTTCCATGGGAAAAGTTTTATTGGGTAATATCACACACCATACTAAAATCAAAGGGTGGGGCAGGAAAATAGTGTAAGATTATAAGATGTGATGAAGGTAGTGGCAGTAGGTTTTAGTGAAATGATGTAAAGGTTATAAGGCAGGAGGAGGGTATTGAGGTTATATGGGGAAGTGATTGGTCATAGGGGGTTGAAAATATTATTTAAGGTCCTGTAAAATAGCATGGTCATAGGCATAGATCGTAATGTGTTTGATGGCAACAATGTTAGTATGTTTGAAGGAATCAGTGGCAGTGAAAGTGTAACACAGTAAAAAGAAGGATGCACACTGGTGGGTATAATTTTTTCCATTTTGTTTGTATCCATAGAGAGGCGATACTTTAATTATGTTTTATAATGGAAACCCAATTCAATCATTTTATGGAATTTTTTATTCTAGTGTAAATTGCTTCATACATAAAAAACTTTTAAATAGAAATTTTCATTTTCCTTTTCTTTTTATATGTTATATTTTCTATTTTCTCTCACAGAAAACAAGACATAAGTCTATTCTATCTAAATTTTAATATAGTTGAAAAGACGGATCAAATATAATTTCATCAAGAGTTAATGGTTCTTATATCAAGGTACTAATAATTTTAGTTAATAATATGCTCAAAATTGAACACAATAGTAGTTTCAGATTCAATTCCAAAGCCTTCATTTAGGAAAAGGAATTTTTATTTGATGAAATATATTGGTTATTCATTTAGAAATCCTTATTTTAATTAATGAAGATTATTCAATTAAATACCCATTATTAGTTTATCGATAAGTTTATCCAGTTAATAATAGAACTGATACTAGGAAAATATAACAATGTAATAATATATGATGAGTACCTACTTATTATTTTATTATTATGGAATTAAAAAAATTGATTAATGATGAGCATGATATACACCATTTATTATGGTAAGTTAATATAAAATAAGATATCTATTTATGGATGATTTATATAAAAACATGTACTTATACTGAAAGAATAAAACAATATAAGAGAAGGTTTGTTGATAATGATTCATATTCCATGGAATTCTGGATACAAGATTTTTATCTCTTGGGATTTTCTAAGGAATATTAACCAAGTGATCATCCCACTACACTAGAAGGTGAATTAAATACAAAATTTCTTCTTTTATTGGCTTATATAGTAGTAATTTTATCATCACTCACATTACAAGTTGACTAATAATCTAAAAAGGATATAGTGAATACTGATGTTCTAAAAATTTCATATCAAATTAATACTTTAATTGAAAGATAAATGAAATAAATTAATAGTTATGTTAGTGTATGGTTCAAACTAATATATCACTTACATGGGTTTTTTGTTTCAAACATGATTTAGGAAAAAAATTACAATAATTATAATAGAATTAGCTTCAATATAGAGGCCCATTTCAAATATTTTTTTAATTTGAAGTTAGTTTCAAAGGAAATTTTAAATTTAATAAATAGTTTATATATTTTGGGATATACTAGTGAAACATCCCCTCTTTTTAATAAATATTAAATGAGTATTATTCACTTTATGCCACTTTTGATGACTAAACAAGCATTTAAGTCTCAGGATAAATCATCTCAAAAGAAAGTAAAATATTAAAAGAAAGAAGTTATTTATGAAGAGAATAGAAATATATAAAAAACCAAACCAAAGTGAACTGAGGAAGTTAGAATTATATAATAAGTCAAATTTTGTCAAAAATATTTAATAGATATACCTGGAAAGATAAATTGAAGGTAAAAAATGTAAATAAGGATAAAGATACTGATGTAGGACCTCAATCAGAGAAAATATATTTTGTTAAAATATTGATATCTGGTATAAAGTTTCCTATTCAAAAGTAGATGCATAGGGATTACATTATAGAGGATGATTGTGACGAAGAAACTAAAAGTACTCAAACTATTCTAATATCAAATATTCATATCATAAAATTAGATTTAGAAGATATCATTCCCTATTTTAAGGAAACTATAAGAAAGTTTCCTCTATGTACATATGAAATCCATAATCCCATATAAATTGGACAAGATGTTCCATAATTTGTATATGTTTTTGAAATAAAATGGAAACTTCTCAAATAGAAATTGGTGGTAAATTATGAATAGTTGATTGATATTCTTATAAAGAGAGATCTGGAATCTATGCCAAATATTTAGGATGAAGCATCAAGAGTTAAAAGATAAGAGAAGACAGGTGAGGAAAAGTATTAGTCTAAATAATTTAAAATTACATTTTTTGATATATCCTTAAAAATGAATGATAAATAACATAAAGTTATCAAGAATGAGAATATATGTGTCAATGATGAAAAAATATCAATTAGGATCTATCATTTAAACTTTTTACATTTTCTGATATCTTATTTCCTTTAGTAATTTAAAAGTTAATACCACTTACTCTAGATAACATAACTATCTTATTAACTCTTAGTTTCTAAAAATTTTAAATTGGGTAAAGGTTTTATTTTATTTAAGAAAGGGTGATAAGTCTTTTTCATATGGAGAGTATCATGCTTGATTGGTTGAAATTTCTATACTCTCTTAGATATATGTTGTATCGTATTATCATAATTTATTATGATTTTTTATTTATTTATTTTCTGGATAATTATGTTTCCTATATCAAAATAAGAGATATATTTGGATCCATGGTTGAATAGTTACTTTATATTGATAAGTAAAAAAAATTCATCTAGTTTTCTTATTTATATTTTTTTATGTTTTATAGTTTGATTTAGTTTTTTTTGGTATGCACCTTATAAAGGACCAATTTCACAATACATTACAACATCATGTGGTTCCAACCCAAATGGAAGTTATATCATCACACATGAAAATGACAACTAATTTCATACTCAGTGTCACAATCCCATATTATTTTATTTCTTAGTATGAATTTCAATTTTTGTTTTTGTTCTTGATCTGACGGTGTCCAGATGTCTAGTTACCTGAATTTCAATGTATTTATATTTATTAAAGGTAAAAAAATTTCTTAAAATTTTATTTTGATCTAGTATATCTAAAATCATGTTAAGGAAATGAAATAACATGATATCGAGGTACTGTTGAATCCAAAACTATATCAAGAAAGGTCTAATGAAAAATATTACCCAAGTAATCAAGAATTGTTTTGTTTTTGGTCAAGTGGATACTATGTTGTAGGGTTAAAAAAATAAAATGATTGAGAATATACAGTGTCCATAATAACACTATACTACAATGTTAATGTATGCTATGATCAACCACCAATTCATTTCTAAGTATTATGATGAGATCGAATCAACAAACCAATGCTACACTAAGGAGTAAATAATTATAGTATTTCAAGTGATTATAGCATTAATTTCCTCAATTATTATAGTGTCGAATATATAACATGATATCTTAAACCAATATTGATAGTGATATAATGAAAATGTTATATCCTAAAAAAATGTGTACATTTTTAACATAATAATTCTATATCAAGTAGTATTGTTGATGATAAACATATCTAATGCTTTATTTTATTCTATTTGATTACTAGTCCAGCATCAAAATTCTAAACTAAAACCTATATGGAAATAAAACTTGGATTTATGCATTGATGGGGAAATGAAATTGAGAAATCTTTGGGACTCTTTCTTTGAAGATTAATTTAGAAACCATCTGTTTTGAAAATCAAATGTATTTATCATTGTGATTATTTTTTTATAAAGTAATAATAGAACCAAATAAGTATTGATCCACTACTGGATACGTAGATTATACTTTAAAATTTTCATACAAAAAACTACCAATGTTATTGTTATTATTTATTTATATTCAACTAAACATCATATCTTTATCACAGTTCATTATATCAAGTTTTAATTTCTTATTTATTTATATTATTCATTTTACTATCAATTCATTTAAATTTATATCCTATAAACATACGTTATTTTTTATCATACCTATATATAATTTCTGAGTGTTTCATTTGTTCCACTACCTTATCAAATAGTTATTTTATTATTTATGTTTCTACTAGAAAGTGTATGTTATAATAGTGTTATGAATTCCCTAAAAAATTATACATACTTTTAATTTTATCCACAGCCCTTATGTCATAGAGGATCAATGAAATGTCGATCGATAAATTGTCTCCAATCCACTATAAATTTTAGTATTTTTTGTTTGCATGTTTTATTGATTAAATTTTTATACTATATATTTAACCCAAATCTTAACCCTTGGTTGTGAAAATATCTGGGAAAACACAATTCAAGACACATAGGATATTTTTTTGGCATGAATTTAGGATTTTTGTGGGTTATGTGTAGAGAGCTTGTTAATTTTTCAGTTTCCCTACTACTACTACAATAAAAAATCAATCAAGATTACACCATATGATACAATGTATGAATAAACCAACTGATTTCCATTCTAATGGTAGGTATTGTAGAATCATACCTTATTATTCCTTATCTCATTTTAAGTATGATGGAGTGAGTGTAAAAAATTAGATAAGGCATGAGTATACTACAAAGTACATAGAATTTCTACATATAAAAAAGGAGGTGCTCCATGGAGTTTTTGGTGGTTTATCATGTCTTCTTCTGTGTCACATTAAAGAATGGGTAGCATGGTAATTTTAGATAGTGTAATCTATCTTGATTATTTATAACTTTCAAGGTGTTATCTATAGTAGATTTGGAATCCTATAGGTTTTTCATACCTCCGCAATTAGAGTGTGTCTATGAAATATTCCACATTTAATAGTTTTTGAAGTACATATTTAATATAATTCATGTCATTCATTGGGGTGGGAAAGAGGATAAGGATATGACATCTATTAAGCACTTTATTGATATATAGGACCAATAAGAGTAGTTTATTTTCTGAATTCTAGTCCCTTTGTTTTGATGTGTTCTAGTACTGAAGGCCCAGATGAGAAACCAAGGAGTGGGAGTTATATATAATGGTAAAATAACTAAAATTTTATAGATGTATTTTTTTATCATGATATATCTCATTTTTGAATGGTTCTTTAGGATAGTTTCAAGGAATATAGTTGTAGTTATAATATTCAAATTATGGTATATATTGATTTAAAAATGTTTCTCCCATGAAGAATCATGCATGGAAGGTTTTGGGATTCCAATAAATTATCATATGAATTAGAATTATAATTTTTAAGGAATACATTTTTTAAATTTGTATCTATTTTAAAGGCTCGGGAATTTTTAATTTTTAAATTGTAAAATTTTTAGGATATTTTAGTAACTTTTAATCCAAGGGATAATTTAGTATGTGAACCAAGTAAATTCCCCCCAAATAATTTTTTAATGGTTCTGTTGAGTCTAAAATTCATTGATGACCTCATGGTCTATGTTTGATGTGGGTCTATGGAGTTTTCATTTTCATAAAATTAAATATTTAACTATTTAATTATATGAATGTTTGTTTGAATGTTTTTCATTATTTGGATAAAAGAAATAATAACTTGACTATGGTATATTGATTTGAGAAATAATCAGCATAGTATTTTTTAGGATGTAGTGTTTTATTTAAAACTAGCATAATTTCAAGTAGGGGCCCTAACTCAAATTAATCCCATTGGGGTAGTTTTCGACTATAAATAATTAATCGACTATCTAATGAAATGAAATTCACATTTCTAAATATGTCCTAATTTTAATACATTCTCAGTGATTATAGTGGGGATAATCACATTGATCAATGATATCAAGTTTTATATTCATCATATTAACTCGTTTTATTAATCATTATCAATGTGATTTGGTCTTAATTAATGGAAAAAATATGAATTCAAGTTTAATTTCTCATATTAAGGGGATAAGAATATTATTCATCATAAATTAATAGTATTTTCCTCAAGTAAGATGGATGGGAAATCCCCATACCATTCCAGGACATGATTCAAATCTCCGACCCAAATATAATAGCCAATGATTCATGCTCATCTAAATAATTGATTTCCCATTATGGTCCTCCCATAATGGATCAAGGGTTGAAGAAGAATATAGGATTTAATTTAAGATATTCATGCTCAATTATAAGAGGGGGTGAATTTTAGGTTTTAAAACAATCATTTTTATCCTTTAAAAATTTAGGTTTAACCAAGTTAACCAAGATGGATTCAAAACCCCTATTTAGTTCTTAATAAAGAAACTAACTTTCTTAGTATCTGATAATATGGATATGATAACGAAACTTAAGAAGAGTTTAATTAGGGAAATATTCTTCTATAAAGCATCTATATTCTTATTTATCATAGAATAAAAGTATAAGAAATTTATACTTTCTCTATTTAAAAAAAATAATGTAATTAAACCTTGTAAAAAAATAGTAAAAACATAAGAAATATTTTAACCCGAATAGAAGGTTATCTAACAACCTTGGATAAAGGTACCTTGATTTATACTTTCATGAAAGTCTGTCCTACCCACATTAGGGTAAGCCCTTAATATGAATATCAGAATGTGTCTTGCAATCCCTGCAAGCCCTCAATCTTTAAGACGATTAGTACCTTTTTCTTCCTATACCTGGAATCTCTCGATTGATCAGAAACAATCAGAATCACACAAATCCAGTTGAAAAAGATGTTCTTATCTTAAACAAGTTGTTCAAAACAATCGAACAACTTAGATTTGAGCAGATCTCATCGCAGCACAAATTCTATCTCTAGAATTCAAGATGATTTTTGTATCATGAACATTGAAGTGGCTAGATATTTATAGTCATATATTCTAATGGTCAACTTCTTCTTCCAAAGGTCATATTTTTCTTTAAATTTCATAGGGACCTATAAACATGTCACTTAGCAAACTGTTAATTATAAATATATTGTACGACATTGTTTCATGTAAGAAAACATGACAAAAATTATCATTCTTAATAAAAAATATCAAATTTAGAATCCAATAAAATGAAACATTACTTAAAGTAAATGAGTTAAATATAAGAAAATAATTTAATTTGATTCTTAATAAATTGATAATTAGAGTCCAAAAAATATAACAATCAGATTTTAAAAATAATAGAGATTCGAATTCTGATTTCAGAGTAAATCAGAGTATGATATTTGAGGAAATTGGAGTCTGATTTTAGAGGAAATCAAATTTGATTTTAGAGGAAATTAGACCCTAATTTCAGAATAATTTGGAGTCCGATTTGACAAGAAATCTATGTCTAATTTCAGAAGAAATCCATGTCTTCTTTTAGAAGAAATCAGAGTCTGATTTCTGGAGAAATCAGAGTCTGATTTCAGGAGAAAACAGAGTCACAATTTGGGGGAAATCAGATTCTAAGAAACTATAAGGATTTGATTTAGATAAGGATATTATTTTTTAACATAAGAAAAAAATGGTTAGATTTAATTTGATAAAACATTAGATAAGAAATAAACTTTTACTTTTTTGATCCTTAAAATAAATACTTATCTCCATTTGTTTGTGACCCATGATGAATACAACTAACTTCTCCTTAGGTTTTGAATTCCCTAATAATCTTACTCTTGTATTCCATAAGAAAATTACTCTTTCTTACTTAATAATTTATTCTTTAAGTAATCTCCCCATTACATAATCTCCCCCTACTTAGTATTCTTTTTTATCACTCTTTTCTCCCCCTTTTTTATTATCAAAAAGGAATGGAGGGAAAAAAACTGTACTATAAAGGTTAAAAATATACAAAACAAAACTATGGAAAGATAAAAAAATTATTATTAAGGAAAAATATGTTATAAATAAAATAAAACAAAATATTGGAGTTTAATAGAAAATCATTCATCCTTATTCTTCCCCTTTGGCATCAACCTTTTCAGAGTTGTATTCAGCTTCTTCAGCTATTTTTGATCATCTTCATACTTCTTGATCAGTTATTCCTGATCCTAATTTCTCTTTTTGAGATATTTGATTCTTTCTTCAGGGAATTTTAGAATTTCACCTTAAGACTTTGTCACTACTTTTTGCTCTTTTAAATTTTCATATATTTCTTTCCGGAGTTCCCTTTCTCTCTAAAGATTGAGAGAATTTGAATTTAACTTCTCTTTCATATGATTATCTTACTAAAGGAGACTATCTTGCTCTTCCATTATCTTTTATAAAAAAACTGTAGGTCGATTGTTGATTGTTTCATCTGACATATCAAATGAATCCTTTACTGAATCCATGAAATCATAAAAAAATTAATATAATCTATCACAGACTTAGACCACTTAGTTATCTTCTTACAGGATTTCATGTGGGCTTCATAGTTGATCAGGAAATATTTCAAGTCAACTTATACCTTGTTTATCTCTTAAATGATAAGATTTGTAGATTCTATTTTTGAATTAATGTATCGTTGAATTTTTTGTCATTGTGATTAAATGTTCGAGAAAACGTAATTGAATCTACAAGATTTTTCAAATACTACTCAACAAAATCATGATCTATAGAATATGAAGATTCTGAAGTATATTATTTTTTTTGGCTGAGGTACTTCATCTTGTTTATCATATTTCTTCATAGATGATCTGACAATATCCTTATATAATTTTGAAACATATTACTTTGTTGTTTCAATAATGATTTCCTTTCCTTTATATTCCATAAAAATTTTCTTCTCAAGATTCTGAGCCTCTTTCTCTCCATCAGAAACATGGATAATTATTTCATCATCATATATTTCGTTATTAGTACTGATTTCCTTACCATCATCATGATGAATAAAATCTTGATTAACACTCTCATCATCTGAATGTTTATCAACATCATCCTAAGCATCGTCATTTTTCAGAAATGATTATCCTTCTAAAATGAGCTTGGTGGATTCAGTTTGGTATGTTTTGATAAAGAACTTATCGAAATGACTATCCTTCTCTTGGATTACGTCCACCATCCTTATCACATCATCGGTTTCCTCTTACTTTTTTATTCTTCTTGATAAACTTTTTATTCTTCGTCAATGGGATATGTAATTGAAATAACTTTCTTTCTATTATCTATAACCAGATTCTCAATAGGAACTAGATCGTGCAAGAAGATTGTGGTACCTAAACTTGTTCAGATTCATTCTTCGTATCTCTAAGAAAATCATAAACAATCTCATTTTCTGACATCTTCTTCTTAAACTTCTTCTCTTTAGTTCACTTCTCAAATTCTTCACTTTATTGAATATTTAAAGTCTTATCCTCAATAGGGTTTTATCCAAAAACTACATCTCCTTCCTTATTTTTCTTTTTATAAACTCTCCATTTGGCTACTACTTCATCAGAGAATGTCTTTTTTTCTTAGGACTGGGTGGAGTAGATACTATTTCAGGTGCTGTTGCATGTTATTTTTATTCTAGATCTTTACCTTTTGTTTTCTTTGGGTTTTGTTTGGAGATTTCACCAACATCACCTTTCTTGGTGGCAGCTTGATCATCCTTATCAAGAAGTTCAATGAACTCTCCAACCTTAACACTGAAAACAATATTCATACTTCTTAGGGTATCACCACTCAAAAATATAATCATGACAATTTTGGCCATTGAGATTCAACGGATTTTGAAGGATTCTAAGCGAAAGACAATAATATTTGACAAGATCACATGATACATTATGATCTGAGACTATATGGTGACATTCTAGATATTGCTCGTTTTCAAGAGGATGTAATTGATAAGGTTAAACTTCCTTACATTCACAAAAAAAATCCATCATGAAGATATCACATATCTTACAGTAATCCTTGTCCCCTTTCTCAAAATTAGTAAACCTTGCATCTAGAGATCTATAAATCTATGATTGGTTGAAATATAAGAGATCTTTGGTGTCTTTACTCCTTTAATCCCAACGAATTCCATATCCTTTACATTCTCAAAACATCATTCTTTGTCAAGAAATCTGTCAGAACATAAGATAACCTCTCCTTCATAAGGTATATCTAAATTTATTGAAGCCTTATTAAAATACAAAGAATAAGTTTTCCGGTAACTCTTCAATGAAAAAATTTTAATTTCAACAAGTTCATAAAAATGAGTTTTATTATAGAATTATATAAGAAGATTAGGATACACTGGATCATGATTCTTTTACTTGGATATGTATATACTTTCCCGACTATTTTTATTCATGATTTTGAAAACAGAGAACCATACTTCTCAAAGAAATTTGGATCCACAAAACTTTCTGTGAATACTTTCCAATCCTTGAGTTCCTTATTTGATGTCATTGGAGTCTGTAGGGAAAATTCAAGAGACATTCAGAGTTTAATGGAAAAGGGAAAACTGAGCAAAAACTTTGAATAGCAGTAGAGTTTCGGAGCAAAATCACTTAGATAACAGACGTGGGATGAAAATACAGGGTCGTTTATATAGGATTTACAGTGACGGTTTATATTCTATATTTAATCACATGGTTGAGATTACCTTGATCTGATTTTATGGTTGATATCAGTGACAAAAAGTGATTTTTAGGTTCTGATATTTTGAGGATTTAAGGAAAAATTAAATTAAAGGAAAGTGAATCTGATAATTTTTTTAAACAAAATAGAAATATCAACGAGTAAAAAATTCAATTAAAAAGATTTAATTAATAAAACATATCTTGTGGATTTCTCAAAAAAATTTAATATTGATAAGGTTCTTCTTGAATAACTTAGGCTCTATAAATTTTAATTAGGGAAAGAAAAACTTTTTAAGATTTGAAAATTATAGGTTCAAAAAAATTGAAAAAGGAAATAAACATATGTACTCCCCCTATGATAAGGAGTAACTTAATGTTTGGAGATAGTTTTAACAAGAAGTTAATATAGATGATTACCTTATGGTTATCATTCCAAACTTTTGTTTAAGGTATTAAAATCTATCAAAGGGTAATGATTTTAACAAAAATGGCAAGATAGTCATTCATTTTGAAAAATCGAAGAATGATGTCTCCTTGAGAATTGTCTCCAAAAGTTACTTATTTTACCTTTCATCTTGATAATATTTTCAAAGAAGTTTTTGTTAGCAGTCATGCGTTGAGAACATCTATTATCCACATACCATGTATTGTTTTTGTAACTTCCTTTGTTTTCCTAAAAATAAAAAAGTTAGACTTTTGGAATCCCAACTTGTTTGGATATATAATTGTTAGAAAGTAAAATCTTAGGTATCCACATTTTCATAGAAAAGTAATAATTTTGAAAACATAAGGATTGGGTTTTGTTTAAAGAAAAATTCTCCCAATTTCCACCACATTGACACTTAGTGAAAAAAGGAACACTTTGTGGAACAAAATAGTTGTGACTAAAAACTAGTTTTTAATGACAATAAAAAAACTATAATAATTCATAAGAGGAAAAAGTTGTGAATACATTTTTTCAAAACCATCGTTTCCATGGGTTACTCTTGAAAAACGTTTCTTTAAGGAAAATATATCATATTTTAGTCTAATGACTAAATTTTTATCCCCATAGTCATTAGTCATAGAGTTTGAGTTAGTCTCTAAAATATTTTTCTTAGAAATAACATTTTCAAGATCCTTATAATGTTTGTCCTTTTCAAAATTTTCTTCCTTAAGTATTTTATAAACATTTTCAAAATCAATGGGTTTCTGATCAATATATTTTCAATGATATGATACTTCTTTTTCAAAATAGAAATTCTAAAATTATTCTTTATCAATTTTCATTTTTATATTACTATTTTCATTCTCATGAAACTCAGCAATCCTAGATACTTATTCAAAAAAGATAAAGTATTATCTTTTTATGAGGAAGATTCTTTTTCGGATGATTTATAATATTCTTTATTAAAAAAATATTTATAGAAATGTTGGTTAAGGATTCAACAGTGTTTACCTTAGACATGAGACACTGATTTTCTGTTGGAATTCTATCTATAAGACCAATATTCTTCTCCATAGGAGATTCAATATCGGATGATTCATTAGAATAATTTTCACAACTATCACTCCATGTTTTATTGGATTTTAGTACTTTCTTAAACTTATATTTGTAGTAATTATTCATGTTTCTTTATAAATTCCTATCCTTTCTTTCTTTCCTTTTGATCATAGGAGAGTCTATTCTGATACTGCATGCCCTCTTACATTCATAACAATTCACTTCTTAAATTCTTCTTATCCTTTCTGTCTTTCTTCTTATGTCTATAGTAGAAATATTTTCATCCCACATACTTTTTCATAATTCGAGCAATATTAGAATGTTCATTCTCAGAATGGTCACTATAACATGATTCAGATATAATTATATATTTTTTTCTTTTGATCTAGTAACTATTTTATGAGTCATGACTTTCATATGATTTGATGTAGTAGTGAAAGAAATATTTACATTACCCTTATTTTTATTATTTATATATTCATCTCTCTTCATTCTATTTTCATATTGTAGAAGAGTCTCGAGTAACTCATCAAGAGTAATGTTTGAAATGTTCATATTCTCATTAATCGCAGTTCGTTTAGATTTCCATTCATTTGGCATAATATGTATTATCTTATCCACAAGAATCTCAACACAAAGTCCTTTCTCACCCATAGAATTAAGGCTATTGACAATTATCATAATACTTTTTTGAAATTTGCATATAGCTTATCCATAGGGAAACATAAAACCATTATATTCAGCTCTAAGAATATATCTTATTGTTTAAATGGACTTATATGTACCAAAATGTGTAAATTCAAACTTCTTATAGATCCTATTAGATGCTTCATAAGATGAAATTTGGATATAGATATTCCTTGTCAAGGAACACAATCAATTATTATATACCTTAAAGTTAAGCTAATACTATTTCATTTCTTGATTGTTGAATTTTCTGATTACCTTGTTTGGAATCTTTTAGTCTCTAGTTAGCATAAGAAAAAAGCTTATAAAGAAAAATATTAAGAAAAACTAGAATAGGTAAAGTTAATTAAGAAAACATGATCAAGAAAACTTATATGTAAGTATATGTATTTCAGATACCTACTCTTATACCAATTTAAGGATAGAAATTAATATGTAGATTCTCAATTATAACATGGGGTGAATTGTAGGTTTAAAAACTTTTGTTTTTATCCTTTAAAAAATCTATATTTAACAAAATTAAAAAATATTGATTCACAAACCCTCTTTAGTTCTTATCTAATAAACTAACTTGTTTAGGATTTGATAATATAGATCTGATAAAGAAACTTAATAAAAGTTTAATCAAAGGAATATTCTACGTTAAAGTGTAAAAAATCTTATTTATTAGAGAATACAAGTATAAGAAATGATAATTAAGTTATACTTTTATTCTTTGACAAAAAACAACAGAATTAAAACATGTAACAAAACATGACAATAATAAGAAATATTTTAACCCAATGATAATGTTATCCAACAACCTTGTATAAAGGTCCCTTGATTTATACATCCAAGAAAGTCTCTCCAACCCACACCAGGGTAATCCCTCGATACAAATATTGGAATATGTCTTGAAATCCCTACAAGCCTAAGAAATTTAATGTGACTAGTACCACACAACCAATGGTTATATTTTTCCTTAAATTTCATATAGCCAAGTACAAGTATCACACAACCAATTGTTAGTTAGAAATAGATTGTACGACATCATTTCATGTAAGAAAACATGAGAAACATAATCATTCTTAAGAAACATTATCACATTTAGGATCTGATAAAATGAAACATTACTTTATGGAAATTAGCTAACTGTAAGAAAATCATTTAATTGGATTTTTAAGAATGTGAGAATTTGATTCTAAGAAATGATTACAATAGTATTCTGAAATAATATAGAATCAGATTCTCATTTTTGAGGAAATAGGAGTCTGATTTCAGAAGAAAACAGAGTCTGATTTCAACAGAAATTAGCATCTAATTTTAGAAGAAACTGGAGTCTGATTTCAAGGGAAATTAGAGTCTCATTTCATAGAAAATTAGAGTCAGATTTCAAAATAAATAGTATTATAATATCATATGGAATTGGAATCTAATTTTAGAAGAAATCATAGTCTCATTTCAAAAGAAATCAGAGTCTGATTTCAAGAGAAATCAGAGTCTGATTTCAGGATAAATCAGAGTCTGATTTCAGGAGAAATTGGAGTCACAATTCTTGGGAAATCATATTCAATGGAACTATAAGGTTTTGAGTTAGATAAGGATCTTATTTTTTAATTAAGAATAAAATAGTTATATTTGTTTTGATAAAAAATTAGTTAAGGCGTTGAAAACCATAGATAAGGACATAGACATTCTTAGACAAAGAAAATTCTCCTTCAGAGGAAATTTCATAGAGAAAGATAATTTTCTTTAAGAAAAAGAGTTTTTGATTTTCAAAACATAATGGAATGTAGAATTCATAATGAAACTTATTAACTCAACAAATAAGGATGTGGTGTCAGTCTAGAAAGGTGTAGTGTGGAAAAATGTTTGGGATTCACGACTTTGAAGGTATATTCTCCCACATTTTTTTTGTTCGTCTTATCTAAATATTGTATATGTACTTCCCTTACCAATATGATCATGATAAAGAGATGGTGATCGAAGGTTATACTATAAAATCATGAAAATTATTTGAGTCCTAAAAAACTATTTAAGTAAAGTGGTAGGAATATAGATATGGTGGAGAATATAATCAATATGGGAGTCCAAATGGGTTATGTAGTCACATTGAGAGGGGGTGAATAATATATGGATAACTTTTACACAATTATTTCAATATAAAATGTTACAACCTTTAATTTTATTGAATCCTTGTCTCAGTTGGGATCTATGAATATTTATTAGGAACTCCCAGATATTGATTACCACATGTATCATGGTATGGGAAAGAAAGAAAATTAGTAAATGTCTTTTTCTAAGGTTTGGCCCTAATTTGGGTTCCTACTCCAATTTGTATTAGATTAATATCCTAAGAAACATATTTTTAATTAATAATATTATTAACAATTACAATTAGTGTTGCAAGTTATTATATTAAACCCATAAGTTCACCATATTACATAGGTAAATAATTACTACCCCATGATGTGTTCTTTATTATGGATTTTTCAAGTCGTCAATGGTTCTACATGAACATTAACAGGTCTTAAACTAATTGTGTATAATCTCTCTAATAGGATCCACATCATCCTTACCATCTTCTTATGGTAATAGAATTATAGATATCTCACTTTCAAGAATCATCAACATCCATATTTTCTAAGTCGCATTAGGATGTTAGTCTTACCCTATATCTTCCAGTTTCCTAACTTCTAGAAACCATATTCTTTTATAGAAACATGAAGTGATTAACTTATAAATTCAATAACCAAATGACAATATAATAAGTCCAATTTATAACTCCTTATCAACAATTCTTTCTTCCCATCATCAATTCATATACTTTTCATCTCTACTAAGATATGAATGAATATGTAACGTTATATTAGACCATTTATTAAAAGGATGAGATATTCTTGTACTTTGAAATGTGAGACATTTTTTCCATTCTATTCTTAGTTTAATGAAAACATCCAAATATTTAATATCCAAAAACATTTATAAAATCTTTTATGACCTTCAAATTCAACTATATTTAAGTCCCTCACACTTCTCATATTGAATCATGAACATTCCATCATATATATGGAATCATTTATGTCTATCACAACATCATCATAGTTGGTTTGACATCAAAAAAAATTAAATGCCCTATAATATTATCTTACCCCTACTTTCATTTCTTTAATTATTTATCTTCTGGTTCTACCTTTTCCTCCTTCATCTCTACAACTCCCACACCCATAAATGCTTCAAACAAATCTTGCGTGTCTCATATTATTTGGATTATTTTAATCTATTTCACCAATATATCATTTGAACTATGTATTTTTTACTTCCAATTTAAATCATCTGACCTTTTATTCTCATAATATTAGGTAATTAATTATTTCTATATTCTTATAATGATTTTATCTTCTGACCAGAAAAAGTTCTAGTCTTGTATAACTCAATGTCTTCTAGAGTCTTTCTTCAGTATCAATGAAATATTTAACCTTCACTTTTTATCTTAGCACCTTCAATATTGGATCAACAAATATTACTTGAATTACTTTGTATTATCATCTACCAAAATATTCAACATAATTAAATACCACATATTCTTGTATCTTAGCTTCCATATATCTTTCTTTTGTTGACATCATTGATTGATTCATCTTTTGGACACCTTTATCTAGAGCTTCTATTGTAACATCCTAGACTCTAGAATCCATGATCTGGTATTTATAATACATTATTGTTTCAATGTACAAGAGTTCCCAAAGGATCAATCTATTTATAAGTCTTAGAAAAATATATATATACAGATATTACATTTCATCTCAATAAATAAGACACAACATGAACATATTGTGAGAACGTGATTGGCCCTTCCATAATATCCATGAAAACTACACATAGTCCTCTTGAGGTGTTCCTGGGGAAATTAAAAAAATAATAAATTTGAGATCAAATGATCAATAAGAGATATCATAGATATGAATATTATATAACCTAAATATGGAGTAAGTGATATAGAAAGAACTAGTGAATAATAGTAATTAATAATAACTTGAAACTAAGAGAATTCTATATCTATGAAAATAAATGAAACATTGGATAACAAATAATCTTTGATATCGAATAGATGAAATGCATAATTTTGGACATCAAAAACATACTATCAATACCTTATTCTAAGAAATTATCCTACCATGGGAAGATGAAAACACTAAAACCCAACATTTTTTTATAATGATACCTATCTATATATAGAGGGGATATATATTTCTAGGCCCCACCCATAAATTGATTAATTCCAATGAATTACCCATAAGATTCATCAAAACCATTCATAATATTCTTGATGGAACCTCTTACTAGACAAAACATGTCTATACATACAATGAGAAATACAAAAAACAAATACTTAACTATTAAAAAGAATATGTTGGATATCAAGTAGAACATCCCTTAATAAACTTGGAAGTCATGGTGTATCATCAAAGTAATAGGTTGAACCCTTATGAAAGAAATATAGGGTGAAAATGGCCATATTTTGGTGGTTTATCCATAGAATATAGTAATTGGGTTCTATAGTGTTCATTGATAGGAGGCCAGGGAAATGGTAGTAAAATACTTCATCTTGATTCATTAGGAGTATGTGAATATTCCAAAGTATATCTGTAACACCCTGATATTTTATGAGAAATATTGTTTTTATATCTTATGTTATATGCAACACCAAAGGAATCTTTAACAACACACAATACTGACTTGGCTTGCATTATACGCAATCGCGACCTTCCTCGATAGCGTGTGTAGTATGCAATACCGGGTTTCACTAAACAATGTTATATTATTATGGAATAGCCATTATGAATAGTATTAACTACATTTTTAATTCCATAACATTATTATTCATCTTACACATTTTATAGAACATGATAAGAGAACAAAATAAATTTTTCGGGTAAAATAAGTATTTTTCAAAAAAATGCAGTTTTGCCGCCTTTTGATGGTGCACCCATATTAAATCTAGTTTTTGATGTGTTTATAAGTTTAATTTGACAAAATAAAATTCTTCTTCGGAATCAGGATATAAAAATTTACTTTGGATCAATTTTTGATACTTTTCTGATAACTTTCATATTTTGATGAATAGTAAAAATATGCTAATTTTTAATTAAAAACAACTTTTTTCATTAAGATAATTTATATTGTTAAATTATTATATTGAATGGTTTTAAAGTATAATAGAATATATTTTTACCATTTAATATAATGTATGTCATTATCATTAACTTCACATTGAATTCATAGGTAAAAACATTTCAATCTTTGGCAATGTTTTAACTTCTAAAACCCGTTTTCTTAATAACGGGATTAACTTTAAATTAATTACTGCAACTTATGTGTTTTGAATTTTGAAAAATTGATTCCATATTTGGAATCAGTGGGTCCAAATTATGTTAATATGCTACTTTTTATTTTTGGGCATTATGAATAGTAACTACGGTAAATTTTATTTACCATAGTTAAAGGTAAATTGGGTAATTCAGGGTAAATATAAGATTATAAAATTACCCTAGCACCTGCAAAAATACTATTAGATGAATAAAAGTCTACCCATATCACATATGGGTCGGATTAGATTCATTTAATGGACTTTTGTCCAGGAATATAATTTAATTATAATTAAAACCAAAGAAAGTGACAACTTGTCACTTTCCTAAATCTTATAAGTATAATAATTTTAATTTAGTGATAAAATTAATGAAACATCGAACATGAATAGTCTCCAGAAATCTAATACAATTATCTACATTATTTTAATTTATTAATAATTTTTAGAGATAAAATAATTATCATTAATTATGACACAATAGTGATGTTGAAATTATTTTATTGATTGAAATATCAAATAAATGATATTAAAAATATTAAAATAAATATTATATGAACTATTTAATGTTCTCCACTAATTTTATACATACATATGACATTTTATGAATCTATTAAAGCTTTTATTTCGAACATATCTTCTTTATATATTTTTTTAAATTCAAATAAATGAATAGTGTCAAAATCGACACTATTGTTATTTTATAAAAATAACATATTATAAAATTTTTTAAAAATCACAAAAATATTAAACAATAATACATTAAAATTTATATGGTCGACAATGTCATAAAGTGTCAAATTATCGAAAATTCACAACACATATGTAATTATTTATAAGAATTTAAAATTTAGAATATTATTACCACAAATAAAATTAAATTGATAAATAAGGATAAATCAAGTTAATAATGTTTAAAATAAATTCCTAAAATGTCTAAATTTTATTGGTTAATTATATTACAACCCTATCTCATCTAATATTCGGATATGAGTAATTTTGGAAGTTTTTAAGTGGGGATGGGATTTAATATAAACTAATATTTCTTTTATTTCCAAATGTGCCCCTCTCCTCCCTTATAAAAGGGCACCTCATCCCTCTCCTCCTCACACCAATTTGAGCCTTCAAGATCGGATAACCCCTGCTCATTTCACTTAACTACTTCCATAGAAACATCCTAGAGGTCCTGGTCTTCTTCAAAGACCAATTTTAGTGCCCTAAGAGGAGGTCTCAAAGAGGCACTTCAAAGAAGAGATAATGTCAGTTACCGATTATTTCAACTTTATTTCTTCTTCTACTTATTCTTATTTAGTTGTTTCATTATGAAGTAATAACATCAGTATCAATAATATACTTATATGTTATTATAAGTATTAAACAACCCTATTTCACCATCTATCCATCCTACGGAAAACAAAATCATCGCGCGTGCGTACGTATGGAATACTGTCTCAACGCCGTGGTGTAATCTATTTTTCACCATCACCTTACTTGGATGGGTATAATGGTGTAAATAATGACTATATATGATTATTGTAAAGTGATATTGATTCTGAAATAGTATACATACACTCCAATACAATTCCACAATCATGGGAACGATATCATCGCTCGTGTGTACGTACAGAATACCGTCTCCACGATGTGATGCGGCTCGTTCTATATGATCTTCATTGCATAATGATTATATAAATGAATTGAATGAATGAATATGATATATATTACACTAATACCATTCAGTAAATTATATATCCATATCCTATAAAGAGTAATAAGAATTTATTCGACAAAACATGCATAAGAACAATAAGCAATAAACACCCGAATAACAAGTAGCAATGAAATATTACTAATAAGAAGCTAAGAATATGACCATATATGATATCATAAAAATAATTATGATTCTTTAATAATTCAATGACATTATTTAAATCATTATACCGGGGTTTTGGACACTTACGATGAAAATCGGACCTAAGGTATGGGAAAATCTCACAATCTCATTTTTATCCAAGATTGTTTATACTTCAGAATTTACTAGGGAAGATTTATCATCCACGTCCATGTTTCCTAAATATGTAAAATTATTTCCATCCACCTAAAATGATTTAAATCCAATTTTACCCTTTGGTGAGTTTTTAGTAAAAGATATGAAAGGAATCTTTTGTCGTTTTTCGTACAATGTACTTTTTGACTTTTCCAGCCAAAGTACGAGAAGAATGTTTTTTTAACATATATGGAATGAATGGATTTTCATAACATTACTTCCATGAAGCTTCCTTTACAAGTTTTCAATTTTATTTTTAATCAACTTATTTTAGTTCAAAATTATATGACATGTTAAGAAAGGAAAATTTTTTTGAAGTAGAAATGATATTTTCATCAAGAATGGAGTTCAAGTGTTTTATCAAAATTATTTTCCATCTAAGATAAAATAGGGTTCTGTTTATATCCCTATTTTTACATTTATTTGATTATGTTATGATGGAATTATTTTTACGATATCCTTTTATGGATTATGTTATGATGACGTGATGTTTAATAATCCCATTTTTATTACATAGGTTATGCTATGATGTATGGTTTATGATTTTGTGGCACACATAATAATGGTATCATTATGAGATGGGTGGGACCTATATCTCCCTCCAATTCATTGGGTAAATATTTATATCTCATGAGATAGACATGGCTGGAACGGCTGGTTAAATCGGTTCAGTGAAACAGGACTGAAATGAGGAGTGAACTCGGTTCAGAAAATGACTTTGTCCGCTAAGATAGTCTTGTAAATGATTCTTGACTACAAAGAAATGATTTTCTATGATTATGTGTGTGTGCCACAAAGCCTCATGTTTTAATTTATGATTATTGGAATTACATTTTACTACTATGATTTATCCCATGTTATGATCTCTTTTCAGGATAAGATTTTCAAAATGTTATGTTCTTATAAATATGATATGTTTGATATTTCTTTTGTTTACCCTTACTGAGCATTTGATCTCACCCTTTTGTATGTTTTGTTTTCCCCAGTTCAGGAAGAAGGATATTAAGTAGGATATGCCAAAAAGGGACTCTATATATGATGAAATAAATGGAAGACAACGTATATGATTTATGAACCAATTGATTATGTTTCCAAATTTCTAAATACTCTATACCTATACGGTCCTTTCATGGTTTTGTTATATGTTGTAATAATTATGGTTCAATTTTGAAGTAATAACCATGTATGTAAAGTATGGTTTGTTATACTTGGTATCAAAGGAAAGTTATAGTCAACCTTTGGAAACATGGATGTGAAAGCCTTAGTAAGAAACCTAAGGATATGTCTAAGCATAGAACACAATCTTAGTGTTTTAGAAATGTCCATGAACAACCTATGATAACTCCTTGTGAAATTGTATTCTTGATTATGTGGTTTTCCTATTATAATTAGTGTTTCTCAAACTATTCTTCTTGGTTTTAGTCAATGGTTGGAACCTGAAGGAACCGTGTTAATGCGGAATGCGATGGGTAATGCAATGATTGTCCTCCTAAGAAACCAAACGTTATGGGAGCTGGAATGCAAAATCCTGTAGCCATGATCACACAACTTTTTCAAGCTATGAACCATGAAAGACTTCCAAACAAGCAAAGTAATGAGCAAAATTCTGTTGAATCCTTCATGAGGTAGCGTCCACCTTCATTCAGTGGGTCTTCTGATCCATTAGTGGTTGTACAATGGATCAGTCCCACTAAAAAGATATATTCAGTTCTTCAATGTTATGAACATGATAAAGTCATCTTAGCAGTGTATCGTTTGGAAGGTGTTGCTGATCAGTGGTGTAATCTTATTAATAATACGAGGAAAAGGGATGAAATTGAGTCCATGGAATGGGACGAGTTCAAGAACTTATTTTTCAATAATTATTTCCCTTGTATTCTTCAAACAAAGATGGAGAAGTAGTTTCTTGAACTGAAGAAAAAGGATGATGAATCCGTTGGTACTTATGAAGAAAATTTTACAAGACTTGCAAGGTACGCTTCCGGAATTATTATCCAACTTGAGAGTAATATCGATCAATTCTTTAGTGTCTTAAAACCAAGTCTTAGAAGGGTGTTAGCCATAAGGGACTTCAATAGCTATGAGAAAATTTTTTGATGTGCTCTCAAGGTTGAGATGCAGATCGGTGTAACCCATCAGTCACATGGGTTTGATAAGATGATGAAAATGGAATTTAAAGGAAAATCTAAAGACCACACTGAAAAGAAGATGAGTTTTCCCTTATTCTCAAAGTGTGGAATGAAATATGGAGGAAATTTTCTTAAGGGGACAAGAAAATGTTATAAGTGTGAAAAAGAAGGTCATCGGGCAATTGAATGTCGAAATAATGGGAAGAATATGTCTAATGATGAAAAAAAAGGAAGGGATACACATAATGAACCTACTACACTTCAATGTTTCAAGTTCAAGAAGATGGGGCATTATGCCAATCAATGCCCAAATCCAAGGGTTGATGATGATGATCGATGTCAACAAACTCTGAAGGCCAAAGACAAAGGAAAGTCACATGCAATTACTAGTGGTGATGTGGAGTATAACAACGAAGTAGTGAGAGGTACACTTACCATCCACTCTAAAGTATCAAATGTTTTATTTGATTCTGGATCCACCCACTCTTTTATTTATGAAGAATTTTCTAAGGGTATCGTCATATTACCTCAACAATTAGATGTTGAGTTAAATGTGGCAACCCCTAATGGCACAATGGTTGCATCAAAAGTTTATAATTCTTCTCTGATTGAAGTTTGTGGGAAAGTGATTCCTGCAAATCTTGTGATCCTTCCTATAGTGGAATTTTATGTGATTCTTGGTATGGATTGGTTTTCTCTATATGGAGCTCATATCAATTTCCAATGAAGGGAAGTCACATTTCATATTCCACATCAATCTATGATCGTCTATCGATGCAAGGATGAACATAACCTTCTAGTGGAAATTTCTTCCATCTTATGGGTCTTGATTCTACTAAATGAAGGTTATTTATCTCAAATGGTTGGAGAGAAACTCATGATTAATAATACTCACATTGTACGGGAGTTTGATGATGTCTTTCCGGAGGAATTTCCAGGTCCAAACCGTGAAGTTGATTTTTCAATAGAACTCATACCGGGTGCTTTGCCTATTTCAAAGACACCTTATAGAATGGCCCCAATTGATTTGTAAGAATTGAAGAAGAAACTCCAAGAGAATCTTGATAAAGGATTTATACGTCCTAGTGCATCACCTTGGGGAGAACTTGTTCTGTTTTTTAAGAAGAAAGATGGATCAATGAGACTCTGCATTGATTATTGAGAACATAACAAGATCACTATCAAGAACAAATATCCTCTCCCACGCGTTGATGGATTTTTTGACCAACTACGCGGAACTCAATACTTTTCCAAGATTGATCTTTGTTCAGGGTATCGTCAATTAAGGTTCAAGAGGGAGGATATACCAAATATGGCTTTCCGTACAAGGTATGGACACTATGAATTTATAGTGATTCCATTTGGTCTTACTAATTCCACTGCTATCTTCATGGATTTGATGAATAGAGTCTTTAGAGACTATCTTGATCAGTTTGTGGTAGTCTTTATAGATGATATTCTTGTCTATTCAAAGAGCAAGGAAGAACATGATGATCACTTGAGAATTGTATTGAAGACCCTAAGAAAGGAGAATATTTATGCCAAATTTACCAAGTGTGAATTTTGGCTTCAAAAAGTTGCATTCTTGGGTCACATAATCTCAAAAGAGGGGATATCTATGGATCCAGCAAAAACATAGGTTATCAAAAGATGGTTGAGACCAACAACAATAACTGGGATCCGAAGTTTTCTTGGTTTGGCTGGATATTACCGATGTTTTGTGAAATATTTTTCAAGGTTATCTAACCCACTCACCAAGTTGACTCAGAAAGGAGTTAAGTTTGTTGGGACAGAGGAATGTGAAGATAATTTCAAAGAGCTAAAAAGAAGGTTAACCGGTGCACCTGTGCTCACACTACCTTGCAGTCGAGAATGGTTTGTGATCTATAGTGTTGCATCCAAGAAGGGACTGGGGTGTATTCTCATGCAAAATGATATGATGATAGCTTATGTCTCACGATAGTTGAAAATCCCTGAGCAAAATTACCCAACTCCTGATTTGGAGTTATCTGTGGTAATCATTGCATTAAATATTTGGATGCATTACCTTTATGGTGAAAGGTGTGATATTTATTCTGATCATAAAAGTTTAAATTATATTTTCACACAAAAGGAGCTGAATATGTGCCAAAGAAGATGGTTGGAGCTGATTAAGGATTACTACTGCTCAATTCATTACCACCCTGGGAAAGTAAACAAGGTAGAATACGCATTAAGTCGACAAGACCATGCCAGTTTATCCATGATGAGGATCACAAAAGATCCAATATTTATGGATTTACAAAGGATGGATCTTGGAATTATAATGGAAGGGGAAAAATTGTATCTTTGTCAAATGAATGTTCAACCATCTATACATGTGAAGATTAAAAAGGCACAAAAAGAAGATGTAGAGTTACAAAAGAAGGTGAGAAATGTTCCAGAATTCAACCTTGATTGTGATGGGATAATAAAGTTCAAGAATCGGGATTGTGTTCCTCCCATCCACGAATTAAAGAAGGAGCTGATGGATGAGGCTCATAGTTCTTCATTCTCTATTCATTCTTGAAGTACAAAGATGTATAGGGACCTGAAAGAGTACTTCTGGTGGGATGGCATGAAAAGAGATGTTGCTGAATATGTCTCTCGATGCTTGGTTTTTCAGCAAGTTAAAGCTGAGAGACTGAATTATAAGGGGATTTTACAACCATTACCCATACCTGAATGGAAATGGGAAAACATCACTATGGACTTTGTCACTGGACTTCCTAAAACATCCAAAGGCAATAATGCTATTTGGGTCATAGTTGATCGTCTTACAAAGTCTTCACACTTCATTGCTATTAGAGAGGATTTCTCTCTGGATCAGCTTACCAGGATATATGTAAAGGAAGTGGTAATATTGCATGGAGTACCAATTTCCATTTTATCTGATCGGGATCCGAGATTTACCTCGAAGTTTTGGCGAAGTCTTCAGTATACTCTGGATACAGAGTTGAGTGTTAGCACTGCTTATCATCCTCAAACAGACAGTCAGAATCAGAGGACAATTCAAACTCTAGAAAATATGTTGAGAGCTTGCTCTATGGATTTCAAAGGAGGTTGGGTCAACACCTACCTTTGGTGGAATTTTCTTATAATAATAGCTTTCACTCTAGTATTCAGATGGATCCTTATGAAGCTCTCTATGGAAAGAAATGCAGGACTCCAACTTACTAGGATGAAGTTGGGGAAAAAAGCTATTAGGACATGATCTTGTTGATGAAATGGAAAAAATGTCAGATCTATTCAACAACACATTAGAGATGCTCAGAGTCGATAAAACAGTTATGCCGACAACCGAAGAAAAGACCTAGAGTTTAAACTGGGTGATAATGTGTTCTTACGAATATCTTCCTGGAAGAGGGTCATGAGATTTGGAAAGAAGGGAAAGTTGAGCCCTAGATATATTGGTCCTTTTGAAATTCTGGATCGTGTTGGGAAGGTAGATTACCGGTTGGCGCTTCCACCAAATCTATCTCAAGTTCACGATGTGGTCCATGTATCTCTCCTGAGAAAGTACATACCTCATCCTTCACATGTACTCAGCTCAGAAGTTGTACCGCTGGAGCAAGATCTTTCTTATGAAGAACAGCCGATAGAGATTCTGGATCGTAGCAAAAAAGTCCTACGGAACAAGACCACTCTCTTGGTGAAAGTTTTATGCAGGAACCACCAATTAGAATAAGTTACATGGCAACTTGAGGATATTATGAGGGAGAGGTATCCTCATCTGTCTGTAATGAAGTGACGAATTTCGAGGGAGAAATTCATTTTAAGGGGGGAAGAATGTAACACCCTGAGATTTTATGAGAAATATTTTGTTTTATGTCTTATGTTATATGAAACACCAAAGGAATCTTTCACAACACACAATACTGACTTGGCTTTCATTACACGCAATCACGACCTTCCTCGATAGCGTGTGCAGTACGCAATACCAGGTTTCACTAAACAACAATATATTATTATGGACTAACTGTTATGAATAGTATTAACTACATTTTGAATTTTATAACATTATTATTCATCTTACACATTTTCTAGAACATGATAAGAGAACAAAATAAAATTTTCGGGTAAAATAAGTATTTTTCAAAAAAAATGCAGTTTTTGTCGCCTTTTGATGGAGCACCCATATTAAATCTAGTTTTTGAAATGTTTATAAGTTCAATTTGAAATTTGGAATCATGATATAAAAATTTACTTTGGATAAATTTTCGATACTTTTTTGATAACTTTCATATTTTTATGAATAGTAAAAATACGCTAATTTTTAATTAAAAACAACTTTTTTCATTGAGATAATTTATATTGTTAAATTATAATATTGAATGGTTTTAAAGTATAAATAGAATATATTTTTACAATTTAATATAATGTATGTCATTATCATTAATTTCACATTGAATTCATAGGTAAAAACATTTCAATTTTAGGTAATGTTTTAACTTCTAAAACTCATTTTATTAACAACATGATTAACTTTTAATTAATTACTGCAACTTATGTGTTTTGAATTTTGAAAAATGGATTCCATATTTGGATTCAGTGGGTCCAAATTATTTTAATAGGATACTTTTTATTTTTGGGCATTATGAATAGTAACTACGGTAAATTTTATTTACCATAGTTAAAGGTAAATCGGGTAATTAATGGTAAATATAAGATTATAAAATTACCCTAACACCTGAAAAAATATTATTGGATGACTAAAAGTAGACCCATATCACTTAAGGGTTGTATTAGATTCATTTAATGGACTTTTTTCTATGAAAATAATTTAATTATTATTAAAACCAAAGAAAGTGACAACTTGTCACTTTCCTAAATCTTATAAGTATAATAATTTTAATTTAGTTAAAAAAATAATGAAACATAGAAAATGAATAGTCTACAGAAATCTAATACAATTATATACATCGTATGAATTTACTTATAATTTTTAGCGATTAAATAATTATCATTAACTAGGACACAATAGTGATGTTGAGATTATTTTATTGATTGAAATATCAAATAAATGATTTTAAAAATATTACAATAAATATTATATGAACTATTTAATGTGCTCCACTAATTTTCTAGATACATATGACATTTTATGAATCTATTAAAGCTTTTAGTTTGAACATATCTTCTGTGTTAATTTTATTTAAATTCAAATAAAAGAATAGTGTCAAAATTGACACTATTGTTATTTTATAAAAATAACATATTATAAAATTGTTTAAAAAACAGAAAAATATTTAAAAATTATAAATTAAAATTTATATGGTCGACAATGTCATAAAGTGTAAAATTATGGAAAATTCAAAACACATATGTAATTATTTATAAGAATTTAAAATTTAGAATATTATTATCACAAATAAAATTAAATTGATAAATAAGGATAAATCAATTTGATAATGTTTAAAATAAATTTCTAACATGTCTAAATTTTATTGGATGATGATATTACAACCCTATATCATCTAATCATTGGATATGAGTCATTTTGAAATTTTATAAGTGGGGTTGGGATTTAATATAATCTAATATTTCTTATATTTCCAAAGTTGCCCCTCTCCTTCCTTATAAAAGGGAACCTCCTCACTCTCATCATCACACCAATTTGAGCCCTCTAGCTCGGCCAACCCTGGACCATTTCACTTCCCCACTTCCTTAGAAACATCCTAGAGGTCATGGTATTCTTCAAAGACCATTTTTAGTTCCCTAAGAGGATGTCTCAAAGAGGCGCTTCAAAGAAGAGGTAATGTCTGTTACCGATTCTTTCAACTTTATTTATTCTTCTACTTCTTCTTATTTAGTTGTTTCATTATAAAGTAATAACATCAGAATCAATAATATACTGATATGTTATTATAAGTATGAGACAACCCTATTTCACCATCTATCCATCCTACAGAAAACGAAATCACCGCGCGTGCGTACGAAACGAATACTGTCTCCACGCCGTGGTGTAATCTATTTTCAACCATCACCTTAATTGGATGGGAATAATGGTGTAAATGAAGACTATATATGATTATTGTAAAGTGATATTGATTCTGAAATAGTATACATACACTCCAATACAATTCCACAATCATGGGAATGGTATCATCGCTCGTGCGTACGTACGGAATATCGTCTCCACGATGTGATGCGCCTCGTTCTACATGATCTTCATTGCATAATGATTATATAAATGAATTTAATAAATTAATATGATATATATTACACTAATAACATTATTTAAATGATATATCTATATCCTATAAAGATTAATAAGAATTTATTCGACAAAACACGCATAAGAACAATAAGCAATAAACACCCGAATAACAAGTAGCAATGAAATATTACTAATAAGAAGATAAGAATATAACCATATATGATATCATAAAAATAATTATGATTCTGGAATAAGTCAATGACATTATTTAAATCATTATACAGTAGGTTCGGACACTTACGAAGAAAATCGGACCTAAGGTAATGGAAAATCTCACAATTACATTTTTATCTGAGATTGTTTATACTTAAGAATTTACTGGGGAAGATTTATCATCCACATCCATGTTTCCTCGAAATGTAAAATTATTTCCATCCACCTACAATTTTTTAAATCCAATTTTACCCTTCGTTGAGTTTTTATTAAAAGATATGAAAGGAATCTTTTGTCGTTTTTCGTACGAGGTACTTTTTGACTTTTCCAGCTGAAGTACGGGAAGAATGTTTTTTTAACATATACGGAATGAATGGATTTTTAGAACATTATTTCCTCGAAGCTTCCTTTACAAGTTTTCACGTTTATTTCTAATCAACTTCTTGTAGTTCAAAATTATATGACATGTTAATAAAGGAAAATATTTTTGAAGTAGAAAGGATATTTTCCTCAAGAATGCAGTTCAAGTGTATTATCAAAATTATTTTCCATCTAAGATAAAATAGGGTTCTGTTTATATACCTATTTTTACATTGATTTGATTATGTTATGATGTAATTATTTTTACGATATACTTTTATGGATTATGTTATGATGACATGATGTTTAATAATCCCATTTTTATTACATGGTTTATGCTATGATGTATGGTTTATGATTTTGTGGCACACATAAGAATGGTATCATTATGAGATGGGTGGGACCTATATCTCCCTCCAATGCATTGGGTAAAGATTTATATCTCATGAGATAGACATGGCTGGAACGGCAGGTTAAATCGGTTCAGTGAAACAGGACTGAAACGAGGAATGAACTCGGTTCAGAAAAGGACTCTGTCCGCTAAGATAGTCTTGGAAATGAGTCTTGACTACTAAGAAATTATTTTCTATGATTATGTGTTTATGCCAAAAATCCTCATGTGTTATGTTATGATTATTGGAATTACATTTTACTACTATGATTTATCCCATGTTATGATCTATTTTGCAGGATAACATTTTCATAATGTTATGTTGTTATAAATATGATATTTTTGATATTTTTTTTTAACCTTACTGAGCATTTGAGCTCACCCTTTTGTATTTTTTCTTTTCCCGAGGTCAGGAAGAAGGATATTAAGTAGGATATGCCAAAAACGGACTCTGGATATGATGAAATAAATGGGAGACAACGTAGATGATTTATGAACCAGTTGTTTATGTTTCCCAGTTTCTAAAGACACTATACATATACGGTCGTTTCATGGTTTTGTTATATGTTGTAATAATTATGCTTCAATTTTGAAGTAATAACCATGTATGTAAAGTATGGGTCATTATAATATCCATCAGTAGTGTCCCACCAAGTGTACAGTATTTGGACCTCTCATTATGCCTCATATTGATGATTAATCCAACGATAAAACCACTCTTTTGGATGATTAAACCTATGTAAATATATTACCTAGCTAAATACACATTCCAGAATCCATACAGGGATATATTTTCTTGGCAATTACACACACTATTACTTTACCGAAACTTAGGGTGATTCTCCACCATGGAAAAGGTAACATTTAAATCAAATGATTAAGAAAGAGGAATACTTAAATATACTTTTAAATACATTAAATTTCATGAGTAATAAGGTAAATATTATTCCAAGATAAACTACACACCACAAAAAATAAAATAGGCCGTCATTATAACTTTAGTCTCAAAAAATGAAAATTGAGATGGAAAACCACCACTTAGGGTTTGGGTAGTAATAAAATAATAATATAATGAAAGAGTGGTATTAAAAAGGAACTTAATACTCTATAAATTAATTAATTTTATGATATAAAATCTCAAATAGTAAGTATATACATCACATAATGTAAATTATGTTCATAAAACAAAATATGTCTTGAAGAGATGAATTCTAGATGGAAAGTGCTTACCTTTTATCATGAATTCCTCAAACATACTTCAACTAATTATATCATAAATTTATATATCAATATAAATTAATTAATAACCTTACTCTTGTCAATTTTCAATCATACTCTTCATAAATAGTCTTTCTTAACATGAATTCTCTTGATTTTCCACATTGGGTTTTATAGTTTCAATGGTTTGTACTAGTGTCATAATAAAGGTGTTCATATTATTCATTATTCTAGATTTAATTGTTAATATTTAATTAAATTTACTATTAGGTATCACTTATGGAAATTTATGATGTCTAAAATCCCTTTCATTAGTTTTTTAATCTTCATCCTTGAAGATGAAACCGATAATAAGAATGTTTTGGTGATTATTGGCAATCCGAGTTTGTTTTAAAAATTAATGAATTAAATATTGATATAGAATCTCCTATCCCAAAAAACATCTATTTACATATTTATAAATTATTTAAATAGTAATTATATTCTCATATTCATTCATAATATAAATTCATAGTATTATTCAATAATGTGGTTAAATTGACCCAAATATGAGAATACCATGATTTAATGAATGGTTATGAGATGGGTTTGTTGTAATATCATTATTCTAGAACCAATCTATATTATTAAATATTTAATAGTGTAATTTATCAAATTTTTTAAGATATTTAATAATAAATATTGATATTAAAACAATATACATTTTGAATAAAATATTATCCTCTTAATACAATTATTTTAAAAGCTTAAAATATAGATTATAATTTGTTAATAATGTCATTAATATGTTCTAAAAATTGTCATACTATAACCTAAATGATATCATGAAAATAATATTTTTCCTTAAAACTCATTCTTATATCCAACTTTTTTAATAGGTAAAGGAAGAATAAAACATGATACGTCGTGGAGGCATAGTCTGCACAATACATGAATAAGTATTTTTTTCTTAATGGATGAGGTATATGAATAAATATTGATAATTACATTAGTATAGTAATATTATGGTATTTAAATTATAATAATTTCATTATATTAGTGTGTCTATAATAAATTTGAATGAATATAATTATGAAGAAAACTTTGTAGGTGATAACACTTAGGTCTAGAACTTCAATTTTCCTAAGAAGTTTCCAAATAAATGGTGGCCTTATGCTATGTAAAAGTGACCAGAATCATTTTAAAGTGGTATATGGTTATAGGAATATAAAAATTTCAAAGTTTAAAATATAAATTAAAATGATATGTGGGTCTTGAACCTGTGAAAATGTTACACTTTTATAAGTGAATGGAAGCGTAGTTGTGGGAGTAACCCCTACATTTTCTATAATGTACGGTTTATATAAAGGTTTAAAAGACCAAAAAATTGAAACCACGGGATAGGAATGGGATTTTTTCAAAACTCACCAAAAAAACACACTTTTAGAAAAATTTGAGTTTTTTACCTCACTTATTTTAACCTTTTCTCTTTTACCCTAATTAACATTTATATTAGTAATAAATTTCTAAACTTATTAATTAATTTTAATGAAAAAAGATTCATATTGAATTTTTTACCAAATTTGATACTTATAATTTGAAATTTTTAAATAATTATGTCACACAATATTTCTCAATGTGAGAAATTTTAATTTTAATATAAATACAAAAAATCGTATGAAAATAGTTTTTAGAGAAGTAATGTTTTTAAGCATAAATATATATATATATAACATAAAATTATTTTTGATACTGATTTTAATAACAAAATTGATTTATTATAAAATAAATAATTTATATGAGGATATCAAGTTAATAAGAAATAGAATATACCTAGAAATTACTTGATTTAATGAAAATATTGAAAATAGTATTTTTATTAAAGTAACATTTTAATTAGTAATAAAAATGTTGGATATTGGATTTATAAATTCAAAGAATATTTTAAAATGAATATTTTTATTCCATAAATTAATATTTTATTCCTTAAAAGTGTTTCTAAACTTTGATTTCATTCTTATATATTGAAAAATTCATACAGATTATAAGTTTCATGAAAACTGTATTTTTTGAAAAAAAAACCAACCTTCTCAGAAAAACCTCAAAAATTATTACACATATTTCTTTTATATGATTAATTAAAAATGAATTTAGTTTGGAAAATTTGAAATTATTAAACTAATATATAAAATAAATTCATGAATAAAGGGTCTTTGAATGGTTCATTATGTTATAGTTCAGGGTCTGGTGTTTTCTATCTACAGTAGAGTCTCAAGTGTTACATTCTACCCTGCCTCAAAAATAATTCCATCATAGAAATTGGTGTATATATTATATATTGAAAAGAATTGTATACTTCTACCTAATAGATTATTTAGTCATATGTTTTGTCTCTTTTAGTTATTTATTTCTCCAAAGTACTTTCACCAAATGAGAAAACTGATTCTATAATACTTGATCTCTAGTGTTAAGAATTTAGATAGTCTCCTCATTATAAGACAAGTAATGATCGAACTTTATTATCTATAATGAAATCAAATTAACTAGATATAGAATTTATTTACTTTTTAATGAATCAAGTAATATTTTTTTCACTTTAGAAAATTTTGGCAGCACAGCCAACCAGTAAGCTACAACCATAGTTCATTCTAGTATTTCAAAATTCCAAATGTACCTAGATAATAACTTCCCCTTTTCCAAAAATATTAAATTACCATCCCATGGCGAATCCTTCAAGAATACTTGATTCCCTACTTGAGAATGCATTTAATTATGTAATTATATGAATAACACTTTTTTCTTTTTTGGGGTGATTTAATATGAACCTAATTAGGTTATACATTAAGAGTAGTATCCTCTACAGTATTTTATCCAACGAAATTTAATTCTATAACTTATTCCTAGCATGTCAGAGTATGAAATCTCTTCCAATACAATACTTCATATTGTTCCATATGGATGCTCGAATGGAATCTATTGTTGTATTAAAATTACACCAAATTTCATCAGTAATTCCACATAACTTGGAAGCCAAGAGAAAATAATCTTATTATATCTTACAAAGTCATGATAGTCCATTGAGAGTACCCATAAGTCTGGGTATGATATGTAGTTCTTAAATTTATCACAGTGATGAGATCCCTTTGAAGTCTCTTTCATAATTTCAACATGAAATGACAGTCAGGATCAGATAAAATAAATGTATTTTTTCCAAGAATCCTTATGATTTCATTTATATAGAGTTGGGAAAGGTTCTTAAGGGGTAGATCTTCTCTTATCACTATTAAATGAGAATACATAGTAAGACAATAAATGGTGACCCATGTAGAATCATTCTTACATGGATTCCTTGGGAGTCTAATGAAAAATTCAACCATAAAATATTCAGAATTCCATATTGGTATTGGTAGAGTTTGCATGAATCCCTTTGGATGGGGTCTTTCAGCCTTTACCTGCAGACATACTAATCATATAGCACATAGTATACAATTTACCTCTTTAGAGTATCCCACTAGAAATTTCCTCTAAACTCCCTATAAATCATTATGCTACCAAGGTGTATAAATAAATTCAAGTTATATTCTTCATCTATCAGTTCCCTTTTCAACTACTTTATAGATAAAACACACAACCTCTTTCCAAACATCATCACTCTATCTCTATAGATAAATTATTTCAATTTCCCATCATTCACTCATTTATTTTTACTATTTATGATCTCATCATCCTATTGGAACTTCTATAACATTTCTAGTAAGGATGGTTTTGAAATTGATTAGAAAAGGAATGGAGGTTCCCCTTGTAATTTATTATAAAGTGAATGATGGCTCTCATTTCCTATTTATCACTGTATACATATTTTCTAGATATCTATATAAAAGATCCATGTAAATCCTCATAACCATCAAAAATCCAAGGTATCCCTTACTCAATGAATCATCCACCATGTTTGTCTTTCTAGGGTAGTATTGTATCATGAAATCATATTGTTTGATTAGTTCCAAACATATTATTTTCTATAGGTTGATCTCTTTCTAAGAAAATATATACTTCAAACTCTTATCCTCTATATGAAACTCACATATTTCACTATAAAGTTAGTGTATCTATATTTTCAAAGAAATTATTATATTTATCAACTCAAGTTCATCAGTTGGATAGTTCCATTAACAAATTTTCAAATTACCTTTATGAAGAGAAAATAACCCTACTATTATGCATAATTATACAACCAAATACTTTCTTGGATGCATCACTATAAATTAAAAATACTTCCTTACTTAATGGTAGACCCAAAATGGTGAAATAATTAGTCTCCAATTTAGCTATTCAAAACAATCCTCACAATCCATTGACCATGTGAATTTAACCCCTTTATGTGTTAACTTGGTCAATGGTTTTGCTCACCATGGAGAAATACTGGATGAACCGCCATTTGTAACCAGTTAAACCCATGAAGCATCATATCTCTATTAAGTTCATCAGTGTATGACATCATTCTACAACATTTCCCTTCTAAGTGTCAACATATATTTAATAATTGTAAAAAAATCTAAAAAAATAAGATTTATTATGATAAAATTAATATTTAAAATACTTATATAATTCAATTTTAAATATGGGTCTTCATCATTATTAGAAGATGATTTCCAGGCTCTTCATTGTTCTTAGATTACATCAATATATTAGTAATGAATACAACCAGAAAGTTATCATGATAATCCTTGAATAATTTATTCATTATATCCATAAAGACATAAGGTTCCTTAGTCAATCCAAAAGGCATTATCAGAAGCTTGTTATTTCTATACCTTGTTTGAAATATTCTTTTCAATATATCATCTTTATTTTCTTTTATATAATGATAACCAGATAAAATATTGATATTTTAAAAGTATTATGATTTGTGATGTTTGTAAAATAATTCAACCATTCATGGAAAATGATACTTATTCTTTGTTGTGATGTAATTGATATCACTATAATCAATGAATAATATCATGGACCCATCCTTCTTTTTCAATAATAAAAGGGGTTTTCTACATGGTGAAACACTAGGTAAAATAAATCCCTTATCACTAAACTCCTTCAACTGTTTTAACAACTCCTCCAACTCCATTGGTTATTTTATATAAGGGTTTTTTGATATATTCCTTTAATCGGGAATGAGTTCTATATAAATAATTCAACATTAGGCTCTCATGGATGACCCAATAATTCTTGTAGAAAAAAATCAATTAGTTTTTGTACCACAGGTACATACTCTATTATTAGGATATCTTCCCCATCTATATATCACACCTGATCTTCCTCACTACCATTAATTTCATTAAATATTACTTATGTAGGATCCAAATAGGATTTATATGATTAATTTTACCCTCTAAAGACAAGAAATTATACTTCACCTTCACAAATCATAATATACCTTTCTTGGTAATAAATTATTTCATTACAATTTGAAATCTAATCAATACTAAAGAATTTATAAAATTTAATAATAGGTATAATAATCATGTTTATCATTAGGGAATATATACTCATATTAATTCTTGGTAAACCTTCATTATAATAATAATATTATTAGGTATCCAACAAAAAATCCTTTCTCATTAACATGATCAGAAAAGACATCCCTACATTGACTATATGTGTGTATACAGTTACCATCCCTCTTGTTAGAATCTATATTTATATAATGTCATACACATAATTAGATCAAGATATTTAATTATAAAATATAATTCATATTATGTTTTCAAAAAATTTCTATAAAACTATTCATGGTTTTTATAGTTCTTGTGCTATATTACTTGGTTTATCTTAATTTAATCCCAGAGGTAGCAACTAAACTACTCTTAATATCAACTATGACATCCTAGAATCAAGAAACCAATTGTTGGTAGCTATATTACAATATTAGTAAAAAGTAAAATAGTTCCCATAGGATATAATAGCTTATTAGTCTTACAAACTAGATACATACATATATTACATTTCAAAACTTATGATAAAACATGAAAATATTATCATAACATGGTTATCTATTCCATCATATTCTTGAAAATTATACATAGTTCTCTTCTAGGTTTTTTGTGGAAAGGAAAACAAGTAAGGGTGAGCTCAGATTATCAGTAAGGGGTAACATATAGTGTAACCTTAAATAATATAAACATTGCTGAAGTGATATGAAAATAACAAACACTACTACAAAACTAGATTTATCCCGCACTATGGCTTTAACAGATCTAGATAAATGCACTATTAAAGACCCCCTTTTCCAGCACTAAAAAAGTGATCTTAAAGGGAATATTCAACATCGCTTTTTAGAGATATTATAGGGGGTATCTAATAGCACAAAAATATTATTTTTAAAGGTATAACTTTATATATGATTTTTATAATCGCTCATAAATGGGGGTTTTATCATCACCTTTTTAGAAGTGCTGATAAAGACACCCCCCTAGTAGCACTTTTTTGAAGTGTTGATATAGGTATACATCATAAAAAATTATTTTCATTAAAATTAATATATTAGTATATAAATATATTTATATTGATGTAAATATAATATATATTTTTTAAATATGTTTTCGATATGGTAAATAGGAATTTACATTTAATATAAAAGATATTTAGTGAAAATGGCTTATAAAATAATTTAAAAAATATATTTTAATTAATTATGTTCATACTATTATTGAGTAATAGTCATTTAATATCAATTTTAAGATAAAAAAATTCAAAAAATTAACAAAAGATCTAAAATAAGTTGAAAATGTAACTCAAACATCAAAAATCTGTAACTTTTGATCTGGGAATTCGATTGGGCTCTTCCAGATATGAAATCAAAGCCTGCAATGATCTCTATGCCCTGAGTGAGAAAGATAAACCAATGTCACATTTTTTGCAAGGCCATAAAAGTCCTAAAATTCCAATAAAACAGAGTTTTCAGTTGGAGTACCCATATTTTTTAATATTCAATGGATTTTCATCCTCATTTAGGGGGGTATTATTGCCTTTTTTTGTAGAGACTGAATTTATTCATAGGGATTACATTCATATTGATATTATGGTTTCGAATTTTTGTAAAGTTTTCAACATAATTTCATTTATAATTAAATATATGCTTTTTTTATAATAGTTACTTATAATAAATCACTCATATAAATAAATATATAAACATATTTTTTAAAAAAATTATATTCTAGTATATGTTAATTAATACATATTCTAAAAATGTATTTAAAACAATATCAATCCATGTTTTAAATTATAAAAATATATTTAAAATGATTATATATACATATATATGTGTATTAATAAACATTTTTATATTGGTATTATATTATAGTATATGTAAATGAATATAATATAAAATATATTTAAATAAATATAAGTATATATATCACACACAGAGACATATTTTACAAATTTATTTGAAAATAATTATATAAATATATGAATAAGATATATATATATAAACAAAAATATCAATAAATAGATAACAAAACAATATGGTGTAGTGAAAAAGGCATTCCATATTCGAAGGAGATATACAGGGTTCAAACCCGGGTGGGTGTGCATGAGGCTAGAAATTCACAAACTACTGATAAAAGGGGTGGTGGGATGAAAAATGCTGATAAAGTTGGGGAGCACTGTTAAAGGTGTTGTGGAAGTTCTTATAAAGGGGCCTGGCTCATAGATATCTAAAAAAATATAATTTTACACCCTTTAACAACACTGCCTTTATGAGTGATAAAAATGAGCTATTAAAGGGGGCCTTTAACAATGCTATTTTAGCATTGATAAAAGATTTTGGATTTTAACCAATCTTCAGTTGTCAGCACTTTTTTATTGCTGATAAAATAATTTTCTGGCACTGTTGAAGGCCTATTTTTTCGTAGTGAAATGAAAAAAATGAATCTAAAATCTAGTAAAACAAAGGGAATGATATATCCATGATAATAAATGAAACAATTGTTAAAAAATAATAATTTATCTCATACTAATGGAATGCATAATTTTGGAAATCAAAAAAATGTTTTCAAGGACTTGTTCGAAGACACTTTCCTATCATGGGAAGAATAATAAACAAAAACACAACATGTTCTATCTCGTGAGACATATTGACGCATCAAGTGGTTATATAATTCTCAGTCTCACCCATGAACTAATTAATTCCAATTTATTAACCATAAGAGCCATCAAGAACTTTCATAGTGTTCTTTAAAGGACCTATCACTTAACAAAACTTAGTTGTCTATATAATGAGAAATATAAAAATAAAACACTTCCCTATTAAATAGAATATTGTGGATCTTAAAGTGAATATCCCTTGATCAACTTGGAAGTCATGGGTTTCCATAAAATCAATAGGTAGTACCCTTACGTAACACCACAAGCTTCCACGACACACTTCTCTTTGAATAATACAATAGCTTGTGTTGTATGCAACATCGAGTTCTAGCACACCACGACCAATCAAACTAGCTGTTATGAATACTAATACCCACTTTTTTGTTATTTTATAAATTTTATATTTCAAAATGGACTTCATTTTTGGATTTATAATATAAAAATTATCTTTGGGCGATTTTTTGGTATTTTTTTGAAAATTTCAACTTTTAAAAATAGTGAAAAACATAGCGTTATTATTTAAAACAAATTTTTTATTTAAATTTATTATAGTGAAAATAGATATATAATACCTATATTAGTTAAATGTAATAAATTGTAGTCATTTTATAAAAATATTAGATGTATAAAACTTTATTGAACTTTTTAACGTCTTTTACCCACCTTCTAGAAACATTTTCAAATTAGCATAAAACGTAATTTTACCGCTTCTGTGAGTTGAATTTCAGAAATATGAAAGACAATTTTGACATCAGTAAGTAAAATTTGGTTCAATAAGATGAAAATAATTTTTAGTGAATAGTAACTTTTTATTTTATTTACCACAGTTAAAAGTAAAAAAATGGTAATTAAAGGTAAAAATGATATTATAATTACCCTAACACATGTCCTAATTCTATTGGATAAGTGTATTTCGACTAAAATAAACCTTAGTAAAAAATATGATCTTCTTTGATCCAGTTGGATTAGATTAGGATATTTATAATTATTTTACCTAAAGAAGAGTTAAAAGTGTTATATTCAAATTTTAATAACTAAAACATTCTTAATATAGGGTTATACATAAGATAAATTCTATAATAAATATTCATTAGAAATATAAAAATATTTCTTACATAATAGTATTTTATTTGTAATTTTTAGACTTTAAATAATTAAATTTTTTTATGACACAATGATGATGTTGTAATTAGTAATTATTGAAAGGTTAAAGTAAATTATATTATAAATATTAAAAAAAATTGAGTCTTTAGATGCATTCAACGAATTTTCTAGGTTAATATGTCATTTTAGGGTTGATTTAATAAATATTTACTGAAGTGATAAAGTTTTTATGACTGTCACAAAAACCAAATACTAAATAGTGTCAAAATTTACATGAAAGAGTTTTTTAAAAAATACTATATTATTAAATGATATAATATTCCTAATAATATATGGTTCGGACAAAGGACTTAGATAAGGTTAGATATGTCAATAATTAACCACTTGGGGTCCCTTGACATTTTATAGTATGTTTATTAACCATTTATTATAATAATACAAGAATACATGGTAATAGTTATATTATTTGACTAAGAGTTAAATCTAAAAGATAAGGTTAATATGGTAAACTAAACTTGTCTAAAACCTATTGGTTGAATGTTTTTCGACCCATTCCAATCGTATCCTAGAAATATATCCATTTTGAGCCATTATAAACCGAAAATTATTTTATAATAAAATAATATTTCAAGATTTTCCTAAAGTGACCCTCAACTCTCTTATATAAGTTTACATACCCTTCTCTTAATTTCACACATCCAATTACATTTGTCTCGGCCAAACCCTACTCAAATATCCTTAAAACATCCCTCACATAACCCTAGAGGCCTTACTTTGATCAGAAATCCAACCCAAGGAGTACTTTTGTTCAAATCAAAAGGAATCACCTGAAGAAGAGGTAATTATTTCATCACCCCTTTAATATTCTTTTCCTCTTCCACTTTCCATTTATTTTTTGTTTCCATACCAAAATAATAAATACATTACCTTATACATACTTTCATGTTATTATAATTAAGAAACAACCATATTCATTATTCTATCCATCCTATTAATGAAAAAGTCATCATACGTGCGTACGTATGGCTTACTGTCTCCACGTCATGGTGTAGTTTGTTATTCAAAACTTAATTATTAGTATGGGTATAATAATGAATATAATTTATGTAAATAATAAATATAACATTTTAATACTTCTTTATATATGATATACCATCCAATTACATGTGATTTCACCATCGATAGAATGGTATTGTCGCTCGTGCGTACGTACGGATTACCGTCTCCACGAAGGCGATAAGATCTATTACCCATTGAAACCATTCAAGAATAATTTTCATTTTATGATTAAAAATAATTTTTAAGAACCTAATATCATTCTGGATATTAATAAAATACATCCTATCCATAAAAAACATTAATTATGTAAAAAAAACATGTAAAGTAAAATGAATCAGTCAACACCCGAAACAATGGTACTACTAAAATATTATTAACAAAGAAATATTAAAAGATCGTATATAATATCATATTTATGTATTTGGTTCATTTATAATTTAATAACAATAATTTAACTATTATATAAGAGTTTAATGTATCCTCAACCGAGGAAAAGTACAGGGTAAGGGTTAATTTTAAAATCTCTTTATTTATCTGAGATTTTTTATACGTAACTATCTATTGGGACATCTTTATCATCCACATCAATGTTTCTTAAAAATGTATTTCAAAATATTTTTACTAATTAGTAGACTACATATTAAATTAATTTCTACCCTAGTTTGACTTTTTATAAAACATTTTGAAAAGAGTCTTTCCGTCACTTTCTAAACAAGGTAATTTTTGACCTTTTCGACAAATTAAAGTAAGAATGTTTTTTAACATATACAGAAGGTGTGGATATTTTCCACCATTATAAAACCTTTGAAGCTTCCCTTACAATTTTATAATAATATTTTAAAGATAAAAGTTTTCTTTTATAATTACATGAGTTTTAAATGATTTCAAAATAGAAAGAGATATTTCTCTCAAATAGTTTTGATTTCATCTATGTCAAAATCCTTTGATGGATTTCAAACTTGTTTGAAGTTTATTTATTATGATACAATATTCCATATTGTATTGAAGTATTTTTGATGTTATTTAATTTATATGTGTTATTTTTATACCATTCATGGTTTTTGGTTTAAGTATTAACATTTCATATGCTAGTTTTAATACGAATGTTTATATTATGTTTCAACCTTTTCATATTAGTAATGCATTGGACTTAGTAAGTAATGGGTGGAGCCCGCTATAGCACCTCGATGCATCGGTAGGTCTCATGAGACAAACTAGTGTGTTGACACAAGGCCTTGACAAAATCTTATTTGTAGTCTTGGTGTGAGGCCATGACTATGTGGTTTTGATGTCTAGAATTATGCATTCCATCATTATAAAATTATATATTGATATTACATGTGATTATTAGACTTTTACTATATCCATGTAAATAAGTAAATGGATTTATTTGATTTAACTTTTCCATATTATTCTGATTTTTAAGTTTAAAAAGCTTTTGTTTTAGTCTTATACATTTCTTTAAATGTTTATGCTTATTTATGAAAGTTTCTGCTATATTTTTGTCTATACTAAGCATCTGATCTCACCCCATTCTAATGTTTTATTTTTTTCCCTGGATGGGAAGAATTATATTATTACTAACCTGTAGGGATTGGAGAAGGGATATGAGTGTGTTCTATGAAAACACAGTGTTGTTTTAATAATTCATAATGTAATGAAAAACTTATGTTTGTATCTAGTACTTCCAAGGCTACTAAAAAGATCGGCCTATCGGGACATGATTCATTATATCATGGAAATGTTATGTAATAATGAACTCACTCTAGATAACTAGGGTTAGGTCATTACATATGGTATTAGTGGATGTTTAGTACAAACCTTGGAAACTAAATTTAGAAAAACTCTGATTAGAGAACATTACCCTACAATAAACTTTGAAGATTAGTATAGAAGAACTTTTTAGAATTTTGGTAATGTCACGATTTTTTGAATTTTCCAAGAAATACATCCATTTATGGATACAAGTAGGTAGAGGTGGCTCTGGCACAGATGTACCTAGGAGTAAAAACTCTAATTAGGAGTTTCAGTCTTGACCTGGGTTATCCTGGTACATGACAACGGGCCTTGTTGCACCCTTGGTTACGACACTCCCAAGGGATATGATTTGGATAATTCACATTTTCTTTACAGACCATTATGAAGTATTTATGGGTAAATACCTCTTCAAAGAAAACAGTTTTTTATGATTATGGATTATATGCATAAACTGTATAATTTATGTTAGGTGTTTTTCTAGTTTGGAATTTTTTATTGTGATTCATAAACTAATTTAGTGTATTCCATTGTTTAGAAATGTCACTTAGTGGATGGAATGGAAACTATATCGACGCACATAATCCATGTAGGGATTTCCCTTATACTCAAGACATATATAGTGGAGCTGGTGATGCATTTGGTGCGGAAAACGTTATTGCCGTATTGGTACAACTCACTCCGGTTGTGAATAATAACCTTACCCATATGGGGCACCCTGATCCACAATGTAGAGGATTGGTGTTAGACCACTTCATGATAAAAAACCCACCATTATTCAATGGGACTACAAGCCCATTTGTAGTTGAGCAATGGATAAGTTCCTTAGTGCAAATATTTCATGCTTTGGGGAGTAGCGAAAGGGAAAAAGTTTCCATGGCAGTTTATCGCCTCACATGAGATGTAGATTAATAGTGGTCATTAATTAAAAACACAAATGAGGATGGAGAAGTATAAAATATCTAATGTATAGGGTTTAATGAAATTTTCCTCTAAAAATACTTTCCATGTGACCATCGAGCGAATATGGAAAGACAATTTCTAAGTCTGAGGAAAAATGAGGATGAGAATGTAAAAAAGTATGAGGCTAACTTTACAAGGTTAGAAAGTCATGCATCAGATTATATATGTAACCCAAGGATTAATATTGATTGATTCTTTTATGGGTTAGAACCATTTCTCCATTTATAGTTAGTCTCACAATCCTTCTCATCATACGAAGATATTGTCTTTTGTGCTATCAAGACAAAAAAAATGAATTCTCTAAGTCTTACAACATTAAATCAAAGCCAGTGAAGAAGAGATCTAATGAACACTCTAGAAATGGATATATGTGTAAGAAAGAAAAAAAGTTGAATTTCCATCCTATAGTAAATGTGGGGAGAAACACCCCGGTACTTTCATAAAGGGAATGGAAGTCTGTTACAAGTGTGGTGAAAAAGGCCACCAAGATCGTGATTGCAAGGGAAAGAAAGAGGATGTCAATGTTTAATGCTACAATTGTAGATAAATGGGGAATTAAAAAAATTAATGTCTTAAGCGTTAGGTAAACTTACCTCAGAAGAGGAAAATGGATAAAGTCTAAGCTTATGTGATCACTAATACATAGGTTGAATCTCTAAATGACATGGTGGAAGGTACTTTAATCGTTTCTTCAAAATTAGGCAATGCTTTATTTGATTCTGGATCATCACATTATTTCACATCTTCCCAGTTTTCTGTGAAAATTAGATATTTCCAATTTGATTTAACAATGGAGTTGACAGTCAAAACTCCTAAGGGAAGTATCATTGCAACAATGTTTTGTTATTTAGTTACCATTATGGCATATAAACGTTCTTTATCTCCCAATATCAACGTCATTACCATGATTGAATTTGATATAATACGTGGTATGTATTGTATTTCAAACCGTGATGCAAATATTTATTGTAAGAAGAAGGAGGTTAGAATTTCTGATGATGATAAGGAGTGCCTTATCTTTAGAGAATAAATGTCATCATTTGATTCTTATCTAGATCCACCCCTAGTAGACCTATAGAATTCAATTATTGGGGAGGAAGGGAGTAAAATAACTATGGGTGAGTAAAAGAATGTTCAAATAGAGTATGTACCTATTGTGAAATAATATTTTGATGTGTTTCCAGAGGATTTACCTGGAATTCCACAAAAAAGAGAAATTTAGTTTTCCATTGATTTAATTTCTTGGTTCAAGTCTCATATCAAAGACCCCTTATAGAATGGACTCTATAAAATTAGTTGAACTAAATAAAAAACTAGAGGAATTGAGTTATAAAGGATTTATTCACCCTAGTGTTTCTCCATGGGGATCCCCTATTATTTTTGTTAAGAAGAAAGATGGATCTATGGGGTTGTGCATTGACTACAGGGAGATCAATGCTATAACAATAAATAACAAGTATCCCCTGACTCAAATTGATAATTTCTTTGATCAACTTCATGAAGCTCAATATTTTTCAAAGATTGAACATTGATCTTGATATCATCAGTTGTGCGTGAAGAAGGAAGACATTCCAAAGCCATCTTTTTTAACCAGGTACGGGCATTACAGTTTTTCAGTAATGCCTTTTGGACTGACTAATTCACCCTCTATTTTGATGGATATAATGAATAGAGATTTCAAGGAATATCATGAAGACATTTTGGTGTTATTTATTGATGATATCATGGTATAATCAAAAAAATATGAATATCATGAAAATCACTTGTGCACTATTTTGAAAACCCTGAGAAGAAATGAATTATATGGGAAGTTTAGCAAGTTATTATCGATGCTTCGTCTAAAATTTTGCCCGATTGGCTAACCCAATAACCAATCTCACGTGTGAAGGGGTTAAATTTGTTTGGAAAAAGGATTGTGAAGAATGTTTTGAAAAAATGAAGAAAATATTAGTCAATGCTTCTATCATGACTCTATCATCGGGAATGACGGGTTTGTTATTTATAGTGATGCTTCAAAGAAAGGTCTTCATTGTTGTCTTATGCATAATGACAGAGTTATTGCCTATGCATCATGACAAATAAAAATTAATGAACAAAACTATCCTACTCATGATCTTGAGTGAACAGCTATAATATTTTCTTTGAAGATATAAAGCCACTATTTCTATAGTGAAAATATGAGATATATAACGATCACAAGTTTTTGAAGTATATTTTCTCACAGAAAGAAATCAACATGAGGTAAAGGCGATGGATTTAACTACAAAAATATTATGATTTCACCATACACTACCACCGGGGGAAGGAAAATAAAGTAGAAGATGCTTTGAGAAGAAAGGACCATGGAGTTTGGAATAAGATGAGAGTTGAAAGGGATCATATGTTCACGGATCTAGTAAAGATGTATATGGGAATAGTCATGGAAGGTGAAACATCAATACCTTTTCAAATGGTTGTCAATCCATCTTCACTATAAAGGATAAGAATTTCTTAGACTGTTGATGATGAGTTTCAAAAGATAATTAAAGCTGCCAATGATGGGATATTGATCGACTTCGTATATTAAGATGGAATTTTGAAATTTGGGAAAAGGCTTTGTGTTCTCGATATATCATATCAAAAAAGGGTATTGTTGAATGATGCCCATATATCCAATTTCTCTATACACCCTGGTGGCACTAAGATGTATAGATATTTGAAGGAACATTTTTTGTGGGACAACATGAAGAGGAATTTTTCTAAATATGTGTCAAGATTTATGGTTTGTCAACATGTGAAAGCTGGAAAGCAACATCCCGGAGGAGTCATTTAACCTCTTCCCATACCATTGTGGAAATGGGATGATGTTATAATGGATGTTTTCATGGGAATACCAAAGAATATCATAAGGGACGATGTAATACTGGTCATTGTTGATTTTCTTACCAAGTCAGCATATTTTCTTGCAATAAGAGAAGATTTATCACTTGAACGATTTGAAAGAATATATATTAATGAAGTTGTAAGAATTCATGGTGTACCCTTATTTATTATTTCTGATCGTGATCCCTGTTTTACATCAACATTTTAGAAAAGTATTCATAAATCCCTAGATATTGAACTTCGTTTGAGCACTGCCTACCTCCCTCAAACTGATGGACAATCAGAATGAACTATTCAAAACATAGAAGACATGTTGATGAGATCTTTCTCACTTGACATTCAAGGTACGTGGGATAAATATTTTCCTCTGGTATAATTTTTCTATAACAATTTCTTCTATTCAAGTATTCAGATGGAACCATATGAAGCATTAAATGGAAAGAGATGTCATACACCAACTTGTTGGGATATTGTTGGTGAAAGAAAACTTGTAGTTTCATAACTTGTTGAGGAAACAATGGAAAAGGTGAAGATCATCCAAACCCACATCAAAGAAACTCAAAATAGGAAAAAGAGATATGTCGAGAACCAAAGGATGGATTTGGAATTTCATGTAAGAGATCATGTTTTCTTGAAGGTGTCTCCATGGAAGGGTGTTATGAGATTCAATAATAAGGTTAAATTGAGTAACAGGTACATCTGACCTTTAGAAATTATAGAACAAATTGGAGTGGTATCTTATCATTTGTGAATGACACCAAGTCTCTCCAAAGTTCACAATGAGTTCCACGTATCACTGTTGACAAAATACATGCCTAACCTAACGCATGTATCCACATATGAAGAATTATAACTGGAACCAAATTTGTCCTATTGTGAAGATCCTATTTAGATTATTGATACCATAGAACACGTTTTGAGAAACCAGACAACTCGCCTGGTAAAATTTATTTGGAGAAACCATAAAATGGAAGAGGCAGCATGGGAACTTGAGGAAATTATAATGAAGAACCACCTAAATATTTTTATGAAGTAATATTCTAGAAATTTCTAGGACAAAATTATTTGAATTGGGGATGAATGTAACACCCCAAGCTTCCATGGTATGCTTCTCTTTGAAAAATACAACATCTTGTATTTTATGCAACTTCGAGTTTTAGCACACCACGACCATTAACACTAGCCGTTATGAATAATAATACCCCATTTTTGAAATTTTATAAATTTTATTTTTCAAAATGGACATAATTTTTAGATTTTTAATATCATAATTTGAATAGGGTAAATTGTTTGTATTTTTTTGAAAACTTTCAATTTTTGATGAATAGTGAAAAACACTACGTTATTGTTTAAAACAAATTTTTTATTTAAATAATTGCTTATTTTATTTAAATTTATTTTAAATAAAAATAGATATATAATACCAATATTATTTCAATTTAATACATTGGATCCATTTTATAATAAGATTAGATGTAAAAAAATTTATTTAACTTTTTAACGTCTTTTACCCACCTTCTAGGTACATTGAAAAATTTGCATAAAACATAATTTTACCACTTCTATGAATTGATTCTCAAAAATCCTAGATACATGCTTGACATTATTATGTAAAATTTGGTTTAATAGGATGAAAATAATTTTGGGTGAATAGTAACTTTTGGATTTTATTTACCACCGTTGAAAGTAAATAGCATAATTAAAGGTAAAAATGATATTATCATTACCCTAAAACATGTCCTAATTCTATTAGATAAGTTTATTTCGACTAAAATAAACCTTATCAATAAAATATTATCCTCTTTGATCCAATTAGATTAGATTAGAACATTTATTATTATTTTATTTAAAGAATAGTTAAAAGTGTTAAATTAAAATTTTAATAAGTAAAACATTTTCAATATAGTGTAATAAATAAGATAAACTCTACTATAAATATTAATTAGAAATAAAAAATATTTCCTAAACAAAGTTATTTTATTTATAATTTTTAGACCTTAAATAATTAAATTTATCTATGACACAATAATGATGAAGTAATTACCTTATTAATGAAATGTTAAAATAATTGTTATTGTAAGTATTAAAATAAATGTAAATTATGACTTTTGATAAATTACAAAAATTTTATAGGTAAATATGAAATTTTAGGGTTGATTATATAAATTTTTATCTAAGTGATAAAGTTGTTATGACTTTCAAAAAAAACCAAATACTAAATTGTGTCAAAATTGACATAGATGAATTTTTAAAACAAATACTATATTATTAAATGATATAATTTTACTAAAAATATAAGGTTCAGACAAAGGACTTATATAATATTATATATTTCAACAAAAAACCACATGGGTTTCTCTTTTCTTTTTATAGTAAGTTTATTGACAATTTATTATAATAATACTAGAAGACATGGTAAAAGCTAAACTATTTAAAAAAGAGTCAAATCTCAAAGATAAAGTTAATATGGTGATCTAAAATTGTCTAAAACCTATTTTTTGAGAGTTTTTTGACCCATAACCACCTTATCCTCTAAATAAATCCATTTTTATCCATTATAAACCTACAATATTTTATAATAAAATAATATTTCAAGGTTTTCCTAAAGTGACCATCACCTCTACTTTAAAAGGGTACTTCCTCTTCTCTTAACGTCACACCTCCAAATCCATTTGTCTCAGCCAACCCCTACTCAAATATACTAAAACATTTCCTCAATTCAACCTATAGTCCTTAATTTGATCATAAATCAAACCTATAGAGAACTTTTGATCAAATCAAAAGGAATCACCTGAAGAAGAGGTAATTCTTTCATCGTATCTTTCATGTTCTTTTATTCTTCCACATCCTCTTTATTTGTGTTTCCATACCAAAATTACAACTCTAGTGCCTTATAAATAGTATGATGTTATTGTAAATATGGTACAACCATATTAATTATTATATTCATCCTATGAATGACAATGTCACATGACGTGCGTACGTACGGTTTACCGTCTCCATATCGTGGTGTCGTTTGTTATTCAACATTTCATTATTTGGATGGGTATAATAATGAGTAAAATTGATGTAAATAATAAATATAACATGTTAATTATTCTTTATATATGATATGACATCGAATTACATATGATTTTACCATCGATAGAATGGTATTGTCGCTCGTGCATACGTACGGATTACAGTCTCCACAAACTTGATAAGATTCATTCCCCATTGTAACCATTCATGAATAATTTTAATTTTATGATTAAAAATAATGTTTAAGAACTTAATATATTTCTGTATATGAATAAAATGAATCATATCTATAACAAACATTAATTATGTAACAAAACATATAAAGTAAAATGAATTAATAAACACCTAAAACAATGATACTACTAAAAATTATGAACAAAGAAATATCAGAACATCATATATGGTATCATATTTATGTAAGTGGTTATTTTATAATTTAATAACAATTATTTAACTATTATACAGAAGGTTAAATTACCCTCGAACAAGGAAAAGTACAAGGTAAGTGTTAATTTTACAATCTCTTTATTAATCTAAGTTGTTTATACATAAGTATCTACTGGGACTTCTTTATCATCCCCATATATGTTTCTTATAAATTTATTTTGAAACATTTTTACTATTTACTAGACTATGGGTTGAAGTCATTTATACCCTTGTTTTACTTTTTATAAAATTGTTTGAAATGAGTCTTTTTTTTCATTTTCCAAACAAGGTACTTTATGACATTTTTGAAAAAAATAAGGTAAGAATGTTTTTTTAACATATACGCTGGGTGTAGCTATTTTCCGTTATTATAAAACCATTGAAGCTTCCCTTAAAATCCTATAAAAATATTTTCAAAATAAATGTTTTCTTTTATAATTATATTACTTTTAATTTTTTTCAAAATAGAAAGAGTTGTCTCTCTAAAATAGTTTTGATTTCATCTATGTCAACATCCTTTGATGAATTTTACACTTTTTTGAAGTTGATTTATTATGATACAATATTTCTTATTGTATTGAAGGTTTTTTTATGTGTTTGACTATAGATGTGTTATTTTTATTCCATTAATGATTTATAGTTAAATTATTAACATTTTTTATTCTATATTTAATATCAATGATTATATTATGTTTCAACCTTTTCATATGAGAAATACATTGGACATGGTAAGTGAAAGGTGGAGCCCGTTATAGCTCCTTGATGCATCAGTAGGTCTCATGTTACAAACAAGTGTCTTGGAACAATGCCTTAATAAAATCTTATTTGTATTCTTGGCACGAGGCCTTGAATATGTGGTTATGATGTCTGGGATTATGCATTCCATCATTATGAAATTAGCTATTGATATTACTTGTTATTATTCAACTAGTAGAATATCTATGTAAATAAGTAAACGGAATTATATGTTTTATATTTTTCATATTATGCTGAATTTTAAGTTTAAAAGTATTGTGTTTTAATCTTATACATCTACTTAAATGTTTATTATTTTTTATGAATTTTTCTGCTATATTGTTATGCTTACTAAGCATCTGATCTCACCCCTTTCATATGTTTTATTTTTTTCCCAAGATGTAAAGATGTATATTATGACTAACTTGTAGGGATAGTCTAAGGGATATGAGGGTGTTCTATGGAGACATAATGTTTTTGTTTTTAATTCATAATGTAATGTGAAATGAATAAATTTATCTAGTACTTCCAAGGATACTAAATTGATCGGTCTTTCGAAACATGATTCCTTGTATCATGACAATGTTATGTAATAATGCACCGACTCTGGATAACTGGGGTCAGGGCATTACACCTTATCAATGAAATATTGGAGAGAGTGTACCTTAAATGTTATTGTATATACATTGAATATTATAATTGGATTCAATAGTTTTAATTTGTGGGATGGAAAGTAAATAATAGCAATAATCCTCCATCATGGGTCATTAGAAGCGTGCGAATATTCCGAAGCATATCCCCCTAGAATGTCTTTCTATGTGGGCAGTCTTTGGACCATTCATCATGAATCTGGGTGATGATTTAGTAAATTCTCAGATAGTACTTTTTTGTGTGATCTTTCCTAGGTGAATCTATTTTGTATCTTCATCCACTTTACAGTATCCCAAGAGCGATTTATTTTCAAGGAAATTACACACACTTTTACTTTACCAAATATTAGGATGATTTTTCCAACATCGAAAAGCAAAATCTTGAATAAAAATAATATGAGGAAGGGTTAATAATATAGAATTTTAAATAAAATAAATTTATTGATTAATATAAAAAATTATTCCATGGTAATGTATGCACCGCATAAAAAAAATATGTGGTGATTATAGAATGATCCCCAAAGAAAAAAAATTGAGATAGAAAAATCCTACTTATTGATTAGGTAGTGATTTAATCATGAAATATGGAATGTGTAAGATTGAAAATGATAGTAAAATAGCTTGAATAAATACATTTCATTATATAATATCTCAAATAGGTATTATATAAACAACATAAATAAAATTAGGTGCATAATACAGAATATTTCTCAAATGGAGTAATTTGAGATGGAAAACTCATAGGTCTTGTCTTGAATTCCTCAAAAATAATTTAGAATCATGTATAATTAATATATTAAGCATAATAAATTAATCCATCACATTAACCATAACAATTTTCATTCTTAATTGTCATAAATAGACATTCTCTAAATGAATTGCCTTGAATTTCAACATCATGTGTTTATAGTTTTGATTCTTGGTGAAAGGTTCATAATAGTGGTGTTTCTACTCTTTATTTTACAAAGTTAGTAATTACTAGATTATTCAAGTTACTATTAGGGATTAATTTCGATAATTTATGAGTTTTCAAATAATTTTTATGATTATTTTAGCCTTTATCTATTGAGATGAAATCAATAATAAGCATGTTTTGGTGATTTTTGGACGATCGGAGTGCGTTTTTTTATTTAATGAATTAAATATTGATATAAAATATCTATAAGTAAATAAAAACCTATATTTAATATTTTTTATCACATAATAAAATTAATTATATTCCCATAGGTATCAATGATAAAATTCTTAGAAATGTTCAATTATGTTGTCAAACTAACCCAAACATGAACATACAATGATTTAGAAAATGATTAGGAAATGGTTTTATTCTAATATAATTATATCTTAAGAATAATGATATTTTTTAGTTTTTGTTCATGTGATATATCATAATTTGGAGGAGTTATAATAATAATTAATTTATATGAAAATATTACACAATTTTAATAAAATATTATCCTCTGAATATGCTTACTTTAAACAATTAAATTAACAATGATCACTTGTTAATCATATCATTAATAGGTTATCGAATTTATCATACCAAAACCTTAATAATATTATATTTTTCATATTTTTCATTTTATTTCTTACTTATATCCAACTTTTTAAAATGGTTAAGGAAAATGAAACATGCTTCATTGTGGAGGTAGTAGACCGCGCAGCGCATGAACAATGATTTAGTTTTTAATAATGGATTGGGTATATGAATAAATAAAGATAATACAACCAATATACTAACATTATAATACATTAATTATAATAACATCATTATATATATTTTTCTATAAGAAATTTTAATGAATATAATTAGTAATAAAACTAAGTGCATCATAATACTCAGATTGAGGACTTGAATTTTCCTTAGAAGTCTCATTGGAAATAAAGGCCCTCTTCTAAGTAATGGGAACCATAATTTTTTTAAAATGGGGGGGTGGTCTAGAAATATAAAAATTTAAGAGTTTCATTGAAAAATTCAAATGACAGGTGATATTTTAAATGGTGATGATTTTACCCCTTTATAAGTGAATGGAAAGTTAGTTTTGGGAGAAACCCTTACATTTTAAATAATGTAAGGTTACTATTCAAGTGTAAAAGGCCATAAAATAAAAAATTGTGGAGATTAAAGAGGTTATGGGCCTAAAAAGAAACTAAAAGTCTCCATTTAAAAATATTATAGTGTTTTTATTCTTTTTTTTAATTTTCTCTTTTAACCTGATTAGATTTTACATTGGAAATTAATTTCGAACCATAGTTATTAATTTCAATAAAAAACATTAATATTGTAATTTTTATCTAATCGGATAATTATAATTTAAAATTTGAAAAAAATATCAAATAATGTTTTTAAATGTGTTAAATTTAATTTGTAAATTAAATACACTTAATCATGTAAAACCCATTTTTAGAGATGTATAATTTTTATGATTTAAAAATATATATAATATTAAATCATATTGGATATAAGTTTGATTTATTATTAAATAAATAATTTTTATGAGTCTCTCAAGGAAATATATAACAGAATCTTTCTTTAAAATACATGATTTAAAGAAAATTATGAAAGTAGTTTTTTTATTGAAGTAACATTTTAATTAGTTCAAACAACAGTGGACATAGGATTTATAAATAAAATGAATTTTATAAAATGAATTTTTATATTCCTTAAATTTATATTTTATTACTTAAACATATTTCTAAACTTATAGGCCATTATTATATAAGAGTAATGTTATATAAATTACGATTTTCATGAAAACTTAATTTTTTGACTAAAATCTATCATTTCAGAAAAAGATCAAAAAATTATACTAAGATAATTTTCATGGGAAGAATTAAAAAATTAAGTTAATTTTCTAAATTTAAAATTATAAAATTAATTTAGTGAATAAATTGAAGAGTAAATTCTCTCTAAAGGGTGCATTGTGCGTTAGTTTAGGACAAGGTGTTTACATGGTACATTAGAGTCACGGGTGTTACATCTTATATTAGTAAAATCTTCTAGTTAACTTTATAAATGTTCTTCCAACATATTATTCCTTCCTTCATTACTTCAAAAATTTCTTACCTTATCAAAGGCCTCTTTTGAATTTTTTTTACTCAACTTGGATCAGTGTTAGTATTCTTCCAAATTGATGTCTGAGGCTTTGAGAAAACAAAATAACATCATCAGACTAATATTTCAAGTATATCAGTTAACTCTAACTTCATAATTATTTCATCAGCCTCACCCTTTTGTAATATTCCTATTTCATAATACTCAAAATATATTCCAGCAGTTTTGATCCTGTTTTTGTGACGTGATCCTTAGTGAACTCCATACCTTTTCTAATTTCATATAAATACTAACTTCATGAGGTTAGGTTCCCCATTAAATTTCTCTTGTGTCACATTATATTCCTAATAGATAAATCCCAAGTACATTATTAATTTTTCATCGAATTTCATCCTCTTCTTCCATTTTTTGATATTGGCTTCATGTTTTATTCATTGAGTGACATCAAGTCATCTTAGAGTATTCATTAGTAAATTGTATTCTATTATCCCAACATCCATTGGTTATGATCATTATTCATATATCATCATCCTAAAATCTTATTCCATGATTCCACCTTTATATCGCATCATTTTTATTCTTCTTCAGTGTCACATCCACTTCTTGTCCTATATTTTTGTCCATCACATCATTAGGACTTGTATCTTCAACTAAACAAGTAGTTTTTAGTTCTCCATTAACCTTCGATACTTGTCATTGAATTTTACTTATACTTAGTTCAATAATCATCTAGTTCTAAATAGTGTTTACTTATAGAATTTATCTTCAATTGTCATTAGTATTAACCCCACACTATTTATTACTTCCATTGAGATAAAATTTCTTGAATTTTCTGATATATCATCCAAAAAATCATTACTATATTCTTTATATGGTTGTACTTGAATCTGTCAGTGTTTCTTCTTTCAATGGTTTTATATTCCAATGTGTGAACTTCTATGGTGTTAACATCTAGAGAGACCTATGACCATATAAAATTTTTCATATATTTCCTTCATTAATTTCTCATTATATCTTCCAACTATTGATAATAATTATTGAAAACAAACACAACCACACGTCCTCATAATCCAATGGGTTATTCAATCAACCCCTTTTATTTTTTTTACAAATACCCAATCAAAACTAAATTCAATGATTTCCCCCCTTATTGATAACAAATTCAAATCACCACTTGTGAGGAAAAGTGATACTCATCTCATACTTCATTATTTTTCATATTACCTTCTATTTTCATTAGTTGAACTAAAAATGAACCTTTAATTTATTGATAAAGAAGTAAAATATCACTTTCCTTAAAAAAATTATCCATACATCAATCAACATTAAGTCTTTATGATTTTTTCTTGATGTTAAAAAAAATTGCGGACAACTTTGACTTCAAGGTTTTACCTAATAATTAAATAAGTGATATTGATCAATAAGTTCTTCATACATGGTTTATTTAATATATTCTCCTAAAATCACCTTCATCCATCTCAAAAAAAGGATTTAAAGAATTCAAACCCAAAAAGTAGGTTTCTCTCCATTTTCAAGATACCTTTATCTTTATCTTAAAATAATCTATTTCCTAACATTAAATTTAGATTTGATTTTTCACATGAGGATAATAAATCATAGAAAACATACCTCATAGATGATAGAATCTCCAACCTCCAAAATTTCAATTTGTGAAACTTCATCATCATCCATAGAATATGTATCCAAGATCCCACCATCAAGAAATATAATATCCATACCCTTCATTCTTTAGTTAAATGAAATCTTTCTACTTTATTTTAGTTTATCAATTTTATAAAACCACCAAATTCATCTTCACCGCCCATAAATTGGTGACATTCATCAATATTCATCAACATGGTTGATTCAAATTGAATTTTACTAAGGGGTGACATGATTCCACATTAAGTAAAGTCCTCCATGATAGATTTCTTCTGATATATTGTGATCTTTACACAACACTTTAAATTTTAAAAATTATCCATATATTGCATAACATTAAATTCCATTCTAAACAAATATAATAAGAACTATGAGGGAATAAGATGAATCTAACTTTATCGTTTTGTTCAAAATATTGGATTGATAATTGTTTCTCAATTATACTATTCTTCATTCTTTGACCATTAAATCTCTAAAAAGTAATTATCCTGGGTAGCAAGGATTTATTTTTTTTACCTTTATTTTTTTACTTTGTATGGAATTTTCTTTATAACTTCCACTATAAAGACACAAACATTATTATTTTATTACTCTTCAAACATCCATTCAGATTTTATTTGTTATGGGTTTGACGTGATAAAAACCTTCATAATATGTTTTTCTTTCACTTGGTATTGAGATTTTATTCACTGCAAATTTTTTGAAGTATAAGTATCGTTTTACGACTTATTCCTTTTATCCAAAACCTTATATAAATCTAGTAACATTGCCATAACCTTTTTATGATTGACCTATCTTTTTGGATCATTCACATAGTTTATTATATTTTGTTAATTTAGCATTATATATTAAATTATAGTGACATTATACTTCTTAAACAGATATTTCTTCCACCAATCCAATATATTAATTTATTTTATATATTAATTTATCTCATTATTCCATATTACTTCCTTTAAACTAAATATTCATGCCTATATTAACACAAGACAATATGTTTCCCTTCTCTAAAAAAAATAATAATCTTATATTTGTTGTGAGATATTCCTTTAATTTCTTCTAGGGTGTGTTCTTCTTGGTAATATTTGTTTCATTAAATACCAAGGAATACATCAACATTATCTTCTATTTTTTATTTTTAAACTTTAATGGACTTATTCTATTAGTTGTAGTTGAGAGGTTTTTTTTTGATGTGAACTAACACATATCATTACCATGACCACTTTTATTTCAATTATTATAGGAATTTTTAATATATTCAAATCTGTTGGTTATAGATAGATTTATCTTCGTATGTGTATGTTGTTTCATCTAAACATAACTACTCTTAAATTTAGTTTCCATCCCCCTTAATGTAGGAATTATCTATTTTTTGGGATTTTATAAATTTTGAGAACAATAAATAGACCAATGTTTGACTATACATAAGACCAATAGAATCTAAAAATTCATGGAAAATTCCATTATGTAAAACTATTTTAGGTGGAGGTCCTTTCCTACTTATGAGAAGATACTAATTCTTTTTGGAAAAAATCTAGGAAACTAAATCCTTTATTTTCATCTTCCAACTTTAATGATGTTCTAGTTCGATTCATGTTTTTCTCTAGCCATCCTTTTTGGGAATTTTTGTTGTAACATTCAAAATTCCAAGAGTAGAAACCAGTGGAAATAGTTTTTCATAAACTTAAGGTTACATTTTTATTTTACCATATGTAAAATGTATCTTCTAGTTTTTTATGTCACTTATACCACTCAAATTATTTTTTCTAATAATAATACACTTATTAAAAATTTTGGCAGTGGCTCTTCTATTAGATTTATATGAATATTCAACTTGAGTATCTTCCATGATTTTTAACTTCTATTAAAATTAAAGACACATTAAATTAAAAGTTTAATTTTATATCATTAATTTATTTTTCATTATATTCAAATTCAACCATCATAATCTTTATCTATATCTCATGAAAATTACTTTCATCAAATAGAGAACTATAAGTGTACTTAATTCTTCAGGCCTTAATCTTTAGTTTAGAGTTCTTGACATCAACCATAGCTTCTATCACCTGGATCACATCTTAAAAATCCTTCTTGAACATAATCTTCTTGAAATATTACTTTGAATTTATTCCTTGACTATAGAAAATATTTCACTAAAAATCGACACTAACTATTCATTTTCTTCCATAAGTTCTGTTGTAGTTTTTAATTTTCAAAACATCTTGGAAATTATATCATCTATTTCATCGACTTATTTTTCTAGTTATTCTTACTCTTACTATGTAAACTTTATTGATGTACGTATGTATGTGATGACTTCAACAAGGAAATTTTTCATGTAATCCTTGGATTAAGAGTAAAATTACACAGTAGTTTCAAAAGACTCATACTCATCACAACTCGATCATGATTCATCTATATGATTATTCTTAATGGATTTATTGATTTAAATCCCACACTCTATTCTTTCAATTAGTTTAAGATATTAAATCCCATGGTTTTGAGAAGGAAAATTCCATAAATTATAATACTATTTCTTCTTCTGGTTTTTCAGTATTTTAACTGAAACTTCCATGTTAACGACCATTAAACTACATTACATTTTTTTATTGAGACATCTATGTTAATTATCAAAATATATGATTCATTAAAATACTGAAAATAGATAGGAGAAAAAAATTAGATCCAATCAGAGGAAAAATTTATTTTGATACCAATTGGGAGTCTCAATAGATCTTGCAGTAACACTGAGAGGGTTGAATCAGGTATGACCATCATTTACTGAATTCTTACAAACATAACCTTTTACCTCCTTTAAGTTTTTCAAAACTCTATCTTTTTTAGGATGTATAGATATTGATTATGAACTCAAAAACAAATATCACCACATGAAATATAGTAATGGAAAGAATGAAATAATCATGAGAGTTTTTTACATTATTCAGTCCTAATGTGTGTACCTACTCTTTTTTGTGTTTGTTTTTATCCCGAGTCATTGATTTTCAACTAATAATATTATAATCAATTATATATTTTGTGGAAGTTATTATATTTAACCTAAAAGTTCAATATTTATCATTGGTGAATAATTTTTGTGCCCTAATAGGTTATTTTTTCTAGCTCCCTCCAATATTCAATGGTTTTCTATGAACATAAATAGGTGTATTGTAAGGTCACAATGTTTCTTGTACTCTAATTTTTTAATTTCTCAGGTGTTGAGGAAGTCTCAATATGTTTTATATTTATTTTAGATGGTTGAGAAGGTATATATTTGATTAAAAAAATTAAATGTATTTTAAATAATTTTTAATTTTTGTTCTTTACTTGACATTATTTTGTAAAATTAGTCTCAATTATAGACATAAGTTTACATTGTAAAAGTATGATCGAGTTTAAACATGGGATTACATTGTAAATGTAGTCTCAAGTCTGAACCTGATATTATTTTGTAAAATTACTCTTATGTCTGAACTCTATATTACATTGTGAGAGTAGTATTGGGTCTGAAGTTGAGATTACATTATGATAGTAGTCTTGAGTCTCAAAATTGAGATTAAATTATTAAAATTATCTTAACTTTCACATACATGAAATTATTTTCCTAGCTAGAGATATATTATGAATCTGTGATAAAATAGTGTAGTTTAAAATAAATAAAATGTGAAAAATGCTATTTTAAATGGGGGATACATGAATGTGATACATAGAGAGAAGTTTAATTTTGTTTCATTATTACTCTCTCATTTGTATCAATATCAGTGGGAATTAATATACATTTAAGGGAGACATTGCGTGGTTTTGGACCTGAAGTGACTCTCTAACTACAAACCACTCCCCCTCCTCTGTTTCATTTCCATGACACCCATAGAGGGTGAAGATACCTATAGAGTTATCTAAAGTAGTCCAGGCCTATGTTTCAGCTATTTTTTGGGAGTTCTAGGTAGATTTAATTATCTCTTCCCCTATGAAGTGAGCTCATATACAAGAAAGGGTTTTCCATGAACAATTATTTCCATTCAAACCTCTTACCCTATACATCCTATTATTGTAAATTCTTCTTCCTAAGCTTAATTTCCATTTAGGGGATCAGTAACTTATCTTTTTCTTTATTTATGTTTGGATAAACCATGTAATTTATTGTAATATTATAATCATATGAAAATTAATGAATATAAGAGAAAATTGTGTATCACACACAAATGTATTTATCTATATTATTTCAATAGTTTCCTTTCTAAATATTATGGTTTTATTTGCTATTTTTTCATGTTATCTCATATATTGTATACTCGTAAAAATGGATAAGTAATTAAAATATACTAAAATAAGAAATATTATGATTGGGTGTAATTATCATCATTTCAAATAGTTAAATTATAAGAATCAATATTTTAATATATTAATTTAATTTTATCATAGTTAGGGTTGCCAAATTATATTTATGTTTATGGTAATTTTAATCATAAATTAATTTCTAAATTAAAGTCAAAAAATAGTAATAAATAAATGTGTTAAATGAAAATTTGGTTTTTGAAATTAAATTAATAATGGTTGAATGCATTCAGACCATATTGTTATTATTTTTTATGCTTGGTTAGTTTAATAATAACTATTCATTGATATTTATTTCCATTGAATTTATATTACACGATTGAATTAATATATTTAATATATTTAAACCCATGTTTTGAATTATTTGAAACATATCGTTGGTCAATTGTGAGGGTCGTGCTATGTCAGAATTATTTTGGTGTTTGGGTATTATTGCAGTGATTGATGGATAGTGTGGATAATGTGCAAAGGTGAAGACGGTGATATAGGATAGATGGATCCTATTGAAATCTTTATTATTATTTTCTTATTCCTTTGCATGAATTCTTATTTTATTTATATTTACTTTTTATCATAAATTTACCTTAAGGAACATTTATATCTTCCTAGATATAAGAATAGATATCTTTATACCCAAAATTAGGGGACATTAATTAAGTGATGAAATAATTAATGGGTACTGATTTAAAATGTTTAAATATAATTCATGACATAAAAATAAATATACAATAAGAAAAATATTAAAAATGATTATTGATAATAATTCTAGATTTTTATTAAATATTATTAAATTATTAAGGGGTTAATTAAATTATTAACAATAAATTAAATATTATTTCATTTATGCATATTGATTCCTAATTATTAGTGATTTTTGTTGTGTCTTTATGTGGGGTATTATCTTTAGAATTAGTTTAGGGTTAGGTAGTTACCCCTAGTATAGGTTTCTGCTATATAAATCCTTGTATTATATAATTCATTACACTCCACCAACTAATTTAGTTTGAGAGGTCGATGCCTATATTTTTCCTTGGATTACGGATGTTTTAAAATATCAAGATTGTATATGGAAAGAATGTATGGTTACACCTCCTCCTCATCTATATCCTCTAGATGTTGACTGAATATGTAGACATGTTTGGGATATGGTGTATTTCAATACAATATGTGTACCCATATAGACTATAATGTCTCTCAGTTGTTGCATTCATGTTTTTTAAGCTTTAGGTGGAGTGAGGTTAGAGAACATACTTGTATTTCATTTGTATCTATGTGAGAATAATAATTTCTTAAGGTGTTGTGTATATTTAAAAAATGTTTGGATGGATCATATTTTACTATGGGATTATGGGATGTGATGATGTTGTTGGTATGTGTTGAATGTGGTGCAGTATGAGATAATAAATTTGATGAGATTTAGAATTTATTAGCGGTATAATTTATGGATTGGATGGGATCACCAAGACATAATATGTCTGGGTATATGGTGACAAGATCTATAGGATTGTGGTAGTGGTGTACCCTTGCTATGTATATAATTCTTAATTATGTTACATAATTATATATAATATTTAATGAGTGAGCCTTATTGAGGCTGGGAATTCAGATTCCCTCATTAGGTGATGAGTTGGTTTTCCTATTAATTCAATTTTGATTTTTTATACTTCTTATATATTTCCATGAGTGGGTTTGAAGAGGATATTATTATGTAAAATTATATACCCACCACTGTAACACCCCAAGCTTCTACGGTACGCTTCTCTTTGAATAATGTGATAGCGTGTGTTGTACGCAACACCGAGTTCTAACACACCATAACTAATCAAACTAGCCGTTATGAATAGTAACACCTACTTTTTGAAATTATATATATTTTATATTTGAAAATGGACTTCATTTTTGGATTCGGAATATCGAATTTAGCCTAAGGTAAAATTTTGGTACATTTCGGATAACTTTCATATTTTGATAAATAGTGAAAATTACTAAATTTTAATTAAAAACAACTTTTTTAATCAAAATAATTAATAGTGATAAATTATGAATTTGAGTGGTTTTAAAGTATATTTAGAATATATTTTTACCATTTAATATAATGTTGGTCATTGGGCATAATTTTACAATTAAACCGAACATAAACAAGTGTCAATCTTTTGATAGTTATTATCTCTTAAAAACACGCTTTTTGTTTTGACAGCGGGAATTAATTTTAAATTAATTTCTGCCACTTCTGTGTTTTGAATTTAGGAAAATGGATTCCATATTTGGAATCAGGCTGTTCAAATTGTGTAAATAGGTAACTTTTATTTTTAGACATTTTGAAAAAATTACTGCGGTAAATATTTTATTTACCATGGTTAAGGGTAAATCCGGTAAATAAGGGTTAAAAAAATAATATTATAATAATACTAAATTACCCTAAAACGTGTCTTAACCCTACTGGTTGATACATGGTCGACCATGGGAATCTTTGGGTCTATTTTGGGACCCCATGGATCCACTTGTAAGTGATAATGACACTTTATTTTAATTAAGTTAAAATGAATACAAAAAATGACACAAGCATATATCTTTTAGAAAAACAATTGTTACATAGGGTTATATATGTTGGATTTTAGATTATAAATATTAATTAGAAAGCTAAAAAGATTTCCTACATAATTATATTTTATTTATAATTTTTAGACATTAAATAAGTTATTTTATTTATGACACAATGATGATGCAGTAATTACTATAATAGTGAAAAATTAAAATAATTGATATTATAAATACCCAAATAAATATAATATGAAACTTTTAATGAATTAAACTAATTTTCTAGGATAATATGATATATTAGGATTGATTTAATTAACTTTTTTCGAAGTAATCAATCTGTTATGAGTTTCACAAAAATCAACTATTGAATAGTGTCAAAATTGACATAAAAGAGTTCTTAAACAAATATTATATTATTAATTGATATTAAAATCCTAAAAATCTAAGGTTCGACAAGAGACTTATATCATGATAGGTTCATCATTAATTTACCACTTGGGGGTCGCTTGGATGTATATAGTAAGTTTATTAACCATATTATATAAAAATACAAAGAGACATTGTAAAAGTGAAACTAATTAACTAAGAGTTAATACTTAATGATAAGGTTAATATAAGTACCCAAACCTGTCTAAATTCTATTGGTTGAGTGTTTTTCGACCTATCCCCACCTTAACCTTTTAATAATAAACTTTGGAGACTTTAGAAACCGAATATGAATTTATTATAAATTAATATTTCTAACTTTTCCAAAGGTGCCCCTCACCCCTCTTATAAAAGGGCACTCCTCCTTCTCATTTCTTCACACCTTAAAAGCCTTTTGGTTCGGCCAAACTCTGCCCAAATACTCTCCCAACATCCCTCACTACAACCTAGAGGCCTTAGTTTGATCAGAAAGCCAACCTAAGGAGCCCTTTTGATCAAATCAAAAGGAAGAACCCGAAGAAGAGGTAATGATTTCACCACCCTTCTCCAAGTTCATTTCTTCTTCCACTTATTATTCCTTTGTTCTTACCATTCTAAAATAATAACTCCAGTATCTCACATATACTGTGATGTTATTATAAATATGGTACAACCATATTCAGTATTCTATCCACCCTTTGAATAACATGTCACTATACGTGCGTACGTACGGCTTACCGTCTCCACGTCGTGGTGTAATTGTTATTCAATATAATATTATTTGGATGGGTATAATAATGATGTGTAACTCATGTAAATAATAAATATATCATGTTAATGATTCTGTATATATGATATACCATCCATTTATATATTATTTTAATATCAAAAGAATGATATTGTCGCTCGTGCGTACGTACGGACTACCGTCTCCACGAACGCGATGAGATTCATTCTCCATCGTATCCATTCAAGTATAATTATCATTTGATGATTTAAAAATGATGTTTAAGGACTGGATATCATTCTGGATATGAATAAGATACAACAACCATGGCTTATGTAACAAAACATATAAAAGAAAATGAGTAAGTTAACTCCCGAAACGACGATAATTCTAAGATATTATTAACAAATCAATGTTAAAAGATCATATATGATATCATATTAATATATATGATTCTTGTATAATTTAATAACAAATATTTCACCATTATACAAGAGGTTAACCTACCCCAACCAAGAAAAATTACAAGGTAAGGGTTTACTTTACAACCTCTTCATTATCCAAGGTTGTTTATACGTAATAATCTACTGGGATCTCTTTATCATCCACATCCATGTTTCTTAAAAATGCATTTCAAAACATTTTTACTATTTACTAGAATATGAGTTAAAGTCATTTATACCCTTTTTGACTTTTATAAGTGGTTTATAAAGGAATATTTCGGTCATTTTCAAAACAAGGTTCTTTTTAACCTTTTCGACAGAATTAAGGTAAGAATGTTTTTTTAACTTATACGGCGGGTGCGGCTATTTTCCGCCGTTATAAAATCTTCAAAGCTTCCCTTACAAGCTTATAAGAATATTTTCAAAGAAAATGTTTTATTTTATATGGATCTTAAATTATTTCAAAATAAAAGGAGATATTTCTTTAAAAAGAATTTTGATTTCATCTATGTCAACATCCTTTGATGGATTTTAAGATTATTTGAAGTTGATTTATTATGATACAAAACTTCTATATTGTATTGAAGGTTTTGTGATATGCTTGACTGTGGATGTGATATTTTTATACCATTCATAGTTTATGGTGAAAGTATTGACATTTCGTATGCTAGTTTTAATACGAATGTTTATGTTATGTTTAAACCTTTTCATATGGGAATGCATTGGACTTAATATGTGACGGGTGGAGCCCGCTATAGCTCCTCGATGCATCGGTAGGTCTCATGAGACAAACTAGTGTCTTGGAACAAGGCCTTGACAAAATCTTATTTGTAGTCTTGGCACGAGGCCTTGGCTATGTGGTTATGATAGTCTGGCATTATGCATTCCAACATTATGAAAGTGGTTATTGATTTTTGCATGTGATTATTCGATTAGTAGAATATCCATGTGAATAATTAAATGGCATTATTTCATTTTATTTATGCCATACCATGTTTAAAGTTCATATTTAAAAGGCTTTTGTTTTAGTTATACATTGCCTTAAATGTTTATTCTTATTTATGAAAGTTTCCGCTATATTGTTATCCTTACTGGGCATTTGAGCTCACCCCTTTTCTATGTTTTATTTTTCCCAGGATGTGAAGAAGTAAGTTATTAATGACCTGCAGGGATTTTTATGAGGGGTTAATAGTGTGGATTGTGGAAACATTATGTTGTTGTAGTAGTTTTTCATTTTATGATGTAATGTAAAACTTATGAATATATCTAGTGTTTCCAAGGCTACTAAACCAATCAGTCTTTCGAGATTTTATCTTTCTTGTGATCATGCCAATGTTATGTAATAATGCACCGACTTTAGGCAACTAGGGTCGGGGCGTTACAGTTGGTATCAGAGGAAGTTTAGTACAAACCTTGGAAGCTAGATTTAGATAAACTCTGATTAGAGCACGTAGACCTAAGATGAACTTTGAGGATTAGTATAGAAGAACTTCCTAGAATTTTGGTATTGTAGAGATTTTGTGAGTTTTCCAAGCAATACATCCCTGTCTGGATACGAGCAGGTAGAGGCGGCTCTGGCACAGATGTACCTAGGGGTAAAACCCGAAAACACCGCTTTGAGCTAGACTCGAACGGGAACTGGTGCACGACAACGGGCCTTGCTGCACTCTTGGTTACAACACTCCCGGGGGATATGCTTAGGATAACTCTTATTTTCTTTACAAATCATTATGAAGGGTTTATGAGTATATACTTCCTCAAAGAAAACATTTTTATGATTATGGATTATATCCATAAATAGTTCAATTTATGTTAAGTGTTTTATAAGTATGAGATTATGTATTTTGATTCATAAACTGATCTAGTTTATGCCATTGTTTAGAAATGGCGCCTAGTGGAAGAAATGGAAACTGTATCAATGCACGCACTCCATGTAAGGATTTCCCTCCTGCTCAAGATAATTATAGTGGGGCTGGTGATGCAACTGGTGCTGATCAGCTAATCACCATACTGGAACAACTTACTCAGGTTATGAATAATAACCTTACCCGTATGGAGCACCCTGATCCGCAGCGTGGAGGATCAATGTTAGATCGATTCATGAGGCAACGACCACCAATGTTAAATGGGAATACAAATCCCTTAGTAGCTGAGCAATGGATATTTTCCCTAGAGAAAATATTTCAGGCTTTGGGGAGCAGTGAAAGGGAAAAAGTTATCATGGAAGTTTACCGCCTCACTGGAGATGCTGATCAATGGTGGTCATTGATTCAGAACATGAAGGAATATGATGAAGTATCAAATATGGAATGGAGGGAGTTCAAATTTCTGTTTTTAGAAAAATACTTTCCTCGCGACCATCGAGCATATATGGAAAGACAATTTCTGAGTCTGAGACAAAAGGAGGATGAGAATGTCACAAAGTATGAGGCTAACTTTACAAGGTTAGCGAGGTATGCTGGAGATTATATTCGCAACCCAAGAAGTAAGATTGATCGTTTCTTTGATGGGTTAAAAACATTTCTCCGTCGAGCATTAGTCTCACAATCCTTTTCATCGTACGAAGACATTGTCTCATGTGCTATCAAGACCGAAAAGGAATTCTCTAAGTCTTATGACTTTAAAGCAAAGAAAGAGAAGAAGAGACCTGCTGATCAATCTGGGAATGGAAATAAGGGGAAGAAGGGAAAGGTTGAATATCCATCTTGTGGTAAATGCGGGAAGAAACATCCTGGTACTTTCTTGAAGGGAATGGGAGTCTGTTACAAGTGTGGTGAAAAAGGCCACCAAGCTCATGATTGCAAGGGGAAGAAGGAAGCTACCAACGTTCAGTGCTATAATTGCAGGGAGATGGGGCATTATGCAAATTCATGTCCTAAGCGTCAGGAGAACTTACCTCAGAAAAGGCCAAGGGATCAAGGCCAGGCTTATGCTATCACTACTGCTGAGGTAGAAGCTCCGAAAGACGTGGTGGCAGGTAATTTAATGGTTTCCTCAAGTATAGAAAATGCATTATTTGATTCTGGATCATCGCATTGTTTCATATCTTCCCAGTTTTCTAAGAAAATTAGATATTTCCAATTTGATTTAATAAGGGAGCTGTCAGTTAAAACTCCTAAGGTAAGTATCGTTGCAACAAAGTTTTGTGAATCAGTCCCCATTAGAGCACATAAATTTTCTTTATCTGCTGATCTCATCGTCATACCTATGATTGAGTTTGATATAATCCTCGGTATGGACTGGTTTTCGGACTATGATGCGAAGATTTATTGTAAGAAGAAAGAGGTTACGATTCTTGATGATAATGATAAGGAACACCTTATTTTTAGAGCAGAATCGTCACCACCTAATTCTTATTTAGATCCACCCTCAATAGCTCAACTAAATTCAATTATTGGGGAGGAAGAGAATGAAATAACTGCGGGTGAGGAAAGGAATGTTCAAATAGAGGATGTACCTGTTGTGAAAGAATTTGTAGATGTATTTCCGGAAGATTTACCTGGACATCCTCCAGAACGAGAAGTTGAGTTTTCCATTGATTTGATTCCTGGATCAAGGCCTATATCGAAGACCCCTTATAGAATGGCCACTGTAGAGTTAGTCAAACTAAAGAAACAACTAGAGGAATTGAGTAATAAGGGATTTATTCTCCCTAGTGTTTCTCCATGGGGAGCCCCTGTTCTTTTTGTTAAAAAGAAAGATGGATCTATGAGGTTATGTATCGACTACAGGGAGATCAATGCTATATTGATAAAGAACAAGTATCCCCTACCTCGTATTGATGATTTATTTGACTAACTGCATGGAGCTCAATACTTTTCAAAGATTGACCATCGATCTGGATACCATCAGTTGTGTGTGAAGAAGAAAGACATTCCGAAAACAGCATTTCGAACCAGGTACGGGCATTACGAGTTTACTGTAATGCCGTTTGGATTGACTAATGCACCCTCTGTATTCATGGATCTAATGAATAGAGTTTTCAAGGAGTATCTCGATGAATTTGTGGTGGTATTTATTGATGATATCTTGGTATACTCCAAAACCTACGAAGATCATGAAAATCTCTTGCGCATTATCTTGAAGACTCTGAGGAGGCATGAATTATATGGGAAGTTTAGCAAGTGTGAATTCTGGCTTCAGGAGATTTCTTTCCTTGGCCATATTGTCTGTAAAGATGGAATCTCTGTTGATCCTTCTAAGACCAAGGCAATCCAAGAATGGCCAGCACCTACGAGTATAACTGAGGTACATAGTTTTATTGGCTTGGCAGGTTATTATCGACGTTTCGTCCAGAATTTTGCCCGATTGGCTAACCCATTAACGAAGCTCACACGTAAAGGGGTTAAATTTGTTTGGACAAAAGAGTTTGGAGAATGTTTCGAAGAACTGAAGAGAAGATTAGTCAATGCTCCTATATTGACTCTACCATCGGGGAATGATGGGTTCGTTATTTATAGTGATGCATCGAAGAAAGGACTTGGCTGTGTCCTTATGCAGAATGATAGAGTTATTTCCTATGCATCACGACAGTTGAAAATTCATGAACAAAACTATCCTACTCATGATCTCGAGTTAGCAGCAGTGATCTTTGCTTTGAAGATATTGAGGCACTACCTCTATGGTGAAAAATGTGAGATTCATACTGATCACAAGAGTTTGAAGTATATTTTCTCACAAAAAGAACTCAACATGAGGCAAAGGAGATGGCTTGAATTACTCAAGGATTATGATTGTACGATACACTACCACCCAGGGAAGGCAAACAAGGTGGCAGATGCTTTGAGTAGAAAAGACCATGGAGTTTTGAACAATATGAGAATTGAAAGGGATCCAATTTTTATGGATCTAGTGAATATGGACATGGGAATAACCAGGGAAGGTGAAACATCAATGCTTTTTCAAATGGTTTCCAAACCATCTTTACTAGAAAGGATTAAGAGTTCTCAGACCGATGATGAAGAATTCCAAAAGAAGATTAAAGCTGTGAATGATGGGAGATTGAGAGACTTTGTGTATGAAGATGGAATTTTGAAATTCGGGAAGAGACTTTGTGTTCCCAATATACCTGATCTAAAAAGGGAATTGCTGGATGATGCTCATAGTTCCAATTTCTCTATACACCCTGGGAGCACCAAAATGTATAGAGATTTGAAGGAACATTTTTGGTGGGACAACATGAAGAGGGAGATTGCTGATTTTGTGTCAAGATGTATGGTTTGTTAACAAGTGAAAGCTGGAAGGCAACAGCTTGGAGGAGTCATGCAACCTCTTCCCATACCGGAGTGTAAATGGGACAATTTTACGATGGACTTTGTCATGGGGCTACCAAAGACTCCTAGAAGGAATGATGCAATATGGGTGATTGTTGATCGTCTTACCAAGTCAGCACATTTTCTTGCTATAAGAGAAGATCTACCCCTGGAACATCTAGCAAGACTATATATCAATGAAGTTGTGAGACTTCATGGAGTACCCTTATCAATTGTTTCTGATCGTGATCCCCGTTTTACTTCAAGATTCTGGAAAAGTCTTCAGAAATCCCTGGATACAGAACTTCATTTGAGCACTGCTTACCACACTCAGACAGACGGACAATCAGAACGGACTATTCAAACCTTAGAAGACATGTTGAGATCTTGCTCACTTGACTTTCAGGGTATGTGGGATCAATATTTACCTCTGGTAGAATTTTCCTATAACAATAGCTTCCATTCGAGTATTCAGATGGCACCATATGAAGCGTTATACGGAAAGAGATGTCGTACACCAACCTGTTGGGATGACGTTGGTGAAAGAAAACTTGTAGGCCCAGAACTGGTGGAGGAAACGGTGGAAAAGGTGAAAGTAATCCAAAATCACATCAAAGCAGCTCAAAGTAGGCAGAAGAGCTATGCCGATAATCGAAGGAAGGATTTGGAATTTCAAGTCGGTGATCATGTTTTTCTGAAGGTATCTCCGTGGAAGGGAGTCATACGTTTTGGTAAGAAAGGTAAATTGAGTCCCAGGTACATCGGACCTTTCGAAATTCTAGAACGAATTGGGGTTGTAGCTTACCGATTGGCAATGCCGCCAAGTCTCTTCAAAGTTCACGATGTGTTCCACGTATCTCTATTGAGGAAATACATGCCTGATCCGACGCAGGTACTCACCTATGAGGAATTAGAACTGGAAACCGATCTGTCTTATTGCGAAGAGCCCGTCAAGATTCTTGATACGAGAGAACAAGTGCTGAGAAACCGGACGACGCATCTGGTAAAAGTTTTGTGGAGAAACCATAAGATGGAAGAGGCAACGTGGGAACCCGAGGAACTTATGATGAAGAACCACCCGAGTCTTTTTATGCAGTAATACCCTAGAAATTGCGAGGACGCAATTATTTGAAGGAGGGGAGAATGTAACACCCCAAGCTTCTACGGTACGCTTCTCTTTGAATAATGTGATAGCGTGTGTTGTACGCAACACCGAGTTCTAACACACCATAACTAATCAAACTAGCCGTTATGAATAGTAACACCTACTTTTTCAAATTATATATATTTTATATTTGAAAATGGACTTCATTTTTGGATTCGGAATATCGAATTTAGCCTAAGGTGAAATTTTGGTACATTTCGGAAAACTTTCATATTTTGATAAATAGTGAAAATTACTAAATTTTAATTAAAAACAACTTTTTTAATCAAAATAATTAATAGTGATAAGTTATGAATTTGAGTGGTTTTAAAGTATATTTAGAATATATTTTTACCATTTAATATAATGTTGGTCATTGGACATAATTTTACAATTAAACCGAACATAATCAAGTGTCAATCTTTTGATAGTTATTATCTCTTAAAAACACGCTTTTTGTTTTGACAGCGGGAATTAATTTTAAATTAATTTCTGCCACTTATGTGTTTTGAATTTAGGAAAATGGATTCCATATTTGGAATCAGGATGTTCAAATTGTGTAAATAGGTAACTTTTATTTTTAGACATTTTGAAAAAATTACTGCGGTAAATATTTTATTTACCATGGTTAAGGGTAAATCCGGTAAATAAGGGTTAAAAAATAATATTATAATAATACTAAATTACCCTAAAACGTGTCTTAACCCTACTGGTTGATACATGGTAGACCATGGGAATCTTTGGGTCTATTTTGGGACCCCATGGATCCACTTGTAAGTGATAATGACACTTTATTTTAATTAAGTTAAAATGAATACAAAAAATGACACAAGCATATATCTTTTAGAAAAACAATTTTTACATAAGGTTATATATGTTGGATTTTAGATTATAAATATTCATTAGAAATCTAAAAAGATTTCCTACATAATGATATTTTATTTATAATTTTTAGACATTAAATAATTTATTTTATTTATGACACAATGATGATGCAGTAATTACTATAATAGTGAAAAATTAAAACAATTGATATTATAAATACCCAAATAAATATAATATGAAACTTTTAATGAATTAAACTAATTTTCTAGGATAATATGATATATTAGGATTGATTTAATTGACTTTGTTCGAAGTAATCAATCTGTTATGAGTTTCACAGAAATCAACTATTGAATAGTGTCAAAATTGACATAAAAGAGTTCTTAAACAAATATTATATTATTAATTGATATTAAATTCCTAAAAATCTAAGGTTCGGCCAAGAGACTTATATCATGATAGGTTCATCATTAATGTACCACTTGGGGGTCTCTTGGATGTATATAGTAAGTTTATTAACCATATTATATAAAAATACAAAGAGACATTGTAAAAGTGAAACTAATTAACTTAGAGTTAATACTTAAAGATAAGGTTAATATAAGTACGCAAACCTGTATAAATTATATTGGTTGAGTGGTTTTCGACCGATCCCCACCTTAACCTTTGAATAATCAACTTTGGAGCCTTTAGAAACCGAATATGAATTTATTATAAATTAATATTTCTAACTTTTCCAAAGGTGCCCCTCACCCCTCTTATAAAAGGGCACCCCTCCTTCTCATTTCTTCACACCTTCAAAGCCTTTTGGTTCAGCAAAACTCTGCCCAAATACTCTCCCAAAATACCTCACTTCAACCTAGAGGCCTTAGTTTGATCAGAAAGCCAACCTATGGAGCCCTTTTGATCAAATCAAAAGGAAGAACCCGAAGAAGAGGTAATGATTTCACCACCCTTCTCCAAGTTCATTTCTTCTTCCACTTCTTCTTCCTTTGTTCTTACCATTCTAAAATAATAACTCCAGTATCTCACATATACTGTGATGTTATTATAAATATGGTACAACCATATTCAGTATTCTATCCACCCTTTGAATAACATGTCACCATACGTGCGTACGTACGGCTTACCGTCTCCACGTCGTGGTGTAATTGTTATTCAATATAATATTATTTGGATGGGTATAATAATGATGTGTAACTCATGTAAATAATAAATATAACATGTTAATTATTCTGTATATATGATATACCATCCATTTATATATTATTTTAATATCAAAAGAATGATATTGTCGCTCGTGCGTACGTACGGACTACCGTCTCCACGAACGCGATGAGATTCATTCTCCATCGTATCCATTCAAGTATAATTATCATTTGATGATTTAAAAATGATGTTTAAGGACTGGATATCATTCTGGATATGAATAAGATACAACAACCATGGCTTATGTAACAAAACATATAAAAGAAAATGAGTAAGTTAACTCCCGAAACGACGATAATTCTAAGATATTATTAACAAATCAATGTTAAAAGATCATATATGATATCATATTAATATATATGATTCTTGTATAATTTAATAACAACTATTTCACCATTATACAGGAGGTTAACCTACCCCAACCAATGAAAAGTACAAGGTAAGGGTTTACTTTACAACCTCTTCATTATCCAAGGTTGTTTATACGTAATAATCTACTGGGATCTCTTTATCATCCACATCCATGTTTCTTAAAAATGCATTTCAAAACATTTTTACTATTTACTAGAATATGAGTTAAAGTCATTTATACCCTTTTTGACTTTTATAAGTGGTTTATAAAGGAATATTTCGGTCGTTTTCAAAACAAGGTCCTTTTTAACCTTTTCGACAGAATTAAGGTAAGAATGTTTTTTTAACTTATACGGCGGGTGCGGCTATTTTCCGCCGTTATAAAATCTTCAAAGCTTCCCTTACAAGCTTATAAGAATATTTTCAAAGAAAATGTTTTATTTTATATGGATCTTAAATTATTTCAAAATAAAAGGAGATATTTCTTTAAAAAGAATTTTGATTTCATCTATGTCAACATCCTTTGATGGATTTTAAGATTATTTGAAGTTGATTTATTATGATACAAAACTTCTATATTGTATTGAAGGTTTTGTGATATGTTTGACTGTGGATGTGCTATTTTTATACCATTCATAGTTTATGGTGAAAGTATTGACATTTCGTATGCTAGTTTTAATACGAATGTTTATGTTATGTTTAAACCTTTTCATATGGGAATGCATTGGACTTAATATGTGACGGGTGGAGCCCGCTATAGCTCCTCGATGCATCGGTAGGTCTCATGAGACAAACTAGTGTCTTGGCACAAGGCCTTGACAAAATCTTATTTGTAGTCTTGGCACGAGGCCTTGGCTATGTGGTTATGATAGTCTGGCATTATGCATTCCAACATTATGAAAGTGGTTATTGATTTTTGCATGTGATTATTCGATTAGTAGAATATCCATGTGAATAATTAAATGGCATTATTTCATTTTATTTATGCCATACCATGTTTAAAGTTCATATTTAAAAGGCTTTTGTTTTAGTTATACATTGCCTTAAATGTTTATTCTTATTTATGAAAGTTTCCGCTATATTGTTATCCTTACTGGGCATTTGAGCTCACCCCTTTTCTATGTTTTATTTTTCCCAGGATGTGAAGAAGTAAGTTATGAATGACCTGCAGGGATTTTTATGAGGGGTTAATAGTGTGGATTGTGGAAACATTATGTTGTTGTAGTAGTTTTTCATTTTATGATGTAATGTAAAACTTATGAATAATTCTAGTGTTTCCAAGGCTACTAAACCAATCGGTCTTTCGAGATTTGATCTTTCTTGTGATCATGCCAATGTTATGTAATAATGCACCGACTCTAGGCAACTAGGGTCGGGGCGTTACAACCACTATATATATATATTTATTTATTTAATGTCTCCATGAGGGATTTAGTTATTGATTTGTGAGTCACTAACTCATTGTGGTGATCATGAGTTGTTGTAGTTTGTGTTTACTTCCATTGGATTGGTTCATTTTTTATTTCTAACTTTCATTTTTTTCACCCGTATAAAATTACCTTCAAGTATGGAGATGGTTTTTTTATTTATGTAATGGTGTTTATTGGTGGTATATTATCTTTCTTGTGAATATTGAGGGTAATGCCTCCCATTCGTGTCAGTTATATACCCTCAATTCTAGTCACCAACTAGTGGCCTATTGGAATCAATATATAGGGGTTACACATTTCTCTACAATCATCTCAAGAGGGTACCAGGGGCATGGGTCAGGACATAGTCGTATCATATATTTTTTTGAGTGATATGATAGAGCAAGGGCATAGGAATTGGTGATGATTCCATGGGTTGGTAGGGAAATGTTTCCGTTGAACTTATTACATTATATTAGAAATAAATATTTTCTATAACATTGGAATTCCATAGCCCATTTGGATACAAAAAACAGTTTAAGATTACTAAACATATTGAGTGACTTAATACTGCTTGCAGGGTAGAGACCATGGTGATGGTCATGAATCATTATTGATTGTGCATGTGTTTAAATGAGTATATAATGGGAACTAGCATAAATCATAATTAATTAATCACAAGTATTATATATATTGATTTTGGTATCCCCAAATTATTTTTAATTTCATAGGTAGAACAACTATTTTATGTCCTTTTCAGGTGCTATTTCCTGATATTTTGTAGGATACATAAAAAGATCATTATAGGGTTGAAGTTAATGATGATGGTTCTTAGAGGAAGACATATATATTGTTTCACTGATAGGGACTGCAATGTATAAGGTTATTATCTCTAATTCAGATATAGACGCTTGGTTGGAAGAGATAGATATTTTTTTAGTATGATTCTTGATCTAAGGGTGTAGAGAATTTTGTTTGTAGTTTGAATGCTATGGGGAATAGGTTTTTAGTGGTGTATTTTGTAACTTGATGATCTCTAGGAGTCCTAGGTGTCATAAGATAAGTTCTGTGATTACTTCTAGGATGATTTTATTTCATCTAAATTGAAGGTAGATTGTAATTAAGAGATGTTTACTCTTCTCCATAGGAGTTCCAGTTAGTAAGAGTTCATTTTATACTTCAGTAACATTTTATATTATTATACATATATTTCTCTAGATAAGGAAGCTAAGGTGAGGATTTTAAGGAGTCTCTATATCCATATATCCAGATCTAGGTCACCTTGTTCACGTTATTTATATATCTTAAGGTACTAGAGAAGTAATAAGTTACTAGGAGGATGTTGTCTAGAACCAAACTCTCATTGGAGGGGATTCATTAAGACCCTTGAAGGAGTATAGATATGACTAGAAGTACTCAATTTCCAATTCAGTTAAAATTTCATAAATTATGAAGTCCATCCTAGACTTTTTCATCTTGTTTATATGGATATGGTAGTGATCACACACCTACTTTAGGATCAACCATTGTTTTATTTTTAGGTTGAGGTCATAAACCTGAAAGGATCAAGTTTCCAACTTTCCTTGATTTTTTGTGCCGAGCTAGTAGACCATTCAGGTTTAGTTTATGTGATATTAACCTCTAAGGTAGCACCACCATTTATAGCTGAGTGATCTTGGTTATAAACAATATAGAGGATACATGGTGAGTAAAGTAAATCCCTATGACACAACAAATACTTAGGGATATAGAGAAGTGTGAGGAATATAGGTGATCATCATCTATTCCAGAGAGTTCATAGAGTTGGGTGTGGTTGGATGCATGCCTTATTGTTTCCAATGATAGGCGAGCCAGAAGTCATGAAAGGTATCATATGTTTATGTGATTTATAGTTATATGAAATGTTCGATTCATGATATATACACTCCTTAATTTACCATGCCCTACTATAGGATTTAGGACATGAGGAGTAGTTTCTACTAGTGTCCTTGGTGCAAAATATACCATTTTAAGGTTGAGCCAGTTTGTATGATGTATGTGAGAATTATAAGATAATGTTAAGGTATCAAATAACTTCATGGGATTTTCTATAATATAAAATAAAGTTTTATTATATAATCAATTTCACGGGATATTTGTATTTGTTATAGGCTACCATCGATTTATTCATGAGTAGATTTATATTCATAAATTTTGATAGTGGGAAAGAAATTTTTATCATCAAGTGATACTATCAAATGTGTCAAAATTATAATGAGTACCAACTATATATGATAGTAAGGATAATGTTGAGATCAGAATAATTCCATCCATATTTTTTTCATATGTTTTTGTAAGATCACCCAAATGTATTTACAAAAGATGTTATCACACTCCCACCATGATCAGATATTGAGTTTTGGATAGAGTTATAGTCTAGAATATATTTGATCTTGATGTCCTTTTATGAGATGGTGACTTCTATGTTAAAGGTTAAATAGATATATACTGATGATTAGAAATAATTTGGTTTTAATTGGCTCAGTGTGTCTCATTTGGTTCCTTCAGTATTTTCACAAAGGAAGAAAATGGAAGTCTATGACTATATGTCTATTATCATCTCTGGAACCAGGTGACCATAAAAATCCATTACCCTCATTTGTGGATCTCTTTTATACTCAATAATCTAGAGTGATATAATCAGTTCTCAAAGGTAAATTTATAGTCTAGATGTCAACTGATGCACGTGAATGAAGACAATATTCTAAAGAATTTCTTCAGATGTCATTATGGACACTATGAGTTCATGGTAATACATTGCAGCATCCCAAATTCACTAGTCATATTCATGATATTTTGGAACTCTATTTTCATGATTCTTTTGGACCATCCTATGGTAGTATTCATTGATTGAATACTTTTGTATTTTGTATCATAGAAAGTGCCTGAATAGAATTTCTTTGCAATATTGTAGGTCCATTGGTGTCATCCACTATTCAGGAAGTTATCTGAGTGTAAGTTTTGGGCATGTGAGGTATATTTTTTGGATTTTTCATGTCTCTATGAGAGGTGGTTGTAGATCCATTGAAGATAAAGGTAGTTTTTTCTTTCATAACCCCCAAGAATTTTATAGAGGTTTTAATATTTCATTATCTTGTAGGATATTGTAGGATATTTGTGCCCAAATTATCTAGGATTTAGACCCCTATAATAGTCTTGAACAAGAAGGATCATGAATTTGTGTAGACTAACTAGTTGATGGATACTTATGATTATTTGAAGGAAAAGTAGTTAAGTACTCCGATTCTCTATCCCTTAAAGGAAGGAGTGATGTATGAGACTTATTATCAAGCTTTAAACCTTTTTTGGGTCATGTTCTAATGTAGTAGAGAGTAGTTAACTTATATGGGTCCCGACAGTTTTTTCCCCAAGAACAGAACTACACAAACCATTATATAAAACCTGATACTATTTTATTTTCCATAATTATTGTTAAATACAATCATATCTATGAGTTATTTTTAGACTTAAATGATCACATTATTTTGAGATATTTCTTCTCTAAATAGTAGTTGAACTTGTGGTAGTTCTAGTGGTTATAATTAATGAAAGTTTATGATTTGAGATTTCCTATACACTATGTTAACAGAATACAGTTATTGACTCAATGAGAAATAAGTCACATCGAGGTATTATTTTTGAGTTAAGAGATACTTGGATAGTGATTGAAGAGAAGGAAACATTGCACCAAAAAATAGAATAAGTCGATGATAAATGTTTTCTCAGATAGATAATTGTGAGGTCATCCACAGTGAAGCAGGTGGAAGAATCTCTATTGGGATATCCCAAAGGTTATGTTTGGAGGAATATGATTATTTAAGGAGATTACCCAGAGGTATTGACTGAGGATTATCAATATCATGCGTTATTCTAGGGGATCCCATTCATCCACTCCGTGATGTGATATGTGGTTCTTTAAAAGTTCTATAACTTACTATTAGTAGTATATAATGGTGTGTTTAAAATGTAACATTCCTTGAGAATTAATTTTTATTGGTTAAGGATGAAGAGGTATGTTTCATATTTTTTATCTCATTTTTTATTCTATCATAAATTTAAGATGGAGAATTGGGTTTCTAGTGTAATTTTTCAGTCCATATATTTTATCCAATGAAAATGGGATGATATTTCTATGGGTATCTCACTAGTTTACCTCAATCTTGTAGTGTTTATGATGTTATTTCATTGATTATATACCTCTTGATGAAGTTATATCACTTATTGGGGATTAAAAACTTTAACTCAGTAGATGTTTTATAAAGTTAGTATCGATTGGAAATTGTGAGGCTCAGTGGGGTTATTAAAATGATTCTCACTTATGGTGATCCCCATTTTACCACTTAGGTATAGAGATATTTCTAGATATATTTTTGGATCTTAGATATATCTTATCACCACTTATAAATTGAAAATATATGGTCATATAGAGAATAATATCCAAACTTTAGAATATATTTTGTAAACATTCATTTTTGATTTTATTGGTTCATGGGTGAAGGGCCTTCCATTATTTGAGTTTTCTTATAATAAAAATTATCACATAACCATTGGTATGGACTCATTCAATGAATTTTAAGCTAAAAAATTATGATTTCCTATGTGTTGGTTTTATTATAGTGATTCATCCATTATTTAACTAGAATTTATTCAAAACACGATAGAGAAGGTGTGAGTGATTCATGAGCGGGTGAAGGAAGCTCAAGATCCTCCTTAGTCCTATTTTGATCAAAGGAGGATACTTATGAAGTTTTATGATGGGGATGAAATATTTTAAAAGTTATATTATCATCATAGGTTGGGAATCTTTTTCTATAAGTGTAACCTTTCTCCCAAGTATTTTGAGACTTTTGAGGTTTAGTAGTGTATCAGTGTATTCTTATATCACTTAGCACTACCAATGAAAATGAATAGAATCATTGATGTTTTATAAGTATAAATGATTTTTTGGTATCTTCATTATGATTATCATTCGACTAAATGGGTTTAGTTTTAATTATAGGACAATGTGAAAAACAGGGAATGAACAATTGTGATTCAAGACCATTAAGAGAAACTATTGCATGATACTTCCACTTCTTTAGTTCGTGTTTAGTGGTGACATGGTGCATTATAATAATTCACTAGGGAATATGATTCAAAAATATGTGATAAATATACTAAGTCATTTAATGATTGATTATTGTATAATATGGTTGATCATATTTTGTTTGATGTGAGGATTAATAAAGTGTTTATTTGTCTTTTGTTAAGGTTTTTATTCTCTTAATTATAGTGAGGTTATTTTTTTAGAGTTATCTAATAAGATATTTATTTCATTTCCCCTTAACATATTTTCCTTCCAAGGATTGGTTTTTATTCTCAAGGATGATAATTGTTTCATAGATATCAAATTTAAGGTCCCACCTTTCCCAAACCCTTCCATTGTCATTTCTCAGGTGTTAAGAATTTTTGGACATTTTTTATATTAGTTATAAATTCTTGATAAATTTTATATTAAATTAATTAAATTTTAAATTTATTTTAAATAATTTATATTTTTTTTCATAACATTACGTTGTGAAAGTTGTCTTGATTTTTAACTCAACATTGCATTGGGAAAGTACTTTCAATTCTAAACATGATAATACATTGTGAAAGTAGTCTCGAGTCTGAACAAAATTTTAAATTTTCAAAATTTTCATGATTCTAGACACAATATTAATTGTGAAATTATTCTTAATTATAAACTCAAGATTACATTTTTTAAGTATGATATAGTAAGAACTATACATTTCCTGGTGAATGGAGTTTTGAGTCTAAATGGGGGATGCACAAATGTGAGTCATTGGGTGGAGTTTAAATGCATCATGATATTCAATCCGTATTTGGATTGAGATATGTACAGATTAAAGGGAATATAAGGGAACCATTAGTTGGTTGAAAACATGCTATTATTTTATGTATATACACTATTCTCCCTCCTTAATTTCATTTCCAAAGCATCCAGAGAGGGGGTGAGGCCCAATGAGTGGTCTTGATTAGTTTAATCCCCTTCATTAGCCATTATTTGAAAGTTATAGGTGGGTTGGATTCTACTTAATAATTAGGTAGATTATTCTACCAAATAATAATTTCTAGTTTGGGGATACATAACTTGTCTCTTTTATTTATATAAGTATGAAATTATCATTCTCAGGTTGGTAATGCATAAAAAATAGGATTAATTTTAAGAATATAATAATTTGGAAATTAAAGAATTAAAGAGAAAAAATTGTCATTGCAGGTGAATGTATTAATTTTTATTATTTTAGAAGTATAATTGATTGATAGTGTGGTTTTATTATCGATTTTTTGTCTTGTAATCTTACATATTGTATATTCATGGAAACGTAAAATAAATTTAAAGCCATTAAAATATAGAATATTAATATTGACTGTAATTTTCTTCATAAAAATTTGTTAAATTATGAGAATTTATTTTCAAAGATATTAATTAGTTTTCATCAGGGTTAAAAATGATAAATGATATTTATGTTTGGGGTAAATATTATTATAAATGAATTGATAAAATCAATTTGGTGAATTAAAGGAAATAATTGTGTTATATGGAATGGTGATTTTTGGAATTAAATTTATAAAGGTCGATTGTGTTTGAAATTTATTTCATTATTAGATCCTTGGTTAGAAGAATAATAATTGATAATTGATATTTATTTTAATTGAAATAATATTGCTTGATTCCATTTATATATATGAGGTATTTGAACCCTTTCTGTTAATTATTGAAAACATATGGTTGATCAGATTATGTGGGTTGTTCTATATTGAAGTTTTTTGGTTATGAGGGCTTATTGCATTGAATGATAGGTAGTTTAGATGATGAGGTAAGATGGTGATGTTGATTCATGATGGATAGATTGGATTGGGTGCCTTATTATTATTACCTGACACAATTTCATGAATAATAAATTTATTTATACTTTCTTCTTATCATAAATTTCCCTTCAGGATTATTTATATCTTCCTAGGTATAGGAATAGATGTCTTAGTTCTCATAATTATGGAACAACAATTAACTAATGGACTAATTAAGGGGGGATAGATTTAAATTATTAAATAATACTGGTATAATCGTATTGAATATAAAATGATGAAAATATTTAATTGGATAATGGTTAATAATTTTGGATGATAATGAAATATTATTAAATGATTAAGTAATTCATTAAAATATTAAGATGGAATTAATCATTTTTTTCATGTATGATTATGGCTATCTACTGCTTAGTGATGGAAGGTGGGATTTCCTTTGAGTTGTTAGCTTTATATTTATTTTAGGTTTTATTATTTTCCTTATTATGGCCATGTGTTATATATATATCCTTATATATTTTTTATTTCTTGTACTCAACCACCTGAGTCAGTTGGGGTAGTTGATACCCATACAAAGCTATGGTTTCTGGCTATTTCCAAACATTTAAGTTGATAAGGGAACTTGTGGTTGACTACTCCCCCTACCCCACTCTATCCTCTAGAAGTGTACAAAGTATATTGACATGTCTAAGATATGGTGACTTACGGTATAAGATGTGTACCCATACATGCAATAATGTATAATAGTTTTTTTATACATGTATTTATGAGATGTAGTAACTTGATGTTATAACACATAATTCTATTAAATGTATATCTATTCCTGATATGTAATGGCTTAAGGTGTAGTGTATATATTCAAAAGGTTGTGATGGATCACAGTTCACTATGGTGTTATGGTATGGGATGATGTGGTTCGGATGAGTTTAATGGGGGTGTAATATGATATGATGATGTGGTTGAGATTTTGGAGCTAGTGTGTAATATGATTTATAGAGGGGATAAGAGTTTTGGGACATGTAAAATTTGAGTTTAGGGAAACTATATAGATGGTAAAGTAAAGTCGAGGTACTATATATCTCTGTGTGTGTGTGTACTTCTTCATTATGTTATGTACTTTTGTTTTTTTATTTGGTGGGTGGGACTTGGTGAAGTTGGGAGTATAGGTTACATTTTTATGTGATGAGTTGGTTTTTCTATTTATTCATTGGGTATTTCATATGTTTCCTCCAGATTTACATTAGGGGTTTCAAAAAATATCATACTGAGTATAGTTGTATTATCTACCATATATATCTATATATATAAGGTATGTGGGAGGGAGTTGGTTATTGAGAAAGGAGTCATTATATTATTGTGGTAATCGTGATTTACTAGTGTTTATAGTTGATACTATGGGATTGGTTCCTAGAATTTTTTCATTTTTCAGTTTCTTTAACTTATATGGGATTATATTCATATACTAGGATGGTTTATTTATTTATGTTGTATGATTAATTAGTGTTTTATAAAATCTATCTAGAATATTGTGGTTAATTTATCTTATCCAATTATTTTATATACCCTAGAACCAGTAACCAACTCATGGCCTATTAGAGGAGGGATTTAGGGGTCACACTCATCTTTACTGCCAACCCAAGATGGGTACGAGTGATGGTGGGACAAGAAATCTACAACTACCATTATATAATACCTATAAAATCATGAACATTGTTTTTTTCACTTGCGATAACATAATTTGATAGATTTAACTTTGAAGATTCTTCAATTTTGTGATTTAATATAGGTAATTATATAACATTGGACTTTCCTTATATCATTTCGTTTCTTAACATCTAAAAACCATCTTCTTTATTTATAACGTTAAGTTCAAATCTAATCAATTATTCAACCCAAATAAATTACTGATAAATGTATATCAAATTCTCCAACTCTTCGATTATTTATTCTTATTAGAAATTCATGGACTTATTATCTCTAATGAGATTTAAATTAAATATACTATTTATAATATACCTTTTCTTGAAAAAATCTAAGAATCATTGTTTTCAAAATCCATGAATTTAGAACCTTTCTATTCTTATTTAAACAACTTTGAAAAATTAGTATACATCATAATCAAAAAACATCATTCAATCCTTTTTGAATCTTAGTGTCTACGGTCTTCAAGGATCCTTCACTTCTCAATATGAATCACAAACCTTACTTTCTAAATTTGGAACTTTAAAATCTATGACAACATCACACAAATTTGTTTGACTATACCTAAATTTAAAGTACCTTGGAATCTTTTAGTGCTCTTTCTTCCACAAAATTCACTATTTATCTCTCAGTTTTTCCTTTGTCTCTCATATCTCTTAAACTCCCATAGCCTTCAGTACGTGGAACAACATCTAGAATGTATGTTGTTCTTCTAGTGATATTAATCTATTACACCAATATATCATTAAAAATATATCATATAGCTTCCAATTTCAATCATATCCCCTTATTATCACCTGGACAATGACAATTTATGGTTTTTATTTTTGTCTAATGTGTCTATATTCCAAAAATCTTAACTATATATCTTATGTAACTATGAATCATCAATAGACTTTCTATAGTATCAGAAATTGTTTGACCTTCAATTTTAATTTTTAACACCTTCAATATTTGATCAATCAATAATACTTTAATTACATTTGATTAGTATTTGTTATGTACTAAGCCTAATTTACTACCATATCTTCTAGTGTATCATCTTCTTTAGGTCCTAGTTCTAGTGACATCACAATTGATTATTCTTCTTCAAGTAACCTTTCTTTGGAGCTTACACTATTGGTAAAATATTCTGGTTACCTACATGAACATTCTTCTGATAGAATGTGTCACTAGTGCAGAAAATGTTTTTAACGTCACCATTTTTTACCTCGGTTATATATAACCAATGTGATAAACTGTGATATGTGGTTTTTTATGTCAGTATAGGAATAGATGTCTTAGTTCTCATAATTATGGAACAATAATTAACCGATGGACTAATTAAGGGGGGATAGTTTTAAATGATTAAATAATCCTGGTATAATAGTATTGAATATAGAATGAAGAAAATATTTAATTGGATAATGGTTAATAATTTTGGATGATAATGAAATATTATTAAATGATTAGATAATTCAATAAAATATTAATATGGAATTAATCATTTTTTTCATGCATGATTATGGATATCTAGTGCTTAGTGATGGCAGGTTGGATTTCCTGTGAGTTGTTAGCTTTATATTGATTTTAGGTTTAATTATTTTCCTTATTATGGAAATCTGTTATATATACATCCTTATATATTTTTTATTTCTTGTACACAACCACCTGAGTCAGTTGGGGTAGTTGATACCCATACATAGTTATGGTTTGTGTCTATTTACAAACATTTAAGTTGATGATGGAACATATGGTTGACTACTCCCCCTTCCCCACTCTATCCTCTAGAAGTGTACAGGGTATATTGACATGTCTAAGATATGGTTACTTACGGTATAGGATGTGTACCCATACATGTAATAATGTATCATAGTTTTTTCATACATGTATTTTTGAGATATAGTAACTTGAGGTTATAAAACATAATTCTGTTAAATGTATATTTATTCCTGATATGTAATGGCTTAAGGTGTAGTGTATATTTTCAAAAGGTTTTGATGGATCACAGTTTACTATGGCGTTATGGTATGGGATGATGTGCTTCAGATGAGTTTAATGGGGTGTAGTATGAGATGACGATGTGGTTGAGATTTTGGAGCTAGTGTGTAATATGATTTATAGAGGGGATAGGAGTGTTGGGACATGATAAATTCGAGTTTAGGGAAACTAGATAGATGGGAAAGTGGAGTCGACGTACTGTCTAGGAGGGGTGGCGGTGGTGTCCAAGGGGGTAGGGGGTGGGGGTGGTGTCCAGGAGGGGTGGGGGTGCTGTCTAGAGGGGTAGGGGATGTCTAGGGGGTGGGGGCTTTCCAGAGGGTTGGGGGTGTCCATGGGGGTGTCCAAGGGGGTAGGGGTGGGGTGGTGTCCAGGGGTGGGGGGCTATCCAGAGGGTTAAGGGTTGTCCATGGGGGTAGGGGGTGGGGTGGTGTCCAGGGGGTGGGGGATGTCTAGAGGGTTGGGGGTGTCTGGGGGGGTGTCCAAGGGTGTAGGGGGTGGGGGTGGTGTCTCGGAGGGGTGGGGGTGCTGTCTAGAGGGGTGGGGGATATCCTGGGGGTGGGGGGCTGTCCAGAGGGGTGAGGGGCTGTCCCAGGGGGTGGTGGTGTCCAGGGGGTGTCCAAGGGGGTGGGGGATATCTAGAGGGTTTGGGGGTTGTTCGGGGGGGGGGGGTGCTGTCCAGAGGGTTGGGTGGTGTCCAGGGGGTTTTCCAAGGGGGTAAGAGGTGGGTCGTGGTGTTTAGGAGGGGTGGGGGTCTATCCAAGGGTGTGGTGGTGTCCATGGGGTGTCAAAGGGTGTGGGGGTGGTGTCCAGGGGGTGGGGGGGCTGTCCAAGGGGGTGGTGGTGTCTAGGGGGTGTCTAAGGGGGTGGGGGATAAGTGTTAGTTGGGATTGACTAATTCATCGTGGTTTCTGAGATTATTACATGATGAGTGTGTCGTGATGATTGGATTTACATTGTGATTTTCTCCATCGGAGTTTTTATTTTAAATTTAATTTAATTCTCAGGTTTACTCCATTTTCTCCAATTTTCTATCAACCATTTTGGGTCCCATGGTTTTCTTTGATTCAATGGAATTTAAACTTGTTATATATAACTATATTTTGATTTTAAAATAATATTCAATCATATTTTTTTAAATACGCATAGATTTGTTTTATATTTCAAAAAAATACATTCAAATTATGATTTTTTTCATATAAACATATATTTGTCTTACCTCAAAAATATATATAATTTTGATATTTTTTATAGGTAATAATGAGTCGAAGTTGGATTAATGCACATCGAATGAGCAATTAATATAAAAAGGTGTTGATGCCTTTTTGTAATTTTCTAAACGACATGTTCCAAGTAGTGACATTTTTTTTGTCCATGCCTAAAATGTTTGAATATAAAGAAGTTAAAAATTAGAGAGATAAAAGATCATCTGATTTGTCATGGTTTTAATCCGAGTTACAGCCCTTGGATTTGGCAAGGTGAAACTAGACGGAATGTCACTGATGATGATGATTCGCAAGATGGTAACTCCGATGGAATTGAATAAATGATTCACGATATTTCAGCAGAAAAAATTGAGATAGAACTGAATGTTCTGCGTCTATATGGTGACGCTGAAAAACCATTATATCCTCGTTGTACAGATATTACGGTTTTTTCGACGGTGTTAAGATTGATTAACCTGAAGACGAAACATGGATGGAGTGACAAAAGTTTTACAGAGCTGGTACAATTGATGAAAGACATTCTTCCAAAAGTTAACGATCTTACAGATTCACATAATAAGGCCAATAAAATATTATCTCCAATGGGATTGGGATATAAGACAATACATGCATTTCCGAATGACTGCGTTATATATAAGAAGGAATATGAATTTATGTTAGAGTTTCCTAAATGTGGGACATCATGGTATAAGGTGAAAGAAAAATCACAGGCTGGTGTAGAGATTACAAAGATCCCTTCAAAGTTATTTTTGTATCTTCCTATAATTCATCATTTCAAACATTTATTTGCTAATTCACATGATGCAAAAAAGTTGATATGGCATGCTGATGAGCATTTATGTGATGGAAAAATATGTCATCCAACTGGTTGTCCATAATGGAAGAAAATTGATGAGCAGTATTATACATTTGGAAATGAAATTAGATATCTCAGACTATGGTTGTGCACAGATGGAATGAATCCATACCGAACCCTCAGTAGCACACATAGTTCATGGCCTATTTTATTGGTAATTTACAACCTCTCTCATGAAGTTAGTATGAAGTGAAAATATTTCATGTTGAGTATAATGATCTCTGGTCCAACGCAACCCGGCAAAGATATTGATGTTTACTTTTCGCCATTGATTGATGATTTGAAACTATTTTGGTCTAATGGTATTAGGGTGTATGATTCTTATAAAATGGAATATTTTCAACTGCATGCAGTGCTTCTATTCACTATAAATGACTTCCCAGCGTATGGAAATTTTTCTGGATACAATGTTAAAGGGCATAAAGCATGTCCAATTTGTGAACAATAGACGTCATATTGTCAATTGCATCATGAGAGGAAAACAGTGTACATGGATAATCAAATATTTTTGCATATGGATCACCCTTATAGAAGAATAAAAAAGGCATTCAATGACTCACAAGAATTTGATATAGCTCCAAAACCTTTATCACCTGATCTGTATTTTGAGAGGGTGAAAAACCTTAATGTGACATTGGGAAAGACACAGAAATCTGGTAATGATAGTCAAATTTGGAAGAAAATGTCAAAAAAATTTGAGCTACCACATTGGAGGTATCATGAAGTTAAACATAATATTGATGTCATGCACGTGGAGAAGAATATCTGTGATTGTTTGATTGGAACATTGTTAGATATTAAAGGAAAGACAAAATATGGGTTGAATGCAAGATTAGACTTACTATCAAGGGGAATACGTTTGGAGTTAGCTCCCACTCCTAAAGGAAGATGAACATTTCTTCCCCTGGATTCTTATACATTATCGAAGAGGGAGAAAATTAGCTTTTTTCAGTGTCTTCATGATATCAAAGTGCCTCAAGGTTATTCTTCAAATGTAAAAAATTTTGTCTCATTGAAGGACTTGAAGTTGATAGGAATGAAATCACATGATTTTCACATCATGATGCAACAAATTCTACCAGTTGAATTGCATGGAATATTTCCCATCCTTGTCAGAAAGACTATAATGAAGTTGTGTTATTTTTTCAATTCAATTTGGAATAAGGCGATTGATGTAAATTCTTTGAACATTTTGGAAAAGGATGAAATTTTTATACTTTGCCAATTGGAAATGAATTTTCCTCCAACTTTTTTTGATATAATGCTGCATTTAATGATTTATCTGTTTTGAGAAATAATGCTTTGTGGACCTGTATATCTTTGTTGGATATATCATTTTGAAAGCTATATGAAAATATTAGAGGTGTATGTTAAGAATCCATATCGAACTGAAGCCTCCATTATTGAAAAGTATATTTCTGATGAGGTAGCAGAGTTTTGTACGAGCTACTTGGTTGTGGCGCAGCACATAGGTTTGCCTCCATCTCGCCATGAACGAGTTAATAATGAGGGAAAGGGGATTCTTGGCTTGAAAGTCAAATCATTGTCAGCTAAATAGATGAATAAGTTAGAATCATACATCTTCAATAACATAGCTGATTCTCAACCATATATCACACTACATATTAATCAGTTGAAACAATTCCATCCAAAGAAGAAAGACATGTGGATTTTGAATGAGCACAACAAAACATTTTTGTAATGGTTTAAAAATACCTTTCTTGGTAGATCAGATGTATCAGAGACATTAAATTGTATAGTGGGTGGTCCATTTTTAAATGTGATAACATGGTCCGATTATGACATTAATGGATATACATTTCATACGAAATCTCAGGTCAACAGAAGTGCAGTTCAGAATAGAGGTGTATTGTTGTTTACAGAAGCAATGCATTTTTCGAGTGTTGAGGAAAAAACCCCAATTTCTACATCAAGTGAATATTATGGAGTGATTGAAGACATATGGGAGGTTAATTACTTTAAAATTAAAGTTCATGTTTTTAACTGTAAATGGTTTATCGGTAACAGCAGTGTCATACATGATGAATTTCGAATGACACTTGTTAATCTGAATATATTGGAAGACACAGTTGATTCTTTTATAATGGAAACACATGAAAAAAATTCTATGTAGTAGATCAATCAGATATGCAGTGGGCTATTGTTTTACAAGGGAAAAACCAATATATTGGTGAGGATGAACTTGATGAAGATGCGGATTTATGTGAGATCCCTACTTCCATGGAAAGATTAACAGAACATAATGATGAGCATGTTGAAGACATGGTTTGTTCCATAAGGAACGATCACGACGAATTAATTTGGGAAAACAATCCATTGTACATTCCTAACATTACAGGTAACATATTTTTATTTCTTGTTTACATTTATTTTTTTCATAAAATGTCAGATATTGTAAGTTTTTTCTTTATTAAAACATGTATTAAAACAAAATAAGTATAAGTTTTTGTTAGTTTTATGTTTGTTTAGTTTACTTTATCATTTTTACCATTACATAAATTATATATCTATTATTTTTGTTTAGTGACAATTACTTAACCATGTTTACTAGGTTCACCATGTTTACCATGTTTACAATCTTTACCATGTTTACCATTTTTACCATATTTACCATATTTACCATTTTTTAACATGCTTACCATATTAAAAATGTTTAATATTACGTAACTTAGTACAATTTTCTATTTTCTGATTACAGTAGTATTAAAATATTTGAATTTCTATATTTGTGAACTAATTTTTTTTTGATTTGAAGGATAATGACAGATCATTCAGTTGATCAACCACATGATTCTGGAGATGAGAATATTGGTTATACCTCTAGGGAGGAACATTCACATGCTCCTCTTGATGTTCCCCAATCTTCCTCATGTGCTCCTATTACGACAAAGAGTTCAAAGGTTGGTAAACGTGGGTGCACACATTTACCAAAATTAGCACTTTCCCGTATGTAGTATCATAGGATACTCGTTGAGTTTTATGATGATGATATTCCTATAGGTCCAAATGCAAAATATTTTAAGAGTTTTGTATCAACTCAGGCTAAGAGAAAGTAAGCATTATATATGATGACTGCAGAAGTGTGGATAAAGCGATAATCTCTTAGTTGTGGGAGACGATTTTGGTAAGATCTTTTGCTATTGTTTGACTATTCATTAAATGTTTCTAGTATATATAATATCTTTAACCTCTTCTTTATCAGATGACATTTGATATCTTTGACACTGGAGGAGTCAGGAATAAATGCTTATCATTGGCTTTCAGGATATGGAGGGATTTCAAATCAACCCTCTCATCTGATTTCATTTATGGTCATAGGAGTCAGGACAATCCATGTCATATATATCCTTTATAGATGAAGACACATGAAGATGTTTTTTGAAAGTAGAAGAAAACAATCATTTTTGGTAAGGGCAACGTAAAATTTTATAAGATTTATTATATAAATGATCTTATTAATGTTTTGTTAATGATTTATTATTCTTAATTTATATCAAACAAGGAAATCTCATCAAGAGATCCAATCTAAAAATGTATACCATCGTAGTTTATCTTGAGGAGGGTATGCATTTTCTGAAGAACAAATGATGGATGAAAATTTTCAACAACTAAGAGCTGAATCTTCAATCTCGGGAGAGGTGGCCCCTCCATCCCCTCCATCTAGACATGAAAAATTGAAGAGAGCTCGGATGCGTAAAAAAGGGAATTATCTTTCGGAAGAATCGAGAATCGTAGCTGAGAGGATTGTAAGATATCTATTTTATTTATTTAAGTTAACTATTTTCTTCATATAATTTCAATCATTACATAAATTTTCAATTAATTAATATCGGACTCTCTTGAGGAGCAGAGTTCATAGGGGGCTTTTATAGCTACTGGGAGGCAAAATATTTTATTTGTAGCATTGGAAAAGCCTGAACATCCTGGTCATGAAAGAGGATATCCGGAAGGTGTATCGGTAAGAAAAGTGTTTCCGCGTTCTTCAACTTCTAATGTTGAGGGGGTTTATAAAAAATAGAATCCTTGGAGGCTAAAGTTCATAATATTAATGCGATGATGTATGAAAAGAATAGAGCATCGGTACATTCTATTTTTGCAGACATGCAAAGGCAATTTCAAACTGCATCTCCCACTCCTCCACCTCCCCCAGCAGACCCCATTATTTATCTTCAACCTCCGCCAGTAGCTCCCACTCCCCCACCTCAGCCCGCGGACCCCATTTTTTATCCTACTCCTACGTCGCAGCTTCCTACATATTGTGAGTTGTATGTTGATGATTCTCAACATCATATAGTTGCATATGGGTTGGTATATTGTATAGGATATACAGTTCATCATCAACAATTAGAGGTAGAGAATCAGAGGGTCACTGTATAATATATTATAGATAGATCAGCTCGAGTACCATCACTTACAGATGATGCGATGACAGTTGGACATAGTATCAGGCATTTTTTTAATTTGGACATCTGTACTTCTTCGACTCATTACCATAGAGGTATGAATGTTATATCTTTTACTTTATTTTTTATTAAAGTTGTTTTATCATTTGAAAACTAATATATTTTTCTATTTATTTTTACAGGAATACTTCAAAGGTAAATAAATAATCTGTAGACAATAACAAAGACAAATGGATATGGCATCAGATACATATTATAGTAGTCTTGACAGATTGTCAAGATATTCAAATTTGTTGGCGGGTAATTATGAGTTTCCAATGTAAGATAATGTTTGTGGATGTGCAATAAATGTGGGGATTATGAAAACTAATATCATAGAGCTTGTTACTGTAGATAAGTTGGGAATCAACATGGTTCAAATTGTTTCTATGTAAGTCTTAACACCTTTTCCCTGCATTATATTTATTAAAAATGTATACTTATGTCTATTTTGTATTAGGTATCTTTGTAAAATTTGTGAGAGGAATGAGCTGACAGATGTATATGGTTTCATGGACCCGCAATTGATTTCTCCTAAAGCATGTGCATTGGATGAGGAACAAAGAATGCTTTATATTTATGAAATATTTGAACAGAATATATTTACACAATGTTGGATGATTCTTTTTGTCTGAGGTATCAAACACACCTCTCTCAAAGAGTTCATTATCTTTTAACATAAAAACCCACTGACCTTAGATTTCCTTTTATCAGTGATCATTAGATGTTAGGGGTTTTTTGCCCATGGGAGAAAACACTTTATTGGATATGCTCTGTCCATGATGATGTGTGGGAATGTTTTCAGAATATATTGGAAAAGTAAGTTTCCATTTCTCAATATTTTTATATATTATACTGAATTTTAAATTTACCTCATTTATATTATTTTCTAATAGGGGATGGGTCTACTTTCGAAAAAACACAAAGAAAAGGAGTGCAAAGATCAAATATGTAAATGCGAAGGTAAATATCCATTTATAATTTGTAATTTTTGATTTATTGCATAAAAATAATATATTGAATTTACACTCATTCAAACAGAATTTTCATGAACAAAAAGGCATCATCAAATGCGAATATTATATGTTAAGATTTATGTATGAAATAATAACAACTGGGACAGTTGTGAATTTTGACCTGGTAAGATTTCCTCCTAAACTTTGTCATAATATTTCAATTTGATCTATTCCTTATACACGTTAACTACTATCCTATTCATTTATGGCTTTTTGATGACCCTCAACCCTATACTACTCAAGACATCAAACACTTACAAGTGGAGTGGTCAAATTATTTTACAAGTTTGATTGAATTTTAGTTGTTTGTAATGTAAAATGTAATTTTGAATATTGTCATTGTAATTGTGTATTTGGTAGTCATTTAGGTTGGATTTAGTTTTTTTTAAGTTCACATTATAAGTTTAGAATGTTATATATGTGAATGTTTAATTTTTCTCTACTTCTTGTTTTGGTCTAATTATGATGGTTTTTCTAGTATGGATTCTGGTCTGGGGGGGAGGGGTTCCAAGAGTGTGGGGGTGTTCAGTGGGGTGGTGGTGTCCAAGGGTCTGGGAGGGCTGTCTAGTGGGGTGGGGGGGTCTAGGGTGTCCATGAGATTGGGGGGCAGTCCAGGGGGTGGGAGCATTTCCAGGAGGGTGGAAGGGCTGTCCAGGGGAGTGGGAGGCTGTCCAGGGGGTGTCCAGGGGTGTGGGGGTGTCTTGTGGGGTGAGGGGGGTTTCCATGGGTGAGGGCAGTCTAGTGGGGGGTCTAGGGTGTCCATGGGGATGTAGGGGCAGTCCAGGGGTGTGGTAGGGGCTATCTAGTGGGTTTAGGGGGTTCTGGTCTGTTTCTGGTAACTTTTTGGTCTGTTTCAAGGGTGTGGGAGGGCTGTCCAGGGGTGTGGGAGTGTTTTCCTGGGGGTGGGGATCTACAGGAGGGTGGGGAGATGTCCAGGGGAGGTGGTGATGTCCAGGGGTGTGGGGGGTGTCCAGAGGTGTGGTGGGGCAGTCTAGTGGGTTGGGGGTTTTGGTTTGTTTTTGGTAACTTTTTTATCTTTATCAGGGATGTGGGAGGGCTATACAGGGGTGTGGGAGTGCTGTCTAGGGATTTATACATGGGGGAGTTATCTAGGGGTGTTTGGGGTTGTCCAGGGGGTCGGGGGGGCAGTCCAGGGGTGTGGTGGGGGTTGTCCAATGGGGTGAGGGGGGTGAGAGTGATGTCCAGGGGTGTGGGAGTTATATCCAGGGTGTAGGGGGGGTATACATGAGGGTGGGGGTTGTCGCGGGGTGTTTGGGGTTGTCCAGGGGGTCGGGGAAGTCCAAGGGTGTGGTGGGGGCTGTCTAGTGGGGTGAGGGGGTGTTGTTGAGGGGATGGTGGGTGGTTGTCCAGTGCGGTAAGTTTTAAATGTTATCAATGTAAATGCTTAATTTTTTCTTTGGTTCTTGTTTTGATCTACTTCTGTTTTTGTGGTACGAATTCTTGATTTGGTTTCTGGTTGTTTCTGGGGGGAGCAGAGGACTGCATTCGTCATTTTTAAAAGAAATTGGTCTTCCAGGTCGGTTATTTTATAACCGACGTGATAAAGGAATCGGGAAGGGTTTATCACGTCGGTTATTTATAATGAATGTGATAAAAGGCCTGAGAAATGGTTTATCATGTCGGTTATTAAATAACGGACGTGATAAAAGTCATGGGAGATAGTTTATCACATCATTTATTAAATAACCGACGTGATAAAAGGCCTGGAAAATAGTTTATCACGTTGGTTATTTAAGAACTGACGTGATAACCCCCCTGGAATGGTTTAGCACGTCGATTATTATATATCCAACGTGATAAACCTTTTCCCAGGGGTTTATCACATCGTTTATTAAATAACTGATGTGATAAACATCCTTTGCACGGGTTTATCACATCAGTTATATAATAACTCACATGATAAACCCCCCCCCTCCAGTTTATCACAGAGGTTATACAATAACCGATGTGATAAACCATCCCCCTTGGTTTTTTCACGTCGGTTTTTAATTAACCGACGTGATAAACACCGTGATGTTATTTTTTAGGTTAGTTTTTAAATAACCGACATAAAAAAAATATTTATAACATTGTCTATATTAACGTCGGCTAAAAACCGACGTAAAAATTGAAAAATAACCGACATAAATAACATTTTCTACACTAGTGTGTCTACCTTATTTTACTTTAATAATTTCTTTCATTTTTTAAATTATTCACTGGATTTGTTAACTATACTTAGTTTGGATCAATATTTTCCTTCCACCAATGTGATTAATAATTCATTTAGAGAATAGTATATCATATTCTTTCTAATATTCGAAGTCTTTCAATTAGTTCAAAATTTGTAACACATTCAATAGGTTATCATTTCAGTGATATTTGAGTAATATTCTGCATCTTTTAAGAAGGATGGTTTTTCAAGTGTAACATGATCCTTGGTACACTACATCCCTTTTACTAATTCCATAAATTACTAACATCATAATGTGAAATCACTTTCCATTACATAGGTCTCACCTAACATTCCTCTAGGATAAATCCCAAGAACAATATCAATTTTTTATGAAGTTTCATCCACTTATACCTTTAGTTGATCCAAGATTATTTTTTCATTATTTAGTAACATTAAATCTTCTCAAATTCTCCTTGAGTAGGCTATCTTTAGTGATCTTAGATAATGTGTTCAAAACCACTTTTCATTTATCATGATCCTAGCATCTGATGACTTGATTTTTTTCTTTCATCTCACATCTTTTGGATTCTCATTCAACATCACATTCACTTTTCATCATATCTTCTGGATTTCCACTTCCATGGAACTTTTTTCTTAAACTAAATATATATTTGATCGTACTACTTAAACCTTCATAACTTTTCCTAAAATCAAACTTTAGATTAATTTAAAATTCATATAATGTTCAAGTTGATTTTAGATTGTATTGACTTGGTTAATTTACCTCCAACCGTCATCATTATTAACTCAACTCTTTTTCATTAATATCAATGAAACCTAATTGCTCACATCCCCTGTTATATCATATGTATCTTTTTTATTTAAATCCAATGGTAATAGAAAATAAATATATATTTGTTCATTCATCTGATGGCTTTATCTTCTAATGTGTGCACTTCTGTTGTGTTGACTTCTAGAACACCCTTTCTCCACTTCAACATCATCATCAATTTCATTCATTACTGACTCATTGAATTTTTCAACTATTGAAAATTGTCATTGAAAAAATTAAAACCAACCATAACCATAATCCAATGGGATATTAACCATAGTTTGAAAATACTAGATCACATGGCGAAGGATATCCAAGGGAAAGGGGATGGTACTGGCCAAAGAAATAGGCGTGCAGACTGTAAGGTATTGTGGGTTAGGCTTTTTGAACTGTATAATGGTGGTTTAAGTAGCAATGGAGATGGGTTGTGTCCTGAGAGGTCATCAAAAATGGAATACATGACCCATGGGGGGTCGAGTGGAGTAAGTGTAATAGGTATGGCGTGCCATCTCATCCACATCTTTAGTGGATTGGAGAAGAGGGGGGAACCATGCCTCCCCCCATCACCACAACCACCATATATATATATATATATATATATATATATATATATATATATATATATATATATATTAGTATTTTAATAGTGGATAAATTTATATCTCATTGATTTTGTGTCTTATTTCATTAATTAAATTACCAGTTTCACCTGTTTTTATATGGAGATCATAATTAAGATAATTTTCAGTCCAACTAATAATATTTATAGGGTGTTTTTAGAATTTCTATTTTATTTTTATTGTTTTTTGTAGTGAACCATCCAAAATAAATTATTATATTACCCTTTCACTTTTTTAAATTATGAGATTACAGTGGTGCCCCTCCACTTTTTGATTTATGGCCCTCATAAGAGAATATTTACTAAATAATTACTTGTAAGTGTGTATTGTGTTATTTTGATGAACTCTTTAATGGTTATTATGTATAAAGAATACACTAATGGGACCCATGAAAAGGGGAAGACACTATTATTACATTATGAGGATGGTAAGTCATTTTGATATTATGATTTAACATTTTGATTCAATATATCTATATTGGAATGTGTTATTTTAATCCATTTTTCTTAAATATAGGATATGTGGTAACCTAATATATTCTCACCCAACATCTCATCCAAGGATATGATATATATACTATTTGTACTTTCTCGTTATAGGTGTCTACCTAGATAGAGGGTGACGTGTTGTTTGGATGTTTGGATAGTCATATCGACTAGTTAACTTGAATTTTAAGGTTTTAATGGGTAATTGATAACCTGGGTTATTAGATTTATCATGTAGACTAATTATAATTGATTACTAGGCAGTTATCCATGATAGATTAATTGGGTTATTGGATAGTTATATCAATTAGTTTACCAGGATTATAGGATAGTGATGTGGACTAGTTGACTAGGGTTATTGGATAGTCATGTATAATAGTTAATCAAGATCAATAGATAGTTGCGTGGTCTAGTTAATCTTGTATTAAATTGAGGGAATTATTTATTATGGTGTTTCCTTCACTTTAAAATATTTTTTTATGAGTAATTAATACTATATTTTTATGTCACCTTAGGGATGGGAGCACTATTATATTGTATTTTGATTACTTGATGTAGTCATATCAAGTGAGAATTAAAACAGAATGGTTAGTTTAGTAGACCCCCAATAACCTCCTATATTTTTTTTTGTCTTGGATATGGATTCCATTCATGCAGAAAAATTAAAAGATATATTATTATAGATTCATTTCGTAACACTTGGATGTTTTATATGAAAATATTTCATTAAATAATGTTAATTCTTCAGTAGTTGGAATTACACGCAATTGTGATTTTAAATGAATTGCAATATTCCCTTAGTATAAAATTACCATTGTACCATAGCTGTTATTTTAGTGATAATAATTATAAAAAAATTATGAAAATGTATTGTGAATTTGTTGGCTATCAATTATTTATGAAAAATATAAATTAGATATTTGTATTTTTGAGTAAATTACTTTTGGTAATGAAATTAATGAGACATATATGTTATGTACTTAATAAAATATTTTTTATTCATCCAATGAATATTTTGATCATAGGGTGTTAATAAACCCTATTTGTTGTATAAAAACCTATTTTTTTAAAAGGGTAATATTACTCCTTGAATGTTGAACCCCTTTTAAATTAAGATTTTAATATATTAATAATTTTTATATGACAAAATAAACATGTTCTTTTAATCAGGATATAAAAATTTACTTTGGTTGAATTTATGATATTTTCTAATAAGATTCAAGTTTTCATGAATAGAAAAAACACACTAAATTTTATGTGAAAAAACTTTTTCCATCGAGATAATTTATATGGTTAAATTATAATATTGAATTGTTTTAATGTATAAATAGAATATTTTTTTATCATTAAATATAATGTATCTAATTATAATTAATTTTACATTTAATTAATTTGTAAAATTGTTTCAATCTTTTACAATGTTGCAACTTTTAAAAAACATGTTTTCTTATTCCAACAACAGGATTGATTTTAAATTAATTACTTTAACTTTTGTGTTCAGAATTTTTAAAAATTGATTCCATATTTGGAATCTATATATCCAAAATTATTTTAATAGACATATTTTTTTTGGCCAATATGAATAGTAACTTTGGTAATTATTTTTATTAGCATAGTAAAAGATAAATATGGTAATTAAAGGTAAAAATAATATTATAAAATTAACATAACACCAATAAAAATCCTATTTGATGGCTAAATTTTACCCTTATAATCATTTTTTTGAAATGGAATCACTTGATAGATACTTACCTATGAATATGACATGAATGTAACAAAATGCTAATGAATGTGACAAAATGTCACAATCTCATTTCAAAAAACAATATTAATTTTAATATATGGATAACTAGAAGATAATATTGATAAAAAATGTCTCTAGAAATATGTAATAATTAAATATATCATAGAAATTTTTTAAAAAAATTTATAGATTAAATAATTACCATTAATGATAACACAATAGTGATATAAAAATTATTTTATTAATAGAAATATCAAATAAATAATTTTAAAATATTAAAAGAAATATCATATGAACAAGTTAATGTGATCCAAATATTTTATAAGTGACTATGACATGTTAGGAGTGTCTTGAATATGTTGGTATGAATTTATCTTCTGTGTAGATTTTTTTAAAAGTAAAATAAATGAATAGTGTTAAAATTGACACTTGATATTTTATAAAAATTAAATTATTTTAAATTATTTAAAAATGATAAAAATATTTAAAAATTAAAAAGTTATAATTATAAGATCTAATATGTCATAAAATATTCATTTATATTCAATTAACACCATATAAGAAAATATTTATAACCATTAAATATTTAGAATGTTATTACCACAATTATTATTAAATAGAATAACTAAGTGTCAATTAAAAATATATAGTCTAAATTTACAAAAAAAACATGTCCAAAATTTATTTATTGATGATACTAGAACCCTATATCATATCATCATCGAAATTGGGATATTTTGGAGGTTTTTTTGGGTACGGTTGGATTTTATTATAAATTATTATTTATGGAGTTTCCAAAAGTGCCCCTCACCTCAATTATAAAAGGGCACCTCCTCCCTCACCTATTCACTTCATTTTGAGCCTTAATTCTCGGACATAACCTACCATGATTCCTTATAAACGTATCTATTTCCATTCTAGATGTTCTGGTCATCTTAAAAGACCAAATCTAGTGCTCTAAGAAGAGATTTAGTGGAAGCAAATCAAGGGAGAGGTACTCTCTTCTACTGATTCCTTCAGACATCTTTCTTCTTTTACTTCATCTTAATTAGTTGTTTCATTATTAAGTAATAACCTAAGTATAAATCATATACTTATATGTAATTAAAAAAATATAAAACAACCATATTTCACCTTTTATCTTTCATACAAAAAATGAAATCACCGCACATGCGTACATACGGCTTACCGTCTCCACGTCGTGGTGTAATCTGTTTTTCACCACCACCTTACTTAGATGTGTATAATGATGTAAATAATAACTATATATGATTATTATAACATTAAACTAATTCTAATATATCATACACCATCTAATTCAATACCATTCAATAATTTTTGCAATGATATCATCGCTCGTGTGTACGTACGGCATACCGTCTCCACGGTGTGATGCGATTCATTTTACATGATCTTCATTAAACCATGGATATATACATGAATTGAATTAATAAATATGATATATATTATACTATTATCATTATTTAGATGATTTAACTATAATCTAGGAAGTGGAACGAGAACTTATCTGACAAATCTTTCTTAAGTGCGTAAAGCAGTCAATATCCGAATAACGAGTGACAATGAAATGTTACTAACAAGGGGATGATAATATAATTTTATATGAGAACATAAAAATTATTATGATTCTTTATTAAGTCAATAAAATTATTTAAATCATTATACATGAGGTCCTAATACATACGAAATATATTGTACCTAAGGTAAGGGATAACTTTCCAAATCTTGTTTTTATCTGATATTATTTATTCATAAGTATTTACTATGGAATATTTTTCATCCACGTCCATGTTTCAAAAATATTTATTTAAAAATATTATTTATATTCTTATATAATTTTTTTAATTCAATTTTACCTATTGGTAAATTTTTATTAAATGGTATAAATGGAATCTTTTGTCGTTTTCAGTACTAGGTACTTTTTGACTTTTCTAGAAAAAGTATGAGAAGAATGTTTTTTAACTTGTATGGCATGAACAAATTTTTACACTTTCATAATGCCTTATTTCCTTGATGCTTCACCTACAATATTACAAGTTTATTTTCACATGAAATTATTTCTTCTAAAATTATGTGGAATTTTGAGGAAGGAAAACATTATTGAAAAGAAAGGATATTTTCCTCCTAAATTAATTTCATGTGTTTTCTAAAAACGATTCTACATATAAGATGAAACTCTTTAAATAAGGTCATATTTCAAACCATATTATTACTATGATTTTATTTTGTATTATTAAGGAAATATTTTTGGTCTATATCAATTAATATGGAATTATGTTTATGAAACCCATTTTATTTCATTGGTTATGCTATGGTGAATGTTTTTATGTTTTTGTGGATCATGTAAGAATGGATTAATTATGATATGGGTTGGACCTATATATCCCACCAATGCATTGGGTAATGATTTATATCTCATGAGATAGACATGAGTGGAATGGCTAGTAAAACTGGTTTATTAATAAAGGGCTGGAATGAGGAGTGAACTTGGTTCAGTAATGGACTTTGTCTATTATGATGGTCTCAGCAATGAGTCATGACTAATATGAAAAGATTTTTTATGCTTATGTGTGTATGCCACAAAATTTCATTTCTTATGTTATAAATATTGGGTTTACATTTCAATTTTATGATTTATCCCATAACATGATATTTTTTATGCAGGATAAGATTTTCAAATGTTATGTTCTTATGATTATGTTATGATTGATATTTTATTTGTTTACCCTTAATGATAATTTGAGCTCACCCTTTCATATTTTTCTTTTACTCAAGTGATTAATATATGTATTAAGTAAGATATGTCAAAATAGGGTCTAGTTATAAAGAAATAAGTAGGAGATAATGTGGATGTTTTCTGAACCAGTTATTTATGTTTCCCAGTTTCTAGATACACTAAACCTATATGGTTCTGGAATGGTTTTTTGTTATGATATGTAATAAACATTATCCAATTTTTAAGTAATATTTATATATAATGTATGCTATCTTATACATTTCACGTGTATAAATCGGATATAGTGTGATCATGATAGTGGGATAGTCATTAGGTGTTATGCATTGGTGGAATACAAGGAATAAAGTGGTGGGAGTTAGTTGTAGGTGTCATATTATATTTTAATACTTTGTGTTATTTTATGTATATTTTTTATTTAAAATTAATTGTCAAAAGTAAGCATGTTTCTATGTTTTGAAGGTTCCATGAATAAAAGAAGCTGACCATGCCCATTCCCAATAATGTTTTTTCCACCTTATTATGGAAAAAATCCATAATAACAAGTTGAAAAATTGTCACATCAAATGAATATAACTAAAAAACTTGACTAAGAAACATTAGAACATTGGTTGGTCATATTTTTATATTAAATTGACAACTAATTTAACAACAAGAATTAACATGTCTTGGTAATTCCTTCCTTGATAATTGTGTTAATCAATTTAAGCACTATTCAAGTCATTCTATCAATGAATTGAAGGACCCAAAATAGAATCCCTCTAATGAAAACCACACATTCTCCACAAATATCAAAATTTCAATCCAAGATTTTCATGCTCGTGAACCAATGAACCAAGATTCTTGATTTGTTTTCCACTAATCATAAAAACTGATTGTATCTTGTTCTCTAGTTCTTCAAAGTGGATTTGAGTTAACAAAAATTGTATAGCAGTATTTTTAAAATCAATATACATTATATAAATTTTATTTAAAAATAAATTTTTGTTAGAGATTTATGTTATGTAGGAAAAAAATTTGACGAATAAAAAATTGAGGAACTTAATAGAGTATTTAAATTTATAAATAACATATGAGTTATATATAATTACCTTCCCCAGTTGATACAGTATTGTAGTGGTTCTATATTAACTTCATCAGAAGAAGGATTAACTTTTGATATATTTGAAAATGAACTCAAAGACCATAGAGATGACCACTTGAATTGACCATATAAATTCAACATGCTACTTCTTTGAAATAAAGACACATGAGAATTGTTTAAATATATCTCAAACTTTTTGAAGAATTGAACTATCATTAATTTATATCACCTCTAATTTTAATGTTTTCCTTGTGATTTTTTTCTAAGAGTCATTTTGGGTGAGGCTTTTATTGAAAGGGTCTTAAATTTTTCAGGTGTAATTATTTTATTTCCAACACCTTGTGGTTGAGGATAGTATAGGGCTTGGAAGTAGGTTTTATAACCATGGATACCAATGAGATTCTATTATGTGGAATATAGACCTCCTAACCACTATATAGATGATAAAATTCGATGTGAAAAATCTACTATCGAATAGGGAGTTCGAAGGGGATATCGGGTTGATCTACATGATGCTGACCAATGTATCGAGGATGTTTTGATCTTAGAAATTGATATGTTTTAAAGGACTACAATCAAGGGGGTTATATTTATGTATCTAGTCTACTTTAGTTCCAATTATTTAATCAATATATGCATTCTTTTAAAAAAAGACCTTTATGATGAGAACGTGTTTGGTAATAATATCATTTTAGGAGTTCTAGGTATTTTTATCCAATATTTGTGTTTTACTAATACCATGATCTTTATTTCCACTTTATCTAGGTATTTTTCTTAACTTGGAAAACTTTTTATACCCAAGGGATTTATTTTTTATGTTTTCAGTCAATGTTTACTCTAATTTTATCAGAATTCAGAACTTATATTTAACATAAAATCATGTATGGGATGAATATTGTTACTCACTTTTGTTGCTATAGTTCACCCCCACCCCAAAATAGTGTTTCATACCATTATTATCTAGGGAGGAAGACAACTCTATAACTTTAGGTCATTCTTGAGGGATTATCATATCTTGAAAGATTTAACTTGAGAATAAATGTTCAGTATAACAAATCACATCACATATTAAATGATATAACATAGAAATATATAGTTAGGGGTTAAGAATTTAATAATTTCACTGATTACATTCATCAAATATTCCCTCTAATATATTCCACATTCAAAATAATAATAAAAATAATATATTTCCTGGCATGTGCTAACATGAAAATATTTTAATATCATTTATAAATTAAATAAATCAAGATTTATTCAAGTTATATTAAATGAAGATATATCATTCTTTACATCCCTTAACGTGGTCCTTCCATCACCATAATCATTTCTTAAATTAATATCATTCACCTAATAAAATAATAAATAAATATTATTCACTAAATTCGTCATAAATAAATATTATTCACTAACCGGATAAAAAATATTTATTTTTTACTAATTTTTTAATAATAAATAAGAGATAAATAAATATTTTACTCATCAATATTATGAATAAATATTTATTTTATATTTGATTCACATATATATTCTATATTGAATATAAATAGAGGCTAAATATATATGATCAATGAATCCTGAATTATTATTATTCTATTATCCGATGACTAATTTTTATTCATAATATTAAATTGAAATATAATAAATTTAAGATTCAAGGATAAACTTTGTGTGTGACCCTATAGGCCACCTTCTTAGCATATTCAAATGGTCTAACGTAAAGGCCTATATTAGTATCTAGTAACATGTTAAGGCACCCATAGAGAAAAAAGTTAATATCATAATGAAAATAACCTCATATGAATGTATACCATGTAATATAATCACTTTATCTTAATATCTCATCAAGTAGGTTGTATAATTATGTCATAAACCTTTATCCCTGGTGTTTCTTTCTTTTATTTCATAAAATGAACTCATCGGTGAACTACTATTGTCATAAATTTAATCAGACAGTTCCATTTTTATCAAAGGTACTAAGATATAGAATTCCAATATAATAGAGGGGAAACACTTTCATGAAGTATTCATTAATTTTATATCACTTATAACTCTATAATTCCTAGAATTGAACCATTGAGTCGGACCCAGAGATCCACAAGACCACATGTGTACCACCTCCTATATAAGACGCTTTCAACTAGTATTGAGGTTCTAAACACCATTAATGGGGAGAATATACCATTAGCTTTATATCCTTGTTCTAATAATATAAATAAATATAAAAAATATCAATGTAAAAAAGGATGAATAATAAACCCTCATGATTTGATATTCAAATGGAACGCATATTATGCAAATAAATAAATGTCCAGTGTACCAAGAAAACGAATAGTATATAAATTTTAAGTAAATATATAAATAAAAATGAAGGATACCTTGAAGCATGTATTGACACCACTCCCATATTTATTCTGATTTACTCGAGTATCTTCCACGGGCCCCTTTCCCTTTACTCGATCCCTATACATGAAGTCTACATATGAATCAAGATGCTTGTTCAGGATGTGAGTAATAAAACCCAGTGGGACACCACCAATTCACCCTTAACATGTGTTCACATGTACAGTAGGTGTATTTCATGATAATAATAAATGCACAAGAAAGAATAAACAGTCTTGTGTTTATTTTTTGTGTACTAACCAAGAATCCACAATCCTTGACCATACAATCTTTGGCCCATGGAAATAAGATATCTAAAAATGTGAAAAATGATTAATAACTATCCATAAGGCTTTTCAGATGTTACTCAGAATCATTGAGGAATCAAGGGAACATGGTACTCGATATCCAAAATGTATCTTGTTTATTTATTTTAATTAGTTCATCAAGGCATCAAGTTTTAGGTTGGTCCACAAGGATATTAGGATCCTTCCTTATATAAGGGTCCATTGTCATCATTGATGCATGTTGTGCGAACTTCCCCTCAAATGGATAATCATCCAATAATGATCCACTTATTCTATGTACTAATAAAAATCTTCCATCGGAATGGTAACACACATAACAAGGTAGAGAATACGAAGAAAAGAATAAAATATCATCATGATAATAAATAAGAAAAAAGTACATTTTATCATCATTAAACACGGAAAAAAGTTATAAATACATAGTCAAGAAATCAAGCATAAAAAATGAGTGTCACAGTCTATGCACATGCTAACATGTCATCACACTCAAGCATGGAAAACAAATAATCCAACACAAGAATCATATATTGGAAAAAAGTATATACAAGATCCCAAAATGGTATGTAAATTCCTACCTCATCGTTTTCAATGAAGATATTTATATTTCGTAAATAGATTGAATAGAAAACCATGTCACACACTCATGAAGAATGAGGTCAAACAACAAGGTTGCCTAAATCGGGTTCTGGTTCAGCATGAAAGGGGTTTATAAAAGATAATAAAGAAGATTCCATGTCAAGAAGTATGGTTCTAGAACCGCATACCTTAATTAGTTTGAAATAGGAACAAATTTTGTTGTATATTGAGGGATAGGTTAAAAATTCACTGGATTTGTAATCTATTTGAGAATGGATCATGAATTCATATAAAGTTATAGAAGAGAACTAGGAAATAAAAATTGATATATCATTAATATATCAACAAAAAAGAGAATAAATATGATATTCAAGAATAAGGTCTCATGATGATTTATATTAGGAAACTTACCCAAAAATTTCAACTTTCCACAACGGAATCAAGTTCCAATCAAAATGGATTCCGCTGACATTTCAAAAGCATCACCGTTCTAGAAATGATTCATGAATTAATCATTAGTTATCATAGGAATCCATATATCTGAAAATTGATTTCCATATATGTGATTTTCCTTAAGAGACAAGATGTGAGTCAAGAATAAAATTGAATAATATAAGTTTTTACATCACATAATTTAATTTTACATCTTCAACCCGCTTGGATTCAACAGAATCTATCATTAGAGGAGAGGAATTCATCATGGAAGGTCATAAGGGTATCAAAAACCAAGAGAGCTTCCAATACATATAAGAACATGTCACAATATACCTTAAATGTATATTAAGAGGGTGTTCAAATAATTAATTTCATGGGTGCATGGTTTGATCGTATGGTGAGAGAAACCATATTTCAAATGTGTTACCTTTATTGGATTGTTGAAAAGTTCCACGGTATAACTGTTTAGTTTTCTAAACTATGATATAACCATGTTTTTGTCCATTGGAGCTTACCACAAGGTTTTTCTAGTGATGCCACACCATTTTTATAACGTTCATCCTTAACTAAACTCTACACTCTGAGATACTACCTCATGTTGTTCTTTTTTTATAGATTCCTCATAAATTGTAAAAAACTGTGTACAAGTTGTGAACCCTTAAAAAGGCCTCTAAAATTCTCTAAAATCATCTAAAAACCCCTAGAACTCAGGTTAAACAATTCATAGCTCAAAAAACTTATGATTAATGGCTAAAATTAACCCATAATGGCCTTGAAAATTCCAAGTTCCTTGTATTATTCCCCTTTAAAGACTTTACATCCTCAAAAAGAATCTCTATTCATCTTTCTCAAACATCTTAGGCCACTGAGACCAAACATCTACCTCCCACTCTCAAGTATCCTCATGGATTTTTCCATGCTACCACAAAATTCAAACATGTGGTACCATCTTCCCTTTAAGTAATTCATTTATTTGATCTATAATTCACATGAGGTGATCCTCATATGACACATCAGAATATAGTTGAACATCCTCATAATAGATCATGTGAATGGAATTGGGTATGTGCCTTCTGAGCTAGGATGCATAAAAGAAACCATTCATACCACAGGAGTGAGAAGAAATATCCAAATGTTATTCCATTATTCCAATGTTCTCAGGGTATCAAAGGGTCCAACATAACATAGTTTTACCTTTACTTGCTTCCTTAAACTTCAGTGGCATAAACGAGCATCACTCTCAAAAAAATCAATTACAAAAAACATCAGATCTATCCTTTTATAGTCATTATAAGATATCTACTTTCTCTGAGCTATTATCAACCTCTTATTATTTATTTGCACTCTCTTAGAGGTATCTTTCACCATATTGATCCCCAAAACTAAAATCTTTCCTGAATCCTTCAAAAGAAATGGAGAACAATAAGTCCTACCATATAGAGCCTTATAAGGTTCCATTTGAATCAAATCCTGGTAATTGTTGTTTTATGTGAACAAAACTAGGGCTAGTAAATCACCTGAATATCCACTGAACTCTAGAAAAAAAACTCAAATAATATCTTATAATATATAAATCACCTTCTCTTGTTATCTTTCTATCTAGGGATGCAATGATATTCTCAAAATTAGTTGATTCCCTAATTCCTTGTATTATACCTTCCAAAACCAAGACATAATATATAAGATACAATTCTCAAGTGTACTTTATACAATCATACTATCTCATAGACATATATCTTTACTAGTTCATCAATTGAGTTATTCTCATAGATCAGTAAGAAGTGATAAACATTTTTTAAACAACCAAAAATCTCCCAAATAGTGTCATAGAACCTCATGGTCCTAGGAAACACCATCATTAATTCCATCATGATGCCATTCCACTTCCATAAAGTCATATAAAGGGGCTTGAGAAAACAACATGATTTTGGCACTCTACCTTTATCCCCTGGTGGGTAAGGCATCGAGAAATAAAACCATAAATTGCACTCTTTACCCCTTAACACCAGAACAACCTGTAAAGACCTGGATTTTTTCATATGAAATTTTTTAACTATATAGGAATATTATGAGTCTACAAAAATTGATGGTACATGATTCCGAGGTCCGGTGTGCCCGAAATTAATTTCTGGAATTTTTTTCGGGTACGTTCAGTAAATGCACGAGCGGAATTTTGTAACTTTTGAACCGGTGATCATAAATTAAATCTGAGGACACCATTGATCTTGTAGCGCCGATTTATGCTTAAGGAGACCTTCTCCTCAACCACAGTAGGTCTAAGGTAGAAGTTAGCTTTTCGGATTTTTCATGGGAGAGATAGACAAATAATAAAATAAAATAATTACTTTTATTTTATTTTTAATCCCTCCCATTTGAACCATGAAGGTGGGTACCACGCGAGGGTGGTCGGGCATTTAATGATGGGAATTAAATGTCCGGTTACACAAAATGTGTATCAACATTTCTCTTTAATTAGTTAGATTCATTAATTCTGAATTAATGAATCAACTTATTAATTGACAGTTATTTTTAATTAAATCTAGGAATCCCCCATTTATGTGCCGACATTAAATCATAACTTATTAATTTTGCACCACACATCTCGTGGGAAAAAGGATTGTAATAGGAAGGCCTTTGAAGAAACATCCTCCAAACGAAGAACCTCTCCAATGAAGAACGCAATCTGGATCCAGAACAGAAATGATGCACAAGCCCATAACAGAAACGTGTTGCGGGAGCAACGAATGTCGGCATCCCCTTCACTGACTTCATCCTCTTTCTCATAACACCTACAACGGACGAACGAGGTAGAGTTTTTAAGTTTAATTATGATTAAATCTCTTTTTATTGATTCATAATTTTCTCGTTTCACAAACAATTATGGACAAACAAACATGGCCATCATCCCACACATATACCTTACCCCTTTTCTTTTGTTCTTTGTGCGTTCTTCGTGCGTTCATCAACGCCAAATAATTAAGCGTGTTCGAAACACAAAGTTTTGTTGAGTACAACATATGGACATGGAGTTCTCAACCCGAGGGCCATGAAAATGCGAATGACATAATTATTGGGCTTGTAACAAAGTCGTGATGGCTCCCGAAAGAAGGCGGCGGCCGACACCCGGCTGACTACGAGGAAGGAGGGTGGCACGCATCCACACCGCTGGTTGAGCAGGAGGTCGCGGCCCGTCAGGTTTGGTGGAGCAGGGTGGCATCCGGCATCTGGCTGGTCGTGTGGCGGGGCGGTAGCGCACGTCCGCTCCGCTGGAGCAAGAGGTCGCAGCCGCTTGGCCATGGTGGAGGCCGGAGGGTGGCTGGCACCCGTCCGCCCGTGGGTGGAGCAGCGGCGTGCGACCGCGCCACTTGGAGGGGAACCAGATGGCCATTTCGGCCGGCCACGTCACATCAAACGAGATAGCCAAGTGCTCCCACATGCCATTTGGGCGACCAAATAGTCCAATGGACTGTTCGGGGAAATCGGGGGGGCTCCCCTCCGAGTGTCAGCTAGAGCGGACCCCGCACCTGCCTAGTGGGCCGCACAAGCAGGCTGCGCCTAGCCCAGGCAACCCCTTCGTGGGCCAGACCAATCCGCGGCCCAATGGGCCAGGCCCGCTACGGCCCAGGCCAACCGGGATGGACACAGACCATGTTGGACTGGACCCAGATACTCCTTTTTGGCTGTAACTTGAGAACCGGACATCCGTTTGATGAACCTTCTATGGCATTTGGATCCTTGGATCTAGATCATCCTTTTGGTATAATCCACTTCATTTTGGGATAATGTTGGAGTATGTTTGGGTTGGATCGAACCCCAAATCCAACCAGGCC